>QANY01006351.1:959869-1422369 GCA_003255025.1 Datisca glomerata | reverse complement strand
TCCTCGAATCTTTGATCGAAAGGTAAAGGATAAAATCCTTTTAATAAATAAAGTTTTTGATCGGAATATTAATTAAACTGAAAGACCCTTTAACTATTAAAGGGTTAATAGAACGAATCACACTTTTACCACTAAACTATACCCGCTACAATGTGATTATTGTATATAAATGGACCTTTTGTCGAACACAAAAATAGGTTGTAGTAAGAAGTAATCAAAAAATAAGATCAGGAAGGAATCATGAAAATGAGAGTGTTGACGTATTTTCATCAGGAAGACTAATGAGATTAGGAAAAGAGGACTCATTTAACTAACTAAATCACAAGTTTTTTTATTCCAGTAAAAGTAATTAAAAAAAGAAAGAATAATAAGAAATGGCACTTTGATTCTATATCATTTGATTCTGTATCATAGGAATCGAAATAATTCTTCTTATGATCGTTATGTTGTTTCAAAAGCTTTTTTTGTTTTCAAATCAAATAAATTATTTTATCTATGATTCATTGGAACAAAAAAAGCCCGGCTAGGTACTGACCAGCCAGGCCGTGGAAATAAATAAGGACTTTTCGTACGAAATAAAAGAGGTACTTTTATTTATATTAATAGATATTTTCTTATCTATTTTCTTAAATAGATTTTATTAACATTAAATATATTGGTATTTATATATTATAATATTGGATATTGGATTGGAGATATCTCTTTTGAGCCCTCACTTTATCTAAATGGAATTTCTAATAAAAGTTTTTATATATTTTTTTTAGCTATATCTTTATATAGCTAAATAATTATATATCTATATAATAAACAGAGATAAAGAAGGGCTTTTTTCAAACCTTACTTTTTATGCAATGTATCATAGAAATTATCCTTTTTCATTTTTCAATTGGGGAAAGTGGACTAAAGCGTCGGATTGCTAATCCGTTGTACGAGTTTTTCATACCGAGGGTTCGAATCCCTCTCTTTCCGTATCTGTCGATGACTTGGTATTCTATATTTTTTTATAGTTCCAGAAAGATGTAGAATAGATAAAATCTTAAGAAGATTTGAAAATCAAGCAAGGAAAACTAAAATCTTTTTTTTATTCTTCACGTCCAGGATTACGTCCTAGGTCATTAGATAGGAATCCGAAAATGAAGAGAGAAACAAAGAATATCACTACTGTATAAACAAATAGTTTGAGAGTAAGCATTACACAATCTCCAAGATCTTTTTTTGGAAAAAAAAAAAGAGAATAGATTCTCTATTTTTATACCGCATACCCTATTTGGATACCAATAACTGAAGTGATTTCTAGAAATATTAAAAAAAATTCAGACATTCAGAGTCGATTTGTTCATTACTAAAAAAAATTTCATACCAACAATTATATATTGTGGGGCACTCTAATAGGGTCGTTCAATGGAAAAAAAAAGTTCGAATAAGAAAATGAGAGTGATCTAGATTTATCCCAGCTATACAAGAATTTTAATATTTGACTCAAGGGTTCATACTCTATGTAAGACTTATCTAATCTTAGAAATCGTTAGAAGTTTTTTCGAGTAAATCATGAATTTTTCTAGGACAGTATTAAAAATCTCATTGAAAACTTACAGCAGCTTGCCATACAATAGCTAATAGAAAAAAGAACAAAGGTATTACTGGCATAACATCTACTATTGGATTCAATAAAGCATAGGCCTCGGGCAATTTGGCAAAGAAAAAACTACTTGAATAAAGGACATAATGAAGACAAATACATAAGATATTAAGCATAACAAAAAAAAATTCTTTGTTCTTGAAGATAATTGTATTTATTTTGATTTGATTGAGTTAATTGAGTTATTAATATGTTATTATTGATATAAGGGATAAGGTAAAAATAAATAACATAAGTTAGGTCAAAAACCTTTCTTTGATTTTCAGTCATCTAATCAAAAATCCTTCAATTCTCAAATCAAAAGAGAATAGAAGAAATCCTACTTTCATACAATATTTTAATTGAATTCTATGTAATGATTAATAAATTTAGTTTCATTCAATATCTAAATATATCAAAATCCTAGCAACAATCTAATTTATTCTATAAATGTTTGAACTGGAATTGACGAACAACCAATACCAATATTAGTGTTGAATAGAAATGGGGCGTGGCCAAGTGGTAAGGTAGCGGGTTTTGGTCCCGCTATTCGGAGGTTCGAATCCTTCCGTCCTAGAGTATGCTATGCCTATTCTATATAATACAATATATCTTATATATCATAATATTCTATATCATATCAGAATAAAGATTGCCCCTTTTTTTAACAACCTTCTGTTTAAGAGTCTAATATAAAATAGACTCTGATTCTTCTCTCTGAGAATTATTTTTCTTATTTTTTTTATTCGTATGCGTCTATACTCTAAATCATTTTTTTTGCTAATCAATAATTAGAAATCTATGAAACAATTGAGACAAGGGTGATTGATACATCTTATTCACTTTATTTTAAGAAAAGATTTCAGAAAGATTATTGAGCCTTTGAAGTTAAATAAACTAGGCAGAAAATGAGGAAATCCTCTATTTATGTATTCTTTTCTTATTATTGTTATCGTTATATTTTATTTCATTGAGAACCTTATTTATTTTTTATTTCCATTTTTGTGAAAAAGATTTGTGATCCTTAAATTAGAAATAGTTAACATCGAATATCATATCTATAAGAATTTCCAAGGACAATTGAATTGTTTAGTCTATTTGATAGATTCGGGTATTCCCTAATCTCTTTCGCAATTCTTATCTTATTTTATCAAAACAAAAAGAATAACAACATTAATTTTCCCTTACATTAGTCTTTTTAATCTAATATTCCACAAAAAAAACATATCCATATATAAACATATATATATATATATATGAAATTTTATAGTAAATAAATATTTCATTAATACAAAATAGTTTATTCATCCAATATACAATAAAATATGGGTTTAAATAAATTGAATTCTTGCTGATATATTTTCAGAAACTACCCATTCATAATAGTATAGAGTACTATATACCAACTAAACCAATGACTATTCATGATTCCATAATTGAATCAATTACATACCAGTTCTAAGAAACTAGAGGTTATGGTAAAACTTCGTTTAAAACGATGTGGTAGAAAGCAACGTGCGTCTTGAAGGACATGATCAAGTGTGGATTCTCACATCCACCATTTTATATTATATAGGAATGAAGATGCTCTTGGCTCGACATTGTTTGTTCTGTTCCATTATAACCCTCATTTGGGGGGGCGTGATGGAACTAGTACATGATGGAGCTCGAGTAGAAAGTATTGATTCATTTATCAAGGGCAGAGATCTAGGGTTAGTGTCAATCAATAATTTGAAACAACTTCGTAAGTATATTTTCGATATAGAAATTGAAAGGATCCAATTCGAGCAAGTTTCAAATTCAAACATAAAATTTGTTGGAATTAGTAAAAGTCTTTTGATAAAAAGTGTATCACGCGAGAATCAATCATTGATAAGATTCTTTGATAAAAAGAAATAAAAAATGGTATGTTGCTGCCATTTTGAAACGATTAAAGATCACCGAAGTAATGTCTAAACCCAATGATTCAAGGCCAAGATAAAGGATCCTGGAACAAGGAAATACCCTTTTCAATTGTCTCAATAACTAAACTAGATCAGAATGAAAAATACAAATATATTCTAAAGAAGACAAGCAAAGGGGTTTCTAGACCGCTCAATAAATGAAATGCTTAAAGGTTTTCCTTTGAGTGAGAATTATCCAACTTGAGTTATGAGGGTACAAAGAAGAATGATTTTTTTTTCTTTTTCAGAAAAGAATAAGAAAAAAGTATTTAAATCATTGTCTAATTGATTTGATAATCTATCGATCTATTTTACATTAATTAGATTTCTATATCTATCCATATACAGAACTTCAAATTTTCTCGAGCCGTACGAGGAGAAAACTTCTTATACGTTTCTGGGGGGTATTGTTAATCTACATCTATCCCAATGAGTCGTTTATCGAATCGTTGCAATTGATGTTCAATCCCGAAGAGAAGGAAGAGATGTTCGTAAAGTGGGTTTTTATGATCCGATAAAGAATCAAACATATTTAAATGTTCCTGTTGTTCTATATTTCCTTGAAAAAGGCGCTCAACCTACAGGAACTGTTCATGATATTTCAAAGAGGGCAGGGATTTTTACGGAACTTCACCTTAATCAATAACCGAAATTCAATTAATGAAATACAAAAAAGAGGGTGTGGATGACTTGTCTATAGCTTTGGATAACCTTTTCCCTATTATTTCCCCCTCTCTTGTTCTATTTATACTACACTTATTTCTTAGTGCTACTCAAAAATGTCATCTTCTATAACGACAAAAATTGATTTTTTTATTGATATAAATTGATTTAAGATGGATAGAAAAAAGATCAATCAAGTGAAAAAATGAAAATGAAATAATGGGTTCTATACTATAAATAGAAAATTTTAACATTACAGTGAATGGGTTGGTATGGTTTTTCTTGAAAATCTATGAACAAAAAAAACCAAGGGATTAAGCTTGTTTATTCTACTTTTATTTATTGATTGAATAAACCCAAGATTTTTTTCTACTTATTTCTTAATTGATTTTTTGTCTACACCTTTTTTTAATATTTATGTTGATTATCTCGATAAGGCCAATCCAACACAAATCCTTAGTTTTAGTTTTTATTTCTTTTTCCTTATCTTATAGAATTATATTAAATTATTAGAATTATTATTATTTCTATATTCAATTATTAGAATTATTATTTATATATTGAATTTATATATTGAATATAGAATTACATATATTTATAGATATATTGAATTTCATATATTTAATTAAAATATTAATAAATAGATATTTCATAAATGGATAATAAATAGATATATTCTATTAATAAATAAGATATTAAAAAGGAAAAATGAAATATATAGAAATCAATAATAAATAAATTCAATTGAAATAACTATTTCCATTTTTTTATTTATTAAAATTTAGAATTTTATTTCAATTTAGAATTCTTTTAAAATTTTAAATTCTTTTGTTTTCTCCATTGTATTATTTTTTCACTATTCACATTCATATTGACAACAGTGGATCAAAGAAATATAATCCGATCATGGATAAATGGATCTAGTTATCTACCTTTCATAGACTTGACTTTTTATTTTACTTCATTCACATGATAGGCTCATTGGATTTTCTAAGATACACGAAGTTACTTTTGTGTGATATAAGAAGTTTTTTTATAAAAAAATGGATAATTTAAGAAGGGATAACATAAGATACAAGAAACGGTATATCAATTTCTTATTTTATCTAAATCTTTACTAAAAATCTTTACTAAAAATCTTTACTAAAAAATCATTCGCTTTCATCTCATCTGTTTATTTTTATGTTCAAAATAAATTAGAACTTTTTTAATTTTTGTTATTTTCATATTTTGATTACGTCGTGCAATTCCATTTCATTTTTTATTCTGATTGTATCTACACATACTAATTATTTTTCTTTTTTGGGGTTGCTAACTCAACGGTAGAGTACTCGGCTTTTAAGTTCGGCTAGCATCTTTTACACATTTGTATGAAGTAAGGAATTCCTCCATACTATCAGTACAGTTTGTAAGACCACGACTGATCTTGAAAGGAATGAATGTAAAAAGCAGCATGTTGTATCAATGGAGAATTCGGGGACTATTTTTACCCGATCGGTCCAAAACCTTGTTTGAATTGGTGATGCAGAACAAAATCAATTACAAGTGGGGTCGTATGAATAAATGGATAGAGCCTCATGGCTCCAATTATAGAGAAATAAAAAGCAACGAGCTTATGTTCTTAATTGGAATGATTACCCGATCTAAGTATACGTTAAAAATATATTAGTGCTTGATGCGGGAAGGACTTTTCTCATGAGTGGATTATCAATTTTTTTATGAGTCCTAACTATTAGTTATTCTACATTATGGGGTAGAGATGAATGTTTAGAAGAAGCAGTATCTTGATAAAGAGATTTTTTCTTTTCCAAAATCAAAAGAGCGATTGGATTGAAAAAATAAAGGATTTCTAACCATTTTCTTATCCTAAAATAAACCAATTAGATGGAAAAAGAGAGTATAGAGAGTCCGTTGATAAGTCTTACCTATTTACGAGGTATCTATTCTTATTATTTTTTTACTGTAATACCTTGTTTTGACTGTATCGCACTATGTATCATTTGATAACCCAATAAATTCATTATACTATCCTTGGTTCAAATCGAATTTCAAATGGAGGAATTTGAAGGATATTTAGAACTTGATAAATACCGGCAACGTGACTTCCTATAACCACGTATCTTTCGGGAGTATATTTATGCATTTGCTCATGATCATTTTTTAAATAGATCTATTTTGTTGGAAAATGAAGCTTATGACAATAAATCCAGTTTACTAATTGTAAAACATTTAATTACTCGAATGTATCAACAGAATCATTTGATTATTTCCAACAATGATTATAACCAAAATCCATTTTTGGGGTACAACAAAAATTTGTATTCTCCAATTCTATCAGAAGGGTTTGCACTCATTGTGGAAATTCCATTTTCCCTTCGATTAGTATCTTCCTTAGAGGAAGCAAAAATAGCAAAATCTTATAATTTACGATCAATTCATTCAATATTTACTTTTTTAGAGGATAAATTCTCACATTTAAATTATGTGTCAGATGTCTTAATACCATATCCCCTCCATCTGGAAATTTTGGTTCAAATTCTTCGCTACTGAGTGAAAGATGCCTCTTCTTTACATTTATTACGGTTCTTTCTTCACGAGTATTGTAATTGAAATAGTCTTATTACTCTAAAGAAATCGATTTCTTTTCTTTTCAAAAAGAAATCGAAGATTATTCTTGTTCCTATATAATTCTCATGTATGTGAATATGAATATATTTTCCTTTTTCTACTTAAACAATCTTCTCATTTAGGATTAACATCTTATATGGATCCTTTTTGGTTGTGACCACATAGAAAAATTACATTGCCATAAATTGACAAGGTAATATTTCCACTTATTCATCAGAAGAGGCGTATCTTTTAAAATCAGAATTGATTTTCCTTGATATCTAACATAATGCATGAAAGGAGAAATATCAGAAGTGAGAATGCTGACATGAGTAACAAGAAATCCTGTGAAAAACATGATCGCCTGCCAGTGGAAGGCTTTTTGTGTTCAGTCAATCTACGTAGAGTGAATCGGTCCCTAAGGAACCCCCAAAAGGGCTGCCGTCTGATGGGTACACGAAAGTGACAAAGTTGTTTTGACTACAGAACCATGCCTGTCTGTTGGAGCGAATTGGATGATCGGGCCGAGGGCTGCCCCCTCTTCCCCTCACTCTCATTTCTCTAATATGAACCTTGAGTCATCAAAGCCTTTCTGACTCGACCTGGTCCGGTCGCCCTACGCGACTGGCTCTTCAAAAGGTGAAACTCTCATTGTAGTTTGGCGACCTAAGGGGCGGACACCTTTTTGTTATCTAAAGGCGAAGACTCTGAAGTGGGCGAACACTCGGCCCAGCGGGCGAACATGCCGGGCTCTGGCTCCACGCACCTGCTGACACCTTTCGAAGCACTTTCTAGTGTGCGCTTTAGTTTGAGAATGTGTCGTTCAGACTCACGAGTCTACAAGCCTTTCTCATTCCAGTGCTCACCTTTTGAATCTTCAGTAGGGGCCTTTAGTCTTTTGATTAGAGTAGGGGTCGCGAGAGAGCAGAGCATACCGCCCTGCCATAGTCGCGAGTCTGTTTATAGTCACGACTGTTGTCATAGTCAACAAGGTGAAAACTTCTAGGAAAAAACTTCGAATTGGGAGGGCGATCCTCCCAGTGAACTGACCGTATCCCAAACCGACATAGGTGAACAAGTAAAGTATACTAGGGCGCTTGAGAGAACCATGTCGAAGGAACTCGGAAAAATGACCCCGTAACTTCGGGAGAAGGGGTGCTCTCCTATCTTTTGATTAGGAAAGTGGCACATACCAGGGGGTAGCGACTGTTTATTAAAAACACAGGACTCTGCTAAGTGGTAACACGATGTATAGAGTCATACACCTGCCTGGTGCTAGAAGGTCGTAAGGAGAAGTGTTATAAGCTTTGAATGGAAGCCCCAGTAAACGACGGCAGTAACTCTAACTGTCCTAAGGTAGCGAAATTCCTTGTCGCATAAGTAGACACCTGCACGAATGGTGTAGTGACTGCCCCGCTGTCTCTGAAATGGACCCGATGAAATTGAATTCTCCGTGAAGATGTGAAGTACCAACGGCTAGACGGTAAGACCCCGTGCACCTTAACTATAGCTTCACAATGACAACCTTAATTGAATGTGTAGGATAGGTGGGAGGTGGTGACACACAACGACCAATCCTGAAAGACCACTCTTTCGCCTAACCGACATAGACCAGCCGTCATCTTTTGTCAAACTTTTTACCCGAAAAGTAATTGTGCGACTTCTATTCTCTTATTCTCTTCACTGTTTCTAATCTATCGATATTGTATGTGTACCATCGTCATCTTCGATTCTCTATTTCTTATTTGAATAAATTGTTTTTGCAGCTACTGCAACTCGATATCAAATTTTCAACTTCTGATTTCTTTTTTATGCGTTCAATTCACGAATTTGGAAGGTATGTTTCTATTTTTCTCCATCTTTTTTAAATTAATTATGTTAATCCTACGGTAATAATGAGTTTTTCATATCTTTTTGTATTTTTAGGATGGATAAATCATGGATGTTTATGGATAAAACATCTACAAATTACGACATTAGGGTTAAAAAATTTCTCAAGTATGCGATGGAGCATGGTAATAACCCTTGTTTCTTATGTTGTCAGTGTTTGGAATGTGAAAATCTCAAACATTTCACTTCAATGAGGTAAGAAATCACTTATTCATTAGATAATTCTAGAAAAACATGGGTGTGGCATGAAGAATTAGATAATTCTAGAAAAACTATGTTTGGTATAAATGAAGGAAGAGAGAGCTCTCATGCTCAGATGATAATTTGAAATATGGTAAGCCTTTATCAAGTGGTCATATAGAAAGAATTGATCAAGAATAATGGAAACAAACACATCGTTATGTATTAGAAGAAACTAATGAAGTTCAACCCTATATCAAGTAAGTACAATAATCCCGACTTTTTAATTTGTGGTTAGTATGATATTGGTGCACTTTTAATTTACTTAAGTTTGTATTCTTTATCTTTTACTCAAGGTTAAACTAATAATCTATAATGTAACACATGAATGAATAAATGAAGTACTACATATCAAATCAACAAACATGTATGTATGGCAATTTTCAATACTCTTTTACTTTACTTTATAATGAATTGATGGGTTAAACCAACATTTATTTTTTGTAGGGTTTAACAACTAAGTAGAACAATTTGGGAGCAACTAGAACAACTAAAAGAAGTATTCAAAGTTCATTAGTTTCAAGGTTTTTATAATTAATTTCGTTATTTATTTTTTCTAGTATAAAATGTTAGAAATTTTGAAAATAATCATACTGTATGCAATGAAGAGTTATATTGTCTGCTAAGATATTTGTGTCATTTTTTTGTTTTCATTTATTGTTCAATTCTAATAGGTTGGCTTAATTATATTGTAATTAAATTAAAAAAAATATATATCACCAAAGGCGATGGATTGTAGACAAACGGTCGTAAAATATAACAAAATGGTTGTTTCTAAATGAAATAAAAATAATAATAATAAACAAAAGGTGATGGTTGCTCTAGCAGTCGTCGTAAAATAACCTTCATCGACGAACTACAAAACAGTCACCGCCCTTGTGGGTTTGAAGACGAACAACCGTCATCTTTTTGCACCGTCGTAAAAAAATATGTGCTTTTTACGACACCTTTTAAGACGAGTCATCTTTGATTTTTAACGACGGGGATAAAAAAATTTTGTGGTAGTGTCAAAGGAGATTTCTGGAGAAGAGCTAAGGGCTTATTTCAGTTTGAAAGATCTAATCCATCACTTTCTCATTCAATTATCCATTGAACCTAGTAAATCAAGTTCTCCACTTCTTTCTTTTCATTGACACAAATGACATGTGTATTTGATATTAGAGTTTGATGAAATTTCATATAAACATGGTGATCATATTATTTATGGAATATAACATGTTTAGTTAGACTTAATTTCAAATCTATCAAATCATTCAAAAGGCCATGAGAGTCAAATTATCTTGGCAAGGGTTATGTTGATGCAGACTATGCAGGAGACCTTGATAAAAGAAGTCAAGTATTGGGTATACTTTTCACTTTTGGTGGAGCTTGCATTAGTTGGAAGTCACATCTTCAGCCAACTTCAGCTTTATCTACACTTGAATCTAAGAATATTGTTGTTACAAGAAGTGCTAAAAGGCACTTTGGAGTTTGGGTCGAGGGACTGATATGTGTACCTGAGATATGAATCCTTAGGAAGAGTCTAATTATCTTTTGTGGAACTAGAGTGCAATACACCTTTTAAGAAATCAAGTATATCATGGAAAAGCTAAAGATATTGATGTCATTGCATGTTAGAGATGTGAATGTGATTGCTCATAGTGCAATCATTATTGAGAAAGTTCCCACAGCTCATAATCCAGCTGATACAACTATTAAAGTACTATATGTAAGTAAGGCTATAACTAAGTTCAAGTATTGCGTGGACTTAGTTCAGGTTAAAGATCAAAGCATTTAAAGGAGAAAAGATTGAGCTTGTACATGGATTGAATTTGAAGTCTTTTTAGAGTCAATGTGGATATTTGTGATGCTGTGTGACTCTAAATTCACATATTCGCGTGGAAAGAAGATGTTGGAAGCTTCTTGATAAAAAAGTGTTAAATTCCATCTCCACTAGAGCTAGAGCTCAGGGTCATATTGTATGACTTCAGCATGGGCGGGTTTAGGGACACTCTAGATGATCAGATGAGTTCGCCTTCCTCAAAATGATTTCGTAGTTTGTTTCTGCCTTTTGTTTCTGTCACGCCATTTTTTCTTTTAAATTCAACGCATGATATTATTTTTATGGTTGTCACTCTACTAGTTGCCTCTGGTTTTTGGTATGTCAAATTGAATTTGAGATACGTGACAAACAAATACTTAATGAGGTCATCAAGGGACGAGCTTAGGGTTACTTCGTATGACTTTTGGTTGATGAGCTCAGGTTGCTTTTGCATTTTGTTTCCCTTATGCAATTTTCAGCTCAAGTTCACCTTAGATGAGCTTCAGCAGATAATCTGGGGTTACCACATATAAGTTTTCTAGATGAGCTTGGGCTCACCTCAGATTGTATTAAAGGACGAGTCTGGACTCTAGTGACCATGACAAAAGAGCTCAAGGCGCTTCCGCCTTTTATTTTTCTCATACCATATTTATTATATGGTAATTGAACTCTTTTAGCATGAGGTAAGGTAAGAGAGTGATTTGCAGAGGTGACATAGGTAATCTTGAAAAGGAAATGATATCAGTACACTTATTTTTGGATCAGTTCTAGAAGTTAGGATGAGCTCTAATACTTTTATGAGCTCTACCTGCCTTCCAAAGCAAATAGTCCTCTTAAGTAGTTGGTCAAAAAACTTAGTCTTGTTCCCACATATGGGCCAAATTTTTTATGGTAAAATCTTAGAGGTGAGAGAACTTCAACAATATCTTCACTTCACTCTCAACACATGCAAAAGTAGAGAAGGTAAAGCATGAAATTGGTGCCCCACAAAATCTCAAGTATGAAATGTATGGGTAGAGAGAAAGGTTGAAGGTAAGTTAAGGGTGGTTACATACCTTTTGAATGTAATCACCTCCCTCATTTATATTGTGAAGTAGGTAGTAGAAGGTTGGGTCCTCAAGAGTATGACCAAATTCATCCATCAAATGAGGTGCCCCTTCGTACTAATCTCCGATCTCAGACTCTACCTATTGGCATCGCAGTGATACGAAGCGGTGTGTGATTACATGGGGTATCAGAGAAAAGATTCGTGTACTTGAACAAGGTACCGTTTCGACCCTTATTGGTCCACAAACATATGATGCTTCTGATAAGATTCTGGTGTGACTGGTTGATTGACTCCTCAGTCAAAGTGCATTTTATGATCATCTCCGCCATGATTCACCTTTTGTCTAGATATGTTCCCTCCTTGAACTTAGGCAATTATGGAGTTCATTACTTACTCATTCCTCAGATTGGCTTCTCCAAGGAGAAACTACGTTAGTTGGTACTTGAATACTCCATCTTCGGCGAGCTCCTCCTTGACAAGCTCCCTAGTGGTTTTGTCTTGGACGTTGGTTTTGTCTTAGACGAGATCGTCCTTGACATTTTCAACCTAGAGGAGCTTGTGTTGGATTTTTAATCCAACATTGGACTTATCTGTGAATAATTATGAATTGTTGATTGTCAAATAATGTTAAACCCAATTAAAAGTTAACAACTAAGATTTTAGTAATTTGCATTTTGATGTATCTGATAGGTTGTGGACCTTTTGATGTGTATAAATTTTAGAATAATTTCTATTTTTATAATGGGCTAAAATATAAATACCAAAAGTTAATAGAAATGTTATCTATAAGTGGTTATGATCTTGATGTCACACGATAAAGGGAAACCATTATATTCTTCCTAATATCTCATCGTTAGAGAGAAAATAAAAAGACTTAATCAAAGGGGACTCTCTGATAGAGAATCGTGTAGATCTGGAAGGCCAATCGCTCGACTCTAAATTGTGATCTACTGTCATGGATTCAAGGTAGGCTTCCACTTTTAAAATTATTTGATTATTGGTATGTTCAACATGAGTTCTTGGAGTTTTTAGATATGATTTATTTCAAAAAAGATTTTATCTAACAAGTGGTATCAAAATTATTCATGTTGAATCATTCAGAATCAGATTTGAGTTTTGGATCCATGATTGTAGGTGTTTTTATGTTTTCGTTACGATATTCTTGGATTTAATAACTGTAGGCTAGAATTATTATATTTAAGAACATTTTTTTTCATTTTGATGGATTTTATTGGTGTGCTTGCATTTAATAAATCTATTTTTTATTTTATAGATTTAAGAACAATTTTTTGGCTAATAATTAGGATTTATTTTGGTTTTGGAACCACCGGACAGTGGTTTCACCGTCGCTAGTGATGAGATGACTGGCGTGACAGTCAGGCAGCGCCGACAAAGACAATCATGGTCCAGCCATAACTATAAGGAGAAACTGCAACCTAGCCGCGATGATGGGGTAGAGCCACAGCCAATGACCGTGGCATTTGGTGGATCCACGACCAAAGGTAGTGGCATTTGGAGGAGCCACGACCGTTGGACGTGGCATCTAGTGGAGTTATGATCATCAGTCGTGGCATCTGGCAAAGTCACGGCCGTCGACTGTGGCACCAAAGAGGGCCGCGACGATAAGGACTGGTGGCTATGACCTCTGGTCCCTTAAGTTAAGAAAACCCTAGGGTTTCCACCTTAGGGTTAGACAGGTTCACAGGTCATGGATTGACCCATGAAACTGGGAAGCTGTAGGTTTCGACCCACTGTTGAAGGTTATTAAAAAAATAAACTAAGAGAATGGTTGTGGGGAAGGCTTTGAGGAAAAGATGTAGGCTTAGCCCACAACCATCAAGGCTATGGGCTTTGAGGAAAAGGCCATAGCCATTAAGGAAGGCTGTGGGCTTTTCCTACAACCAGTTTTAGGAAGGGCTAGAGAACCCTAGCTCGCACTGTTTTCTTTTTTAGTATAAAAAAATGTTTTTAAATAAATTTCATTAAATTAATGTTAAGGATTATTTTGTAAAATATTTTAATTTTATGGATTGCTTGATTAAAATAATTTCAAAACATTTTTAAGGCTTGTAAAATTAATTATTTAGCAATTAATTTAAGGTTTAAATTCGGTACAATTTTAAATTCTAACATTAGTATGTCATATATTTTAAGATAAATTAGTTGAAGTAACATTTCGTCGAAGTAACTTCTCTTGTATAAATTAATTTTGTCTTAAAATATAAAATGTTATGTGTGTGTGTGTGTAACTTATGTGAATATTTATCGGCCCAAAGGAAAGATAATATTTGACAGAATTATATATATGTTTCTGTTGTAATAAATATGTGATGATTATTCAGTTTTACATGTGAATAATAAATCGGCTCAAATGAAGGTTTCTTGTTCGTTATGCTCTTTATCATCAGTATTGATTACTACACCAAGACATCACTTACAAGTTAATAATTTTGACCAAAGTCAAAATATTAATGGAGTGTACGGTGTCTTGAGATGAGGTTTACTTTTGTTTGAGTTTATTGTTGTTATTTTGGATTTATGTGAGCTTGTAAGTTGGTTAATTATTCTCCTTTAGGTTATTACTCAAGCTAATGCCAACATCAAGTAAATAAAGTATTAATGGCTCAAACATCAAGTCCTAGAAAGATAATCTCTTGATAATTCTTGGAGTTATAGATCTTGATCTTGCATTAATGATTGATTCTCATTCACCTCTTATGGATAAGAGTACCTTATGCCTTATGCCTCAATAGTATGGAGTCTGGTGTATGCTCCGGTTTGTACACGTCCGAAAATTGAGTACGTGACTGGGATGTTGGGAAGGTATTTAAGCAATTCAGGTATAGACTATTAGGAAGCAGCTAAACGGGTCTTGCGGTATTTACAGAGAACAAAAGACTACATGCTCACGTATTAGAGGTTAGATCATATTGAGATCATTGGATATACTGACTCTGATTTTGTTGGATGTCAAGATAGTATGAAGTCTTGTTGGGCTATATTTTTCTGCTAGCTGGAGGTGCTGTCTCCTGGAAAAGTGCTAAACAATTACTTATAGCCTCTTCTACCATGACAGTAAAGTTCATAACATGTTATGAGGTATCAAATCATGAAATATGGCTACAAAATTTTGTCACGAAGCTGCGCATTGTGGACGGTATTGAGAGACCACTCAAATTATTTTGTGATAATAAGTCAACAGTTCTGTATTCGAATAACAACAGGAGCTCGACAAAGTCGAAGTATATAGACATCAAGTTCCTATTTTTTAAGGAAAGAGTTCAGAGTGGACAATTTTCTATAGAGCACGTCGGAACAAACTCCATTTGCGGATTGGCTTACTAAGAGATTGCCACCCAAACAGTTCCATGAGCACACTGCTCTTCTGGTTGTCATATCAGTTGATGATATTTGGTTTTAGTGGGAGTTTGTATTTTTGTATGCTCTTCTTTATAGACATACTTCCAGTTATTTTGGTTTATGTATATTTTGAGGTAATTTTTACAGAAATAAAGTTTTGGTTTATTCACAATCTGACTCTGGTACGGTTTGATCTCACTAAGGTTTTTGGTGGACCAATTGGAAATAGTCATGTTAAGATCACATTACATGAAATTTTCATGCTACACATCCACATCATAATCCATGTCATACAATTGTATTGACACAAGTGACCATTGATGGGTTCAGTTACGATGTATGTAAGGAATGCCGCTTTGATCCTATGTTGGCATGGTTCATGGACCGGATTGATTAAATATACATTTCAGTAATGACAGCAAAGTTTAGCTCGTTTGATTATTTTTTACAAAGCATAAATATAGCCAAGTGGGAAATTGTTGGATCCTTAATCTAACGTTGGACTTATGTAACGCCCCGATCCCTGAAGATTAAACATGAATGTAATTTCACTTATTCAAAAATCCTCAATTCCACTGAAACCCTAATTGGAGAAAATTCCCAAATTGAAAACTCTAGTTTTGCCTTAATTTTTAACATTATATAGCGGAAGCATGATATTATTTTAAGAGAATATCTACTCAAGAAATTGAAATAAATGATTCATTAATCTGTAATAAAGTCGATTACAAAAATTTATAAAACATGAAAGACAAACATGTTATCGAAGAATAAAACATGAAAATTAATAAATTCGTGAATCTACTGTAATTAAACTGAAATTTGTTTCTGATGTCAAATAATCATAGTTAAAGAAAAAATTCTCCTATTTTGGCTGACTATGGCAGTCCTTCACTACTGCTGCTCCTCTTCACCTGCAACATATTCATCTATAGAATGGTGAGTATTAAAATATTCAGTATGTACACCCACATACAAATAAACTTCACATGACATAAATGTAAATATATAACTCATGCAACTTTAATTTAACACATTCACTTGATTATTAAATAACATAAAGTACTTGTAATTAACATAATTGATTTCATGGTTAGCATATAACTTGAACGTGTACTTATTCTTGCTGATATTTGTACTTGATTGATCATAATTCAACTAGGCATATCCCCTGATTAACAAGCTAACCAGAATTGATTCACAGTCGAACATGAAACTTGTAACGTGAACGTGAACGTGACGGATTGGGTGTTCTGAAACTTGGTGTCATTTAAAATTCTCTAAACCTTAAGGATGCTAACATGAGTATGGTGACACCCAACCGTATAGCTGATAACATGTTGTGAATAATCTAGTTACTTGATAATCAAGGGACATGACTAAACCTACCTCTTATTTATTTATCACTTTACTTGAGTTAAGATTCATAATTCACATTATTAGTTATACATGAGTAAACATATAACTTGTTCATGAACATAAATGATATAACTATTACATGTATAACTCAAAATATAATCATACACAACATGGTAAATAATTTCATCATGGTATGAAAAATAATAAAACACTTGATCATAAGATTGAGCAACATAAACAAATAATAAAAATAATTTTATGTTATATATGCTAGACTTATAACATATGAACCGAATTACTATATAAATCCACTTACCTGGATTCTCCTTTAAATTAAATTCGGTAACTAATGATGTGAAATCTAAGGATTCCAAATCACAATATATTCATATAATATCTACAATTATTTAACTAACTAGAGGGCGAGTGAGTGTGGAAACGGGTGAAAACTAAACCGGGTGCAAATTGGTTTAACAGTTCGAACCGGTTCAATTAGGTTCGGGTGGTCTGAATCGGTTTGAATCTACTGGTTTGGGTCAGTTTGGTCTGGTCGGGTTGAACCGATTTGGTCTGGTTGGACATGTTTGGTTCGGTTTAAATGAACCAATTTGGTTCTGCTGGTTTGGGCCAGTTTGATTGAATCGGTCTAGTTCAGATGAACTGGTTCTATCTGGTTGTATGGGTCGGGATAGGTCAAAACCAAAAGGGTCGCAAGATCTAGTTGCAGGCAGTAAAGAGAACGAACAATAGGAAAGAAAAACAGTGAGAAAAAGAAAGAAAGCAAGGAATTAAGCTTACCAAACGTAATAACGATGAAGTAAACAATTATGATCCAACAAAAATGAACAGGAGCCTACAATAAGAGAGTTCAGAGCATGGGAGTGAAGAATCATTAAGAGAAAAAAGATAGAATAGCTGAACAAAAGAAGGGGAAAATCAAGGACTTATCGGAATCAACCAACGACGATGAGGATTTGCAATAACCAAGGAGATAAACAAAAGGCTGCCATTGAAAGGCGAAATGGAAGGAAACAGAGTTAGAAGGAGAGAAGATCGAGAGAACGATAAAAAAAAGAGAAACAGAGGAAAGGCCGAGAAGAAAAGAAAGAAAATAAAATGCCTTACCAATATCAATGTTGCCCAAGCTGAAATGAAGAAGAGGAAGGTGAAGAACAAAGGGCTCATTAGAGAAGAAAACTATAAAAGAAGGAGAAAATCGCAATAAATGAGGAGAAGGGCTCGAATTTAAAAGAAAATAGGAAGGGGAAAGAAGGGGTTGTGGGTGGTTACAAGGGGTTTGTATGAGATAAAAAAATGAGACACTAGGGGAAGATAGTTGAGAGATAACACGTGGGTGTGAGTGAGATACATGGGGTTGGCTTAGTGTGTATGTGAGTGCATAGGTGAGAGTGGCGGTTTTGAATTATAAGAATAACCCTTATTAATTACTTGGGTATTACATTCTCCCTTCCTTAAAAACTTTCGTCCCCAAAAGGAATTTATCTTATCAAAATTCTTCACCAGTTCCAACCAACGGCATTGCCTCATGTCAAGCTCTTTCTGAGTGAAATAGTACTAAAGACTCTTATGATCTGTGTAAACCTGGCACTTAAAGTGAAATACTACTTAAAAGAGTGCAAATTGCGCATCCCAACTACTAGAGAAATCCAAGACACAAGCTCGAAGCATATCCTCTAACGTTTGAATCGTTCGCTCATATTGCCTATCAGATTGTAGATGGAAAGCTGTACTAAAATTCAACTGAGTACCTAAAGCTTTCAGTAGACTCCGCAAAAAATTTGACGTGAACCGTGGATCCTGATCTGATACTATAGACAGTGGAACTACATGAAGTCGAACAATCTCTCTGATATGCAACCAAGCCCAATCTTAACTAAAATTGTAGTCTTGCCAGGCAAAAAGTGTGCAGAGTTGGTAAGACTATCCACCACAACCCAAATGGAGTTATAACCTTTTATCGTCCTCGGTAGCCCTGAAATGAAATCTATAGTCACATGCTCCCACTTCCATTCAGGAATACTTAAAGGTTGTAAGACCCCAGATGGTCGCTGTCTCTGAGCCTTGATCTGCTGACACACCAAACACTTACTAAAAAACTCAGTGGTATCACGCTTCATACCATTCCACCAATAATGTAACTACGTGATACATCTTAGTAGTGCCAGGGTGTACAGTGTATGGTGAAGCCTTCGTGAGGAATTCCCGCCTAATGACTGCATCCTTCAGAACACAAAGCCTCGCATAAGAGCGAAGAGCTAAATCATTGCTAACATCAAACCCTTGTCTTTTGTCTGAACCCACTTCACTACAAAACAAAAGCAACTCAGAGTCTGAGTTCTATGTATTGATAATACGCTGCTGCAATGACAGCTGAACTGTGAGCTGTGCTAACTATGTTGTAGTGCCTTTCAGTAAGACCTGAATCTCGGCACGTTTAAAATCCTTAAGGATATGCTCTTGAGATGTAATAAGAGCTGCGGAATGGGCTATATTTTGACTTAAGGCATCAGCCATAACATTTGCCTTTCCCAGGTGATAAATGATTTCACAGTCATAATCCTTCACTAGTTCCAACCAACGGCGTTGCCTCATGTCAAGCTCTTTCTGAGTGAAAATGTACTCAGGACTCTTATGATCTGTGTAAATCTGGCACTTACATCCATACAAGTAATGTCTCCAAATCTTGATGGCAAATACAATTATAGCCTACTCCAAATCATGTGTAGGATAGTTCTGTTAATAAGGCTTGAGCTCATGTGAAGCATATGTTATGACATTTCCCTGTTGCATCAAAACACAACCCAAACCTCTCTTGGAAGCATCACTATAAATCATAAAATTGCTCTCACCATCTGGAATGGTCAACACTGGTGCTGACACTAATTTTTGTTTAAGTCTCTGAAAATCCCTCAACGAATCAAGGTGGCATTTTTCCTAGTCAACTGAGTAAGTGGAACAATGATCCTTGCAAAACCCTCAACGAATCTCCTGTAATATCCTGCAAGACTTAGAAAACTGTGAACTTCTCCAAAATTTATCGGTTGAGGCCAACTAATCATTGCTTCAATCTTAGGGTCAACGGAGATTCCATCTCGAGATACCACATGACCAAGGAATGATATTTGCTAAAGTCAAAACTCACACTTCTGGAACTTGGCATATAACTAGTGTGTCTTTAACGCTTGCAAAACAATCCTAAGGTGATCTATATGCTCATCCTCTGATCTAGAGTACACCAGAATATTGTAAATGAAGACGATCATGAAAATCCAAGTACCCTTTGAACACCCTGTTCATCAGATCCATGGAGGCTGCTAGAACATTAGTTAGTCCAAATGGAATCACTACAAACTCGTAATGGCCGTAACGAGTATGAAACGTTGTCTTAGGAATATCCTCATCTCGAATCCTGAGTTGATGGTAATTTGATCTCAAATCAATCTTAGAGAATATTGATGCTCCCTGAAGTTGATCAAACAAATCCTCAATGCGTGGTAACGGAACTTATTCTGAAGCTACTCGATGACTCAAAGCCACATGATTCCAAAGTTTATCACATTTAAGTGAGGGCCGCTATAGGCGGTTCTAACCCTTCATCGTGGCACAATCAAGTTTGCGTTAGAGACATTGGGAACGTTTCAAAAAACATTACTTTTATTAATTTGAAAAACGTGATGAAATTTATAAATCATTTATTAATTTTAAATCCCAATTTAAAATCATAATCATTATAAATTTTGCATTGTAATTAATAATAACCATTATCAATTAATCTACAATGATGCATCTACATGCTAGATGATAATTTGATATCACTAATCTATATTGCATGTTATATGATGATGCGCGATTAAGATTAATTCAAACATTAAAATTTAACCTCCCTATTGGCTCATTTCTAATTACAACTCATAAAAGACTAATAAATAAATTACAAATTAATTTATGAACTAATATCCATGGTTTCTGTAATTTGCTCCTTCTTCTCCATTTTATCCAATCATTTTGTAACACTTTACAAAATATTAGTCCCATTTTTTAAAATAATTTTCAAAATTAAAAATTTTAATTTTCCAACATATTTTTACTTTGATAAATAAATTACCAAGTAATTAGTAAATTGATTTATTTTTAAAACAATTTTAAAAAAACGTAATTATACAAGTGTTAAAAAATTTACCAAATTAAATAAGGAATGAAAATTGATTTTGAAATCATATTTCAAAATTTGAATTTCAAAAATCCTACATTTCATAAAACCATGGTTTTCCAAAACTGTAGGTTTTATAATCCGATTAGGATTCTACTTTGTAAAGGACAACACATGGCAGCAACGAGGAGTGGCGGCTAGCGGTGAACAGTACCACCAGTGAACAGTACATGCACGAACAGTATCACCGGTGAATAGCCTGGCGTGAACAGCCCCGCCAGTGAACAGCCCCGCCAGTGAACAGTAGCATTCTTGTGCCTTCTCGGTCGGTATTCGATGACTTCTCGATGGCAGTTTTGAGTGAAATCTGGCGATAATTTCGAGGCGACGATGAATTTACAACGAATTTAAAAATTACAACAATTATAATAATTAAATTTACAGGTGGCAACAGGGCCGATCCTAGGCCTTTTCAGGCAGCTCAGAGGCCGGGCCGTTGAAATTTTAGGGCGGCCCAGATTGAACCGCTGAACCGGCCTGTGTACTCACAGGTCTGGCCTATGACGGTATGAGCTGGGCCGGTTCACAAGCCAGTCCTGATTAAATAACCGGACCGGCTCGTTTTCCCTCCCTTTAATGTGATTTAATTCTAAAAAATGTATATGGGGAGAGTTGAACCTTGGTGGAGAATATATTAAGTGTAGGGATTACCACTAAGCTATATGGAAGTCATGTTATTTTTTTTTAATTATTTTCCTTTCTTACTTTAGAATCTCAATGGAAAAACTTGTCATACTAGGTAAAATAATTATTTTATTCATTAAATTAAATAATTACATCATTATAAATTAAGTACATCTCAAGAGTTATCTTGGTCTATTGGTAATGAGTGTGGTTAGTAAGGGAGAGGTCAAGAATTCAAGCTCTAATACATGCACAATTTTCTAAACTTTTAGATAAAGGGAGAATGCCACGGGCCGGGCCAGTTCACACATGTTTGGCCTTACAGGTCGTCCGAGTCGAACTAAACACCCGGTCCGGTCTGGGCTAGGCTCTAGCCTTGAAATGTGAGGCTTGTAAGGGTTTGGGCTTGGCCCGCATGCCTAAACCGACTTGTTACTATTCATACACGGGTCGGGCATGTTCATGCTTTAACGGGCTGGTTCAGCCGGTTTCGCTAGCTGAACTGGTCCACTTGCCACCTCTAATTGAATTACATAAATTTCTATGCCTTAAACTCGATGTACATCAATTCAAAATTAAAAACGCCTAGAGCCAAAAGTTCGGGATCCAATCACAAAACATATTCAAAATAATTTTAAATTATCATATAAACATATGCCAAATCCATAAAATTCATGATACATTTGTTTTAATTATCTATATGCAATCTTAAACCTACGCTCTGATATCAATTGCTAGGATCGATCGGTTTTAAGAATTAAAAAAAATTAGATTTGAACCACGAACGGTTCGTGGGCGGAATAGAAAAAAATTTGATTTAACTTATTTAATCATATTAAATAATTTAAAACCAATTTTAGTTTCATCATGCATATACGATATCAAAACGAATAGATTAAGAGAAAATGATTTTTCACATTTACTCTATATCGGAGAATTTCTGAACTGGTGGAACTCCCACGAGCATTGTTCGTATTCTTCAAGCTTTAAGATCAAAATCACGAACTTGATATTCCACGAATGATTTCTGAATTAATCCACTAACAACCACCCATTAATGCGCACTACATTTTCACGGTCCACATAATATTTTAACATAATACCCATCGTGAATATCGGTAATAAGAGCGGAATGTAAAACTACCATTTACCCCCTTTTGTTATTATTTTCTTAACTCCTTTATTTACGGTGAATAAGAAATACATTACAGTAAATTGTCTCGTACAATTCACAAGTCTTATTCAATGACTCATTTCATCAAATACTTGGCCAAGTTAATTTATTCATATATCCATCCATAAAGCATAAGGTGATATCGTTGTTTTTGCAATCCAACCACGAATTTTCATATCTGTGAATCACGCAACTCCTACTTAATTAAATTACAATCCTAACAGCCGAGATATTACCCGTCAATTCAAATTCACTCATTTTACATATCAAATATTGTAATTAACCAAGTCAAGTTACGTATTCACATAAGAATTAAGGTAATTATGAAAATACCCTTAAGGTGTAACAATTAGATTTAAGGCAACCATGATGAAAATACCCTTAAGGTCTACCTCAACAACTCTAAAAATTCTTGAAACATTTTGATCATGGTTGCCGAAGGGTTCATAGCATGACTGACTTGTGCGTGATTGTTGTTTCTAGTAGGGGGAGTCATTACTCTGCTACCCACAAAAGTCATGACTGGTCAAAAGATTAATCTTATCACACAAATATAACAGAAACATAACAAATATGTCATAATGAAACTAAAGCACATCATATAGAATCGATAATTAAACACATATAGCATGCGTGCATACTTAACTTGAAAGGTGATGGAAGAGCCGAGTGAGCGACATGCCATATTTTTTATTATGAAAAGTCTACAGAATCTAAAACCTCTGCTCTGATACCAAAATTGTAACGCCTTGATCCTTGATGGTTAAATATGCATGTAATTTCACTTATTCAAAAATTCCCAACTCAACTAAAATCCTAATTGGAGAAAATTTTCAAATTGAAACCCTAATTTTGCCCTAATTTTTATCATTAATAGTGGAAGCATAATATTATTTAAAGAGAATATTTACTCAATAAACTAAAATAAATGATTCATTAATCTGTAATAAAGTCGATTACAAAAATCCACTTGAAAGTCAAACATGTTATCGAAGAATAAAACATGAAAAGTCATAAATTCTTGAATCGACTGTAATTAAACTGAAATCTGTTTCTAATGTCATATAATCATAATTAGATAAAATCTCATATTTTCACTGACTATAACAGTCCCTAACCCCTGTTACTCACCATCACATGCAACGTATTCATCTATGGGGGGGTGAGTATTAAAATACTCAGTAAGTAAACCCACATAAGCTTCACATGACATGAATGTAAATATGTAACTCATGCAACTTTAATTTAACACATTCACTTGATTATTAAATAACATAAGTACTTGTAATTAATATAATTGATTTTATTGTTAACATATAACTTGAACGTGTACTTATTATTGCTGATACTTGTACTTGATTGATCATAATTCAACTAAGCACATCCCCCGATTAACAACCTAACCAGAATTGTTTCACACTTGAACGTGAACTTGTAACATGAAACTTGTAACGTGAACATGACGGATTAGGTGTCCTGAAACTTAGTATCACTTAAAGTTATCTAAACCTTAAGGACGCTAACATGAACATGGTGACACCCAACCGTATAGTTGATAACATGTCGTGAATAATCTAGTTACTTGATAACCAAGGGACATGACTAAATCTACCTCTTATTTATTTATCACTTTACTTGAGTTAAGAATCATAATTCACATTATTACATACACACGAGTAAACATATAACTTGTTTATGAACATAAATGATATTACATTACATGTATAATACAAAATACAATCGTACATAACATGGTAAATAATTTCATCATGATATGAAAAATAAATAAAACACTTGATCATACGATTGAGTAACTTAAAGAAATAATAAAAACAATTTTATGTTATATATGCTACACTTATAATATATGACCCGAATTACTATGTAAATCCACTTACTTGGATTCGTAATGAATTAAATTCAGCAACTAATCACCTGAAATATAAGGATCCCAGATCATAACATATTCATATAATATCTACAATTATTTATTTAACTAGAGGGCGAGTGAGGTTGGAAACATGCAGAAACTAAACTAGCGCAAATTGATTTAGTGGTTCGAACTGGTTCGACTAGGTTCGGGTGATCTGAACCGATTTGGTTCTGCTGGTTAGGGGTGGTTTGGTCTGATCGTGTTGAACCGATTTGGTCCGGTCTAACTGAACCAGTTTGGTTCTGCTGGTTTGGGTCGGTTTGATTGAACCTATCTAGTTCGATGAACCGGTTTGGTCTGGTTGGATGGGTCGGGACAGGTCAAAACCAATAGGGTCGCAAGATCTAGTTGCAGGCAGTACAAAGAATGAACAATAAGAAAGAAAAACAAGGAGAAAAAGAAAGAAAGGAAGGAATTAAGCTTACCGAACGCAATAACGACGAAGCAAACAACTATGATCTGATGAAAACAAACAAGAAACTGCAATAAAAGAGAACCAAAGGTTCGGAGCATGGGAGTGAAGAATCAATAAGAGAAAAAGGATTAAATAATCGAACAAAAGAAGGGGAAAATCAAGGACTTATCGGAAATCGATCGATGACGATGAGGATTTGCAACAACCAAGGAGACAAACAAAAAGGTTGCCATTGAAAGGCGAAATAGAAGGAAATGGAGTGAGAAGGAGAGAAGATCCAGAGAGCTACAAAACAAAAATAGAGAAGCATAGGGAAGGCCGAGAACAAGAGAGAGAAAATAAAATGCTCGTTAGAGAAGAAAACTGAAACGAAGAAAGAGAAAATCATAGTAAATAAGGAGAAGGGCTTGAATTTAAAAGAAAAGGCGAGAGAGGGGGTTGTGGGTGGTTAGAATGGGTTTGTTTGAGAAAAAAAATGAGAGAGTGGAGGAAGATAGTTGAGAGATAACACGTGGGTGTGAGGGAGACAAATGGGATTGCCTTAGTGTGTATGTGAGTGTATAAGTGTGAGTGCGAGATTTGAATTACAAGAATACTCTTATTAATTATTTGGGTATTACAATTATTATGTGAATAATTATGTATTGCGAACTGTCAAATAAGGTCAAACTCACTTAAAAGCTATCAACTAAGGTTTTAGTAATTTGAGTTTTAATGTATCTGATTGGTTGTGAATTTTTTTATGTGTAAAGATTTTAGGGTAATTTTTATTTTGATGAGTTAAAATAAAAATATCAAATGATAATAGAAATATTATCTATAAGATGTTACGGCCTCCATGTCACACAATGAAGTAAAACCATTCTATTCTTCCTAATATCCCATCGTGAGAGAAAACAGAGAGACTTAATCAAAAGAGACTCTCTAATAGAGAATCGTGTAGTTTCGGAAGGTCAACCGCTCGGTTTTAAATTGTGATCTACTGTCATGAATTCAGATATACTTCCATTTTTATAGTTCTTTGATTGTTAGTGTGTTTAACATAAGTTCTTAAAATTTTCATATACGATTTATATCAAAAAATGATTTTATCTAACAGCTCGTTCTCAATAGTTTTGTTCTTGACTACTCTGAAGCCTTCAGCCTCCATTACAAGTGTCGCCATGCATAGGTCCCGCTGATAGGATACAACAAATAGTTATTTAAATTAAAACTCATCGAACGAGTACTATAAATCAGAGTATAACTGAAAGATGTTTTTCAGAGTATAACTGAAAGATGTTTTTCACGACATGATCTTTAGTCAAAGTTTTTTCTTTGATAGCATGTTGTTCAGAGGAAATTAATTTCATGGTTTAAAGCATTCGACAGATTGAGCTGGGGTTTGAAAGTTGGACCAGTCAGACGTTTGGTCAAGACAGTCTTTATGTTGAATTAATGGAGGGTAGGTTTGTCATGCAAATAATGACGTAGGCACTCCCTAATATGACGTGGCATAGTCTTATAGATAATAAATTAAAAAAGACGTTAGTGAAACGGAGGCAGTAGTAGCCAAGTCAATTTCCCCAGGTAGATTAAAGCACCATTCTATGGCACCTCTCTAAACACAGGTCTCAAACACTCTTTCTACACTTCCATTCATTACTTTAATTTTCAGGATCCCTCTTCAATGCTAGGAGTTTTCCTCCCAGTATTGATGCGGAGCTAAATATAGGCCATTAAATCTTTGAGAAAGATCTAGACCGTTAGATGAATTACAAGCTTATGACTTGCTTAGCTGGGCACCCACCAAAGCTTCCAAAGAAAGCTTTGCACTTCTTCTTCATCGAAAGCTTCAAGTGAAGCTTAGAAGCTTAAGTTTGCAACTTTTTCCTTCGACTTCAACCCAAAACCTAGGGCACGCGAACTCAGTTTCTCCCCCAACGCGAACGACCAATAGCTAGGACACGTGAAGATCAATTTCTCCTTCGACCAAAGCCCAGGGCACGCGAACTTAGGAAATTTAGAAGCTCACCCTTCTCCTTCAACAATCAATTTCTCTTCCAATGAATTCTATCTCCAACGCGAACGACTAATTTCTTCCTGTCTGATTTGATTCTGGCCGTTTCTCAGAAGTCTCAGAAGTTCACCCACGAAGCTCAAAGTGGAAGCTCCCACACGAAGCTCGCTTAGGAGAAATCTCATAAGTTCGTTTCACAAGTAAGATCTTATCTTTTAAAAAAAATTTGATTTTGCTTACATTTTTAGTTCGAGTGCTTCACCAATGTGTTTATATTATCTGATGGCAGTATAGTTTTAAATTTCTTCATTTATCACAGCGACAAGGGTTTTTCTTAGTTTTATCAGTTCTTTTTTATTTAGTTATGTTCGATAACCATAGCATATACTATGAGAAATGTAATTTGGGAATTATTTGTAAAAATTTCTGATTCTGGTTACATTTTTAGTTCTCAAGCTTCACTGATGTGTTTATATTGTACTAATGGCAGTATAGTTTTAAATTTCTTCATTTATCACAAGGTTTGTCTTGGTTTATCATTTCTTTTTGTTTTAATTCTGTTCCATATCCAAAACATTATTCTATGAAAAATGTAATTTGGGAATGTTTTACAAAAACAGTCTTAGTGAAAATTGAGAAACGAGCATTAGTAATTCCATTTTATATTTTTAGACATATTTTTTGCATGTTCATGTAAATATGTTGGTCTTGTTAGTCAGCTAATGTGATTCTTGCTGAGGAGAAGCATTTGCCTATGTGAGTTTCTTTTATAAACTAAATTGGCCAACTTATGAAGCACTCTTGGTTTGTTTGACGCTATTCTCATGCATTGCAACTTGATCCTGAGGGTAAAATGGTGCAGCTAATGTACTCATTAAAAAGTACCGGGATTTGCATCATGTTCTGCTACTTTCTTATGTAATATTTGTGTAGTTATGTATAGAAGTTTGTTTGAAGTGTGTTTTTCGATTGTTTAGAAGGGATTCGTATTAGAAGAAATATTCATTTGTAGTGGTACTGAATTCAATAAGTGAAAATTGTTAATGTTTGTATTGACAAATCAGAAATTTTGAGACAAAAAGCATTATGTTACTCCATAGAGCAACCATGCGTATAGCCTTCACCAATGCCTTATATGAATTGATGAAATGGAATGACCTTACAAAGAGTATATATTAAGTGAATAAATGAAAATGACTAAGTAAATTTATAATGATCAAGTGTGCGAAAATGATAAATGTAAAATATAATTATATAAGGCAAAGTGTGTGACAATAGCTAAGTGTATGAAAATTAATAAGTGTGTATAATGGTTAAGTGTTTGAAATGGAAGGACCTTTACAAAGAGTATATATTAAGCGAAGAAATGAAAATGATTAAGTAAAATTGAAATGATCAAGCGTGTAAAAATAATGTTACGTGTGTGTAAAAATGACTAAGTGTTTGAAAATAACTACATGAATATGTCAAGAATATGAAAATGTGTGAAAATGACCAAATGTGTGAAAATGAGTAAGGGTGTGAAAATGACTAAGTGTAAAAAAATGAGCTTGTATCAATGGTGAGCGGCTATTTGCATATAAATGGCTTAAGTGTGTAAAAATGACTAAGGGTTTCAATACAACTACATGAAAATGGCAGAATGACCAAGTGTGAAAATAGTTAAGTTCCATCAAAACAAGTACGTGGAAATGGAAAAGTGGAGAATGAAAATATGACTTAGTGTTTAAAAATAGCTAATTTGTGAAAATATGATCAAGTCACGGAAATGACAATTTGCATATATGAAAATTACTATGTGTAAAACGGTTAAGTATGAAAATATGATAAATGCAATGCATAATTTTAAGAGAGGGAGAGAGAGATCTAGAACTTACAAGTACATGAAAGCATAATTGTGTGAAATTAATATGTATGCCTAAGTGTGAAAATATGACTAAGTGCATTAGAATAAATAAGTGTATCAAAACAAGCAGGGTCAAACACGCCCAATGGGGACCTAAACGTCATCACTACATGGCGAGTCGTCATTCAAGACTGACATTTGGGGCTTGCTGGTGACGTTTGGGCCCTAAACTCCATGGTAACAGGTGTTTGACTCGGGTACCAGTGACACGGGCCAAACTCTAGTGTGTCTGGCGTTTAGGGCCCAAACGCCAGTCATGGATGGTGAATCACCTACAATAACTAGCGTTTGGGGCCTGGTGGGAGTCCCCAAACGCCAAACACACAGGTGTTTGGTCTCAATACTTCCTGTTGGATCGCGGTACGTGCATGTCAACTTTCGGAGAGCGTAACTTTTGATTCGGGTGGAACCACGTAGACCGTAAGATATCAAATCGAAACTTATTCAGAGATCTATATGTACGACTGGCATATCCCGTTGTAGCCAATTTTGGGTCCAAAAATACTATTTTAAGTACTTTCAGAGGTCCGGAAGTTATTTCGATCTTAATTTTAGTTTGAAAAATGAAAAATAAGTCTATTATGTTAAAATGTGTTAGCTTAAGTGTGAATCCGACCCAACCATTTTTTTCTAAACTGAAATATGAATTGACACGGATTGTTTAAGGTTTAGGTGAATTTGAGTTTGAATATCAATAAAAAAATTATTTTAACATATAGAATTAGAGAAAACAATTAGATCTAATTTTAGCATTATATATTATATAAATAACATTAATTTAAAATTTAATGATTTTAAATAATTTTTCATCCAAACTTAGACACGTTATTGAAGTATCAGGAGAATTTTCTCTAAATTTTTAACATATTATGAGACATTTTTTAAATTAAAGTCACGTCAATGTCGATTAAACTAAACATGTTATTGAAGTATGAGGATATTTTTTTCCAAAATTTAAGGATAAATACATCATTTAATCATGATTTGGTGCTACATTTGCTCATATGATTGAATTGTCATATCAAAACAGTAAGTACTATGATATATGTATAATTTATTCAAAAGGAGAGACGAATAGATTAATTCAAATCTCAATTGTTTCATAGAAGCTACCGGCTACGGATCAGGTTAGGCCCGATTAGGCTTTGGGATTAATGATATCAAATTAATCATACTAATTAAATTTATAAATTAATCTAATAGATTAGTGAATGTGATTCACAATTTCTTTGATGGGTCAAAAACAAATAATTAATCCATTAATTAATCAAATTAGCATTCCATACCGAAGAAAATTTCAAAGCCAAAATCTGTTAACAAGTCAAAGCTCCCTGGCAATGACAGACCGCTTTCGCTTCTTCATATGTTCTTCTTCCTTTCTTGCTTTATTAATCTCAAATTTCATCTGATTTGTCCTAAATCTTCAAGAAGCCGAATTTCGAGCAGAGATTGGTTTCAACATGAAGTCCCCATTTTGCTTTCTGGGTTGCTTTTCTTCTGCTTCAGAAAGAAACATCAGCAACAGCCCACATGGTAAGTAGCAGAAAAATTCTCCCTTTTTCTTAATACCCAATTGTACTGTTTTCTGATTGATGTGGTGGAATTTTGAGTTGATTTCATTTGGGTGTTTGAGTTTTTGATTGGTTGGTGTAAATATTTTGTCATACCCACAAACCAGATGGACAAACACATGAAAATTTTCGCTTATTCTCTTATTACGAGCTTAAATCTGCTACAAATAGCTTCAAGTCCTCAAATATACTTGGGGAAGGTGGATTTGGCACTGTTTATAAGGTTGTTTCTCTGCCTAAAACATGAACTCTTCTTCTCTCTCCCTTTGTTTCTTCAGCTGTACTTTAATTTTCCTTCTTGTTTCAATTCCGTTTTCTTGCTGATACGAGTTTTTGGTTGAATTTTGTAAAAGGGTTGGCTTCAAGATGGGACAAATGTGGCAGTGAAAGTGCTTTCAATTGAAATAGAATCGATGCGCGGGGAGAGGGAGTTTATAGCTGAATTAGCTGCACTCTCTGATATCAGACATGAAAATCTTGTTAGGCTTATTGGTTGTTGTGTTGATGGAGCTAAGAGATATTTGGTCTACGATTACATGGAAAACAACAGCCTTTCACACATTCTTTTAGGTAATTTTTTTGCCTTTTATTATTGAACAAGCAAATTGTCAGCTTGTGCCATATACTAGTTAATTTAAAAAAGTCTTCAAACTCATTACTATCTTTATTGTTTTCACACATGATATGAGTTGATTAGTCTAAGTCAGCGGTGAGCAGAAGCTCTTCCGCACATAGTCCAAGAGCCAAGTACTGTGCTTTGTGCTTTATTATTTAGCAAAACTCGTTACTTTGAGCCCTTCAAATAGCTTGAATGGATCAACTTCATGTATTGTCGAATACATGTAAAAATTGCTACTTGAATCATTCAAGTCATGAAGGGTCAATTGTGTTTTCACAAGAAAAATCAGGTTAAGATTATGATTTCTAAATGGTAGGATTTATTTCTGAAATGACTTTCGTTTGGGTCATTCAAACAACCTGTAGGATCCATATGTGGTTTGATGTCTTCTATATATTTTGATCCAACACTTTTTGTATGTTTTGGTTCATAGGGGGAAAGGAGAGTAGGCAAAGGCTCACTTGGGGAGTTAGACGGGAAATTTCAATCGGAGTAGCTCGTGCGATTGCATATCTTCATGAGGTGGTTGTGCCTCATATAGTGCATAGAGATATAAAAGCCAGCAATATACTTCTTGATCCGAAATTCAGACCAAAAGTTTCTGATTTTGGTTTATCAAAGCTTTTAAGAGATAACAATTCTTATGTTAGTACTCGTGTTGCCGGCACATTGTAAGTGGATTACACTCTCTTTCCGAAACTCTTCCCTGTGTATTTGATATGTTTAATTCCTATTGCTGATGGGAGTCACAAATGCAAAAGAGGTTATCTTGCTCCAGAATATGCTGTTAGTGGACATTTGACGCGAAAGTCGGATGTTTATAGCTTCGGAGTATTACTGTTGGAGATTGTTTGCGGCCGAGCAATTATAGATTTTGACTTAGAACGCGGTGAACAGCACCTAGTTCAGAAGGTATAATATACTTGTTCTGTTTAGCTGGTTTGCTCTAACATATCAGAAAATACGATACTTATGTTCATTTGCAGGCTTGGGAAGCATTCAAGGCTGATGATCTTCTTCAATTAGTCGATTCTGCTCTCAGAATGGACTTCCCTAAAGATGAAGTGATCCGGTTTTTGAAAGTAGGCTTACTCTGCGTTCAAGAAACTACGCGGCAGAGACCAACGATGTCAAAAGTTGTAAATATGTTGAATAACGAGGATGATGTCAACGAAGATCAGATTTCCAAACCTGGACTTGTTGCCGATTTCATGGACATAAAGATGGGACAAAGACATTCTTCGCAGAGTTTTTCCTCCAAGGCTTCCAATGCTACCAGCACGCAGAGTTTTTACAATAGATCATTTTGACCATTTGGTTGTGCAGTTGGTACCAAGAAGACCAATTCAGCCCTTCTGGTCCGGATGCTCTGCCGCAGTGGATGTTTATCCTAGATTGTCCAATCTGATTTTATCTTCAATTTTTTTTTTCAGTTCAACTCATTGAACCATCCAGATTTGATCTAACACCCCAGACGAACCGAATAGCTCCTCTGCCGTTGAAAACGCAACACCAATTCTTCATATTCATCGTGTACATTGTCGATTGCTAAATGCCGTGTCCATAAAGAAAAGCATGTCATTTTCCCTTGACCTCTTTTCAAGTCTTGCTAGGTTGTCAATGATCAAAGAAAATAGTTATTCATTTATTGTCAAGTCAAGCTTCATAAACCCTAAATGGGGGGAGATTTATTCATGAGGTTTTTCTCAGATTTATTAAAGGTTTGTTAATCGATCAAATAAGCAATGATTTATTTTAAAATTAGAAATGATTGAAAATGAAAAAACATCTTGATTAATATATCAACACACGTATGAGTGATACATTACTTGATTAATAACATGATCATAATATGATCAATGAACAAATGAAGAGTTAGATCCACTTAACTCGGAGAGAGATATCAGATGAAAGGCAGCCTGTGAATCATGGGATTCCTAGTAATTGGGTATTTCACCTACTTAACTGGTAAGAGAATTCTTGCTTTCTTTTCAACATCAATGGAAAAGCCAAGTTGGTCCTGGCACAAGTCAAGAATTAGCATAACTTTGCAGACTCTGGAGTCAAGAGACAAATAAACACAACACAATAACTGATAGCGAACTCATGATAAACACGGACACCTCATCTTTCATCTTCTCTTTATTTCACAGAAAATGCCCCTTATGGTACAAACCAATCGGCCTAAGAAGAGATGACTACAGCTTCTGAGGCATTGTTTAACACAAAAGATGTATTGTTCAATAAACAGCAGTCCCAGCCATAGTAAAGATCCTCCCAACAACACATACAAAAATTACACCCCAAATCAAACACAAAATAAGGAAAACACAACTTGGAAGACCGTGATACCACTTTGTCATCAATGGGTTCAGTTTTTCACAGTAGTGACTTGCTTCAGGAGCATGTTGACAACGTCATGTGAGATTCTTGCAGCCTCTGTTTTCAAGTGATGTATCTTCCCTTCAGTCTCTTGTTCAAGTCGCTTAACATTAGCACCTGAATCTCCACTACTCTGATAACCATGTGCAACGAGATGTGCAAAAAAAAAGGAGCAGAGTCAGAACACTTGTGCAAATATCTAACAATCGCTCGAAGCTGTAAAAACTGAATGTTAAGTCTTAATGCGTAGTGAGTGATACCCATTTCCTAACCAAGAATGCGCCAGCAAGTAATTAAAGAACTTCAAGATTCTGTAGAAAATACTACTTTTACACTCATGCATTTTTACTGCTCTTCTCTAACCTCTTCAAGTTTCCTCTGGAACTCACGCTCAACTTGAGCACGATATTCTGCAATCTCCTTTTCTGCCTCTTCTTTTGCTTGTTTCAGTCTAGCCATTTTCGCTAACAGAAGAAAAACCACCCGAAGTAGTAAGATAATAAGCTCCAACTTGAGTTGCAGACTTTATAACCAACAACCAAAGACTAAATCCAACCAAATCAATAAGATAATGAGCTTCAACAAGAAAACAAGTTTCAGATATCATATTTGACTAAATATTAACTTGTCTGATTGATGGCATTGTCACAGTAGTATGCAAACATTTTATATAAGAAACTGACTTTTGACAAATAGATTTCATCCTTCTATTTGAAGAAATGTATAGAGCACGGATTAATACTATCTTTTTAGACTTGCTATTGATGCAAAAAATAAGATCTACCGTGCTTTAACATCTAGTAAGTAAACATTTTATTTAAGAGAGACACTCACAAAGCAACTAACATTACATAAAGGATGCTTCAGCAACTATGTCATCAAGTTAAAACATGAGCAGGAGTTACCACTTCTGGCTGCATTGACTATGTGTTGAGCTTCTTGTTCTGCAGCAAGCAATTGCTGGATGCCACCTTGACTCCGGGTGGATGCCATGTTTTCCTGCAAAAAAGTAAACCAATTCATATTAACAAGAATAAGGAAATAAACTAGCACAAACGGATGCAAATGAACTTCAACAGGCAGAGAAAGCACTTTCTAAGAATATATGGTAGTACTCCAAAACTGTCATACTATAAAAGTTAAGACTGGAAAAACATCTCCATAAATTTTGTAAATTAAATACTAAGATTCCTAAGCAGTAGTCATAGAAACATTTATTTGACAGGCTTGATACATCATAAAGTAAATAATAGTGACCACCGTGATATCTGCAACTACGACTACTATTTAAAAAGCATGATGAGATCAGAGACTCAAAAGTCTACCAGATACATATGTGAAAGATTGATTTTTTCTTTGTTATCTTTTAAAAGAAAATCAAGATGTACACCACGTATCTAGAAATAAGACAAGACATTACGTCTAAAAATTATAGACAAGATGTAAAGGGAGTAAAATATAAATTTTATGCTTCAAGCCTTCAACAAAGTAAAGGAAATGATAATTTAGAGATTCACCATTATCCAAAACAAAATTGCCAGTTACTCAACAAGGACTACTAGAAAATTGATAATTGGCATTTGGCAAAAATACTCTACTCAAATGGAATGAAGAATGATTCAATTCAATCTCCTAGATAAACTGTCTGGCACTGATAGATCCAGTAGTATATCTGATTTAGATCTCCAATTTTCAGGCAAACAAAGGGAGAAGAGTAGAGATTGAGAATAATAACAACAGTAAATTCAATCAACTATCGATTTGAACAGATTAAACAGAGATTAGAAACGATCTGGCACCTAGAGATCTAATATAACAGAGAACTAAAACCACAAACAAACAACAATAACTATAACGACAAAAAAAACAAAATTAAAGAAGAACTATCGACGACGAGGGGAGCGGCGCCAATTGCAAACTTAAATTGCTAAGGAGGAGAAGGAAAACACGATTTGACAGAAGGAGAATTGCGAGCATACCTTTGTCGTTTAAAGGAAACGGAGAAAGATTCAGATCGAGAACGCGAGTGAACTTCTTAGACCGATGATGATTAAAGAGTATGGCAAACAAGATATAACTGATATTGCCAAGGCAGGCAGAATTGTATTTGTCGTTTACATTTTTCCCCCGTATGTAATTGTTTTTTTTTGTTCAACTCAAAACTAAATAGAAATCAATCATAAACTAATAAATAGTTTTGTTTATAATTGATTTTATTTTTACTAGTTAACTACATGTGCATCGCACGTGATATATACACTTATTATTTTGATTGTTTATCATATAATATGCGTTTTCGTAAATAAATAATTTTGAATAAGATACATTTATTAATAATAAATTTAGAAAATTATAATTATAACTTTTGTGATTTACATAAATCTTACTTACCAAAATGTTTTCAATTAATTTAGTTATACTATAAGAATATTTTTATACAATTTTCAGTTTGATTCTTTTAGTAGGCTATTTTTTTATCTCTATCAGCTAAAAACATGTTTCTATTCTTTTCTTGATTATATGTTAAATGTTTCTAATATATATCTGAACGAAGAAATTATTTAATATATTCTCATGTCTAAAAATAGATTTCAAATGAGAAACGATAAAAAATAAATAGCTTGCTTAAGAGATACATTATTTTGAGAAATAAGAAAATTACAATTAATGATGCATCACTAATAGAGTCAAGGATAATTTTGAAATTGTAAAATAAGGAGTGTATAAAAAATGGTCTAAAAATGATTCTCATTCTCATCACACTTTTAATATATTAAATATGTGATCGGGTTTAAATTCTATGTTATCTTATGATATATAAAAGTGATATATATAAATCAAAGTTAGTCATAGAGACTTTGATTTCATTGGTCCAAAATTAAAAGAAAAAATTATGTCATTAGAATTAAATTATCTATGTTTTATTTTAAACTTTGATCTTTCTTTTTTCATTTGTATTGCAAATTTAATTTTTTGTTTGTCAATTTTGTATAACTATACTTATGTAATTGTATGTTATTTGTATCCATCATCACAATAAATACATAGTTACTTTAAGAAATGATATTGTTTCAGTTATTAAAAAAATAGTATTGTTTTACATGAAAAAAAGAATTGTATTGTCTCTAACAAAAAAATTATATTGATTAGTTGATAAAAAACAAATATAATGTTTCGATTCCCAATCAAATTCTCCATTATCTTATAACTAAAAATAATATAAATATAAATCCATGATGAGATTTTTTTTAATTGTAATCTCGTCCCTATTTATATTTTCATAGCGTAAAACTCTAAATGATTTTCTATAAATCCAAATGATTTTCTATCTTTCTCAATTATATAGGACGTGTAGCAATATAATATTGTATCACGAACAATATTTTGAATGGCGTGATGAGTCGATAAGCATTATTATAATTAAGTCTTCATGAATTACTTAGTGGTGAAGCTATTTTATTGAATCATCTTTGTTCCAATCCACATAACAATTTACTAAGATTCGCTCATTAAACATAATCGATCAATTGATGAAATATGAAATATTTTTTTTAACAAATGGTTCTTCTTTAGATTCCTTATTTCGCTCCAATAGTATATTATGGATGACTCTAAGATAGAACGTAGAAATATTGAATTTGATTAATTCAAGTTATAAGACATTGGAATAGTTAAAAAAATATATAAACTATTTGTTTTGAACAATAAATAACGATTAATCAAGTCCGACGATAGATTTCCCAACAAGCATTACAACATTAGTGCTAATATCGGAGGAATGTTTGGGACAATGACAGAAATAACTAAACTAGTTCCAAAATCCACTTCGTCATCCGGAAGCAACATCCTTTTTTAAACCGGCAAATTTATATTAATCCTTGCATCCAACTACAAAAAAAAAGTTACAATCTAAGGATCTGAAAACTTCAGATCGGATTAAAGAACAAAAAGAAAGGAGGCAAAAATCAGGACTCCAAATCGTCATCATCTTCCTCTGGAATAGTATCTAAGTCAGGAGAATTGGAAGACTTGATAGGTAAAATAAGATCAGATGGTGCAACCTCAATCCAAGAAGAAGTCAGATTTCTAATATCCTTAGCCATTAGAGAAAATTTGAAGCTCTGCCGAAGATTCTTCAAGTGATGTAGTAGTAGAAGTGATAATGACGATGGAAGGAATGACAGAATGAAAGTAGAATTTGGAACTGATAGACTGGGAAGAGATGAAGGGGGAAAGTGGGTAGAGGTTATACTTTTATAAGGGGGGGAGAACGAGTGCAGGAAGCAACGCTGAAATCACCCAAATAATTGGTATTACCACTACGTACAAACACGTTTGAAAAACCAAACGTGCAAAATGTATTTGAAAATGACATCCCAACAACTGTAAGCACTACATTGTTAAAATATCCACCCACAAATCTTCGGATTAATGGTGTATTTTTTAAAAACTGGAAATACGGATTCAAGAATTTTATGTAAAAGCTCACGACAAGCGTGATGGCGTGAGGTGTATTAAAAGTGCTCCAAACGAAAGAGTGAGTAAATAGTAGCAGGCTGAACACGTAGATCTGGACTACCGCAAATGATCGGGCTCTCCTCAGTAGAGATTACTGAGAAAATCTCATTCGGGGGCCATGATAGAAGGCGGGAATCGCCATAAGATATTCTCCCGTAATTAGAATAACCGTGATTATAGACTGAATATCTTGCTATCTGAGTAAGTCCATTAAATGAGATATCTCATCCCAATATGGGAAGCCTGAGTTTATGTAAAGAATGACCGATCAATTACTTACTATAAGCTTACACAGCAGTCTAGCAGATTCAACCGACCAGGCTGACGAAATAAGACAATACAATTAGCATCTTCACCTCACTATTCTCCCTCCACTCTCTTGAATCCTTTGTCCAAATTCCAACCTCAGTTGTTGATAAAAATCACAGCTTGCGCAATCTCAGAAACCTAAATCTAGAAACTATGAGGACAAATTCAAAAACCCCATGAAACTGCAAGCTGTAGAGCCATTCCACAGCCAGCCCAGCCACACAAATTGAACTATTAACTAGAATCCATTCCAAAAACTAAACATAATTGGATAATACTTTCGCGCATCAAGAATCATTGTGTACTTGATTGGATGAACAATCACACGGACGATAAACAATCTAGCATCGTATACTAATTATATCTACACCAGTTTACCCACGAATTCTTATACTTGATACCAGTCAAATAAACTAACCATACTTGGGATAACACTTTCATGGATCAGAATTTAAGGAACCTTGAACAGTTTACACATACTAGAAACCATCTACATTGCCCATCGGGGCGTGGCCAGAAGGATCAGAATTCAGAGAAGGAAAAAAAATCTAAAATTCTATCAGTATTCAGTCCCCAAAGCTTAGTAAGAGGAAGAGGATGTCTTCTGGTCGTGGGAAGGTAGTGAAGTAAGTGAATATTCAGTGCCCAAAGCTTAGTAAGAGGAAGAGGATGTCTTCCAGTCACGGGAAGGTAGTGAAGTAAGTGAATATGGAGTACTTGAGGAACAGGCCCCGATGCGAAGGACCGGAACGAGCAGGATCTCAGACGAACATGAAACAGAGAGTCAGCGCCAGTAGAGGAGAGGAATAGCTTAGGCTCTTGAAGACCTTACTCGACTCGAGGAAGACAAATAGAAAGGTACATGAGGTGAGCGGAAATCTATTATTCTACATTTTCTTTTCCCGAATGGGAATGAATTCATTTTTTTCTTCATATCTATCACTAGTTTATCCGCCAAGTGCACTAAAATAAGCCAGCAGGATCAGAACTCAAGTCCATTAAAAACAAATAAAATTATTTAAAATCTAGATGCATAGTGTAGACCTTTAGATAATCTCCTAAATCTATTACACACACTCACAATTCCTAATTGCAACTCATACTAAATCCACATCATAGACCTTAAACTTCTGTATTTATATTTATAACCACAAGTCTGGAAGAATCAGAAGATTCTAGAGCAGAGTAAAGTTCTAAACATGAAGATTATTTTGGATGAGAAAATGCAATTCAAAATTGAGATGAGATGTCAATCCAAAAAACAATATTCTGAAAACATAAACAAATGCCTCCATTTCTAGAATGAAGTAAAGCTTCCATATTTCGTAGTTACCATCCAAAGTCAATCTGTAAACAGAAATCCTTGAACTTGGAGACATACTAACAGAAAACCAACTAAAATTACTATTTAAGAAACAAAACTGGTAAACCACAAGTAAATATAGGGAACCTTCCTCAACCAAATGGCTCTTCTAACTCAATCTTGGGGTATTTCAACATCGCCATCAGAAATCTCCTGCTGCAGATCCTTAGGGTCTTTTCCATCAACCGTACAACCCACTGAGACGCAGGTTCCAAGAATCTCCTTCACACACCCACTCAGATCCTTGGCCATGGATCTAGGCCGCATGACTTTGGCGATTTCAATCACGTCATCAAGGGAAATGTTGCCATTGTGTTTAATGTTCTTGGTTTTCTTCCGGTCGCGTTCGGGCTCTTTCAAGGCCTTGATTACCAAAGCTGCTGCTGAGGGTACCACTGAGACCTTGGCCTGACGGTTTTGAACGGTGAGCTTCACAGTGACTCTAAGACCCTTCCAGTCCTTGGCAGTTTCCTTGGCAATGTCTTCTCCAATCTTCTTGGGTGAAAGACCGAGGGGACCGATCTTGGGAGCGAGCGAACTGGCGGCGCCGACTTCACCTCCGGTGACGCGGACATATACGTCCACGACCTGGGAGGGGTCGAACTTTGGGGGCATATTTGGATGGCGGCTGAATCGGTCGGTCGGGTGGAAAGTGAGGAGTTAAGTGAAGAAATGGGTAGAGTGGCGCAAAGGGAGCGGCGGAGAAGCACTCCGTGGTAATCTTAAGGATTGATATAGGAACTAGGGTTTAGCAGGCGATGTTGTGTAATGACTGATATATCCTTCTTTCTGGCCCATTTAAAAAGCTGGGCTGAGTGATAATCGACTGACCTACTGGAATAGTCGTTTAACAGAACAATTTTCTGAGGACTTTTGAAAGGAAAATCCAGTGTATAGGCTACTTTAGACTCAGTTATAATTTGGCCTACTAAAAAATAAAGTAATTGTGTCAAAAGATAGATTTTAAAATTTGAATTAAGTAATAGCAAGTTTTTTAATTTTTTAGATAAATAGTAGATTTTTTGCCGCCACGTTATCAATTAGTTGTTGATGATTTTACCTTTCGTTTGACATATTCTGCATCTGATTTCTGGAGCTATTTCACTTAATGAGATATTATTATTTTAAAAAAATTCAGGTTATACTATCATTAATATATATATTTTTAATTTAAATTAAATTAAATTAATTGTTTGTTTTTTGTTACCTTTTTAGTGAATTCGGTTATAGAATTTATCTTTTCCATAACCGAATAATTGTCATCATGATTTTTAGTGTTGTTTGAAGGAAATTCAAGATCTTTTTGACAAGTTTTGATTTACCATTAATGTGATACTTCTAGTAGAAATATTTTGCCATCTAGATTTCTTAAATTTTCAGATTCGTTTGAAGTAAAACAACACTCATTGATTGCATTCGTTCTCCATTATCGTGAGAATATCACTTATTTACATATGATCTATTGATCGAGATTTTGTAGAGTTTTTTTTATGATTGATTGACATTTTAGGTTAGTTGTTATTTACCATAATTAATTAAGTAGTAGTTTCCATAACAATAGTTAGAGTTTTATTTACTTTTCTAGTTATTTCGGTGAATTTTGATTGGTTGATTTCAAATAAAATATGTTATCAATTAATGTGTTTGTGACTAGGATTTGAAAAACTTTAAACGATAATAATTAGGGTTTATGAAACCCTGTGATGTTTACAAAAACTCAATCTCGTCTTTTATCTTTAAACTTTTAGATTTTAGACGGATAAAAGTTAATTAAGATTCAAAAGATAATTATATAATTTTATCTATTTATCATTTGAATTTTGAATTTAAAAGATAATTATCTATTTTATCATTTATCGTTTAGATTTTGAATTTAAAAGGATAATTATCCATTTTAACAACTTTATCTTTTAAAATTTGAATTTAAAAGATAATTATCTATTTATATATTTATCTTTTGTATTTTAAAATTTTAAAAGTTTGTAAAGGGATTATTTAATTAAGAGAATAGTTTTTCTTAACTAAAGAGTTTTGCTTAAAATTTTGAATTTTGAAATTGGGATTGCACTGTTGTAAAGAGTTACAAAATTAGTGGAACTTCCTGAAAGATAAAGAGGTTATTACATACGCCATGAAAACTAGTATTTAAATTAATTATAATTTATTTATTATTCTTTTTTTAGTTATAATTACAAATGAGCCAATTGGGAAGTTAATTTTGAATGGATAATTTATTATTAATCTCGCATCATCTTATAACATGTCATATAGAAATAAGGATCTAACAATATTAAAATGTCATGTAGCATATACATGCATCATTGTAGTTTAATTTATAATGAGTTATAATTTAAATATAATGTGAATTTTATAAAAGTTATATATTTTAAATTGAAATTTAATTTTTATAAAAGTTTATAATTTTTGAAAATTGTTTTTTTTTCAAATTAATTAAGAGTTATAAATTTTGAAAAAACAACGAAAAATCTATTTTTTTCTAAAACAAAATGGGAGGGTCGTTTATGTTGAATGCTCCCAAGGTCTCCAACGCAAACTTGTTCATGGCACGAGGAAAGGTTTAGAGCCGCCCTAGCGGTACTCTCTTCAGTGGGAGAAATTTGTGAATCTTATCACTTTGTGTCATCGAGTTGCTTAAGAAGCTAAAGCTTGTAAAGGAAGTGGTGAGGAAAGACCATCCCTATACAGACTGTTAGTTTATGTCAACCTTTAAAGTCGATGCGTTGGTTAAACACTTAGACCGAAATACATTGGAATCTCTCATAGGGGCTAATCAATAGGGCTAAAGTGACCAAAACTATTGGCGATCGGTTAAGCCAAATGTAATGACATCTTGAGAAGCATTAACCAAATGAGAGGAGTCTCGATGTGATATGAGGTAGCTCGGACGTTGTCCTTAGAAGAGATAAGCGATCGTTGTTGATCGTAATATCATGGAAGAAATATTTTTTATTGGATTTTAAAATATTTAAGTATTTAGATCATGCATCATAATTTCCTAAATAATTGAGTATTTATTTATACGACTTTATTTTCCCCTCTCTCAACTATCTTAAACGTGAACAAACTTACTGGTGAAAATTATGTAGATTGGAAAACATAATCTTGATATCGTGTTGATGGTAGAAAAACACAAGTTCGTGCTCACCACCTTTTTGTCCCTTGAGCCTATTGCTGAATCGACTCAAGAGGAAAAGGATGTTTATGCTTCTTGGTTGCGTTCTGATGAGATCGCTAGATGTTACATCTTGGCTTCTGTTAGCAATGTGTTGCAACAACAACAGTAGAACATGGAAACTGCCACTGATGATGTTCAACATCACTGAAATGTTCATAGATCAAGATCGTCAAGCCAAACATGTTGATGTACGAAACTTCATAAATTGTAGGATGAAACCTAGAAACTCACGTCAGAGAACATATGATTGTGATCACTACTTATCTGAATGATATGGAGATCATGGGTGCTGAGGCAGATGGCGAGACACAAGTTGATATGATCCTTGAGACTCTGCCTGGCATTTTTTAGAACTTCAAACTTAATTATTCGATGAATAAGTTGAAGTACACACTTCTTTAGCTGATGAAGGTACTGGAAGCCACTCAGACCTTGTTTCTGAAGGGTAAGAGGAAGATTGGAGAGGCAAACTTTATTAAAAGCAAGTCTTCCACCTCTAGCACAAAAAAAACACATGAGAGGTCCGAAGAAAGCTAAAAAGCATAATTCGAAAGTTGTGATAGGGCGAGAGCCTATGGAGCGTCGATGTAGTGGGAGGGTTGTGAGACAGCCTGACAGGCGCATGTCTTATGGAGATGCTTGAACAACAGTCTCAAATAAGGATCATGATGAACTTGTCTCCTACTCACAGTCCATGGCTGGTCCTAAAGCAAATATATGGTAAGAAACCATGAACGTTGAGATACATTCGATGTACTCGAATGGAGTCTGAAAACTTATAGATCCTCCTGAAGGGGTAAAACCTGTAGGGTGTAAATGGATCTATAAGAAAAAGATAGGTCCGGATGGGAATGTTTATACATTTAAAGCTATGCTAGTATCCAAGGGCTATACTCAAAAGGAATGTATAAACTATGAGGATATCTTCTCGTTAGTATCCATGTTTAAATCCATCTGAATCTTCCTGTCCATTTCTGTTGCCCTCGATTATGAAATCTGACATATGGACGTGAAGACTGCTTTTCTGAATGGCAATCTTGAGAGCGCATTTATATGACTCAACCATAAAGGTTCATGGAGAAAGGCCAAGAGGGCAATGTTTGCGAACTGTTGAAGTTCATTTATGAACTTAAGCAAGCGTCACCGTCGTGGAATATTAGATTCGATGAAACTATTAAGAACTTTAGTTTTGAACTATTATTGGACGAACCATGTGTGTATAAGTTGATGCACAAAGAGAAAATGATTTTTCTAGTCTTGTACGTAGATGATATTTTACTCATTGGGAATGATGTAAAAAAATTATATGATGTTAAGATTTGGCTTGAAAATAATTTGATATGAATAATCTTTGAGAAAACTGCATTTGTCTTAGGTATTCAGATCTTTCGAGATAGGAAAAACAGACAATTTACACTGTTTCAAGCATCTTATATTGATAAAGTGATGGATCGCTTCAGTATGCAATACTCAAAAATGGACATCTTCCTTTTAGGTATGGAGTCAGCCTCTCTAAGGAGCATTCTCCCAAGACTCCTCAAGAAGATGAATACATGAGAAAGATTCCCTATACCTCAGCCGTAGGAAGTCTCATGTATGCGATACTTTGCACTAGGCCAGACATTTGCTATGTCGTGGGCGTGGTGAGTCGTTTTCAATCTAATCCTGAAATCGAGCATTAGAATGTTGTCAACCATATCCTTAAGTATCATAGGAGAACAATGAACTACATGCTTGTGTATTCAGATATTGAACTGAATATGATGAGGTATACTGATTTTGACTTCCAAGCGAACAAGGATTATAGGAAGTACACTTCAGGATCAGTACTCATTCTGAACGGTGGAGTAGTTATATGGAGAAGTATCAAGCAATATTACATTGCTGATTCTATCATGGAAGCTAAATATGTGGCAAATTGTGAAGCTTCTAAGGAGGTTGTATGGCTTAGAAATTTCTTGAAGACTCTGAAAGTTGTTGTAGAAGCTGACAAGCCCATAACACATTATTGTGATAACAGTGGGGATGTAACAAACTCGAAAGAACCAAGAAATCACAAAAGATCTTAGCATATAGAGTGTAAGTATAACCTGATTAGAGAGATTATCCAACGTGAAGACGATGTAGTTACACACATATCGATGATCAACAACTTGACATATCCACTCACGAAAACTTTAATCTGTGTTTATCCCCTCCCCCCTCCCAAAAAAAAAATATTCTCAATCAGTAAAATCTTTTATGGTCATCTTGAGGGCGTGAGGATACGATATTGTACATGCCTATTTTAGTCTAAGCGGGAGATTGCTGGAATTATGTCCATAAAGTATGGTGTAATAACTATTTATGAATATTTAATTATTTTTCAGACATTTTGTATTATTGAATTTAATGAACGAATGAAAGTTTTTCTATTAATAAAGTGGGTCCATAATTTACTCAAGTTTTGAAACTATTGTCAACTTAAGAAGAGTAAAGATTGGGGAGTCTTCTAGGCAAACTCTTCTGAAATAGTTTAGAATGTTATTCGCAGTCTTAGGATCAATTGGACAATCAAGTCTGATTATGACTGTTAGGTTGATCAAGGGATGCAGATTTTAGGGCGTGGGAGTGGGGACTCTAACGGTTGACCAAGACATGTTGTGGAACATGTTAAATAGACAAGTAACAAATTAGTTTGCAATAAACTCATTTATTTAGTTCTAAATCTAATTGTTACACCATTAAGGGTATTTTTGTAATTACTTAATCCTGAGGTGAATACAAAACTTGACCTAGTTAGTTACGATCTTTGATACGTCAAATGAGTGAGTTCGAATTGTCGGATAATACCTCGACCGTTGGGATCGTGATTCAATTATGTTAGATTTACGTGATTCACATATATGGAAATTCATGGTTAGATTACAAAATGCAACAATACCACCTTATGCTTTATCGATGGATGTGTGAATAAATTAACCTGGCGAGGTACTCGATGAAATGTATCATTGAATAAGACATGGGGAATGTACGAGACAATTCATTATTATATCTTTCTTATTCGCAGTCAATAAAAGAGTTAATGAAATAATAACAAGAGAGCTAATATGTTAAAATATTATGTGGACCGTGAAATTAAAATATTTATTTGCACCAACAAAAAATGTAACACGCATGAATTGAGAGTTGATTCAACATCGAGCTTATAGTGGAGGCGTACGATGTCAAAATTAAATAGGTCAGGAATTTATAGAGATAAATTCGTCAGGTATTTGAATCCTATAGTTTTATTCATGTGGATCCATTCGGTTTTAGAAGTAGCTCATGAGGACATGAATAGAAGAAACAACATCAGTTAGACTAAATATATTTTGAGCCAATGTGCATTTCCTGAACACATACGTGATGTGTGTTGTCACTTAATTAGCAAAGAGCGATTAATTGATGTTTAAATTAATTAATTAATTTATTTTTAGTTATTAGATAATTAGTAAATAAGAGAAATTTATTAATTAATTGATCAAGATCAATTTAAATTTATTAATTTTGGATTGATGAATTTGAACACAATATTGACTTTAATGAGATATGCAATTTTCAGCAACTATAAATTATGTTTGGTGAATTTCAGAAATTATACATATATTGGGTATATATGAAAATTCTAAAATTATTATATAAGGGATGACATTAGGGTTGCCTCCATAAATGTGTTGAGACAATCCTAATCACACAGAACAGAAGAATGTTTATCTCTCCCCTTCCTACTATTGCCGCCGAAATCACCAGAGGAAGAAAAAAAATTGATTTTTCTTTCTCAGTTGTTTTGAGAGCCTACGCTCAGTTCCTAATGACGTCTTGTGAGATATACTTCTGAATCCAACGAGTGATTTTTAGTGTGAAGACTAATTGAAGTTCTTGGATTTGAAGATCGAAGAATGTGAAGCATTTAATAAGGATTCCACCAATTCAGAAAATCTCCGACACAACAAAAATGTATAAATCATTTTTACGTATTTTGAATACGTTTAACTGTGTATGCATAATCGAATGTATGTTAATATTTAATATGATTAAATTAGTTGATGTAAATTTTTTTTATATTCCACCCATGAACCGTTTGTGGTTCAATGATTTTTCTTCAAATTTTTAAAACCCGATCCAACAAATATTGCATCCATTTTTTAAGGTGAAGGCGGGATTTGCTGATTTTTTATTTTTTTTTCGTTAAGTATGTTACTTATCGTTTATGAAAATTGCAATTATACAATTAAAGTCTTAATATATATCATAGTTGAGTCAAGTGTATCACTTATTTACTTATGATTTGCTATGATAACCGTACATAACATGCATTATATATCAATTTATTAGAATTTTTTAGTTTAGTTCATTGATCAAATTATCACTGATTTATTGTTGATTTTTTATCGATTTAATTTAGGGGTATTCAAAAACCGCCCAGACCTTGAAACCCAATCTGGACCGAACCAAAGTTGATCGATCTGGACGATTTTTTCTCATATTTAGTCGGTTTGGTCTTCACTTTAGAGAGGACTGAACCGACTGGACTGACCATATAATATATATATATATTTAGGTTAAAAAATTAAATGAGACCTAAGTTTTCCCTAAATCTCGCGATGCCTCCCTCTCCTGATCCCTCTCATGAACACCTGATCGCCTCCTTCTTCATCTAGGTAGGATTCTAGATCTGTGATTGTCTTTCATTTTTCTTACTACTGAATCTCAGTTTTCTCAATCTCTGTGATTGTCTTTCACACAAAAACATTTACCCTTTGCCTTGAATCTCGGTTTTTTGTTAGGAAAAAAGTCTTAAAATTTTCTCAGGTTTTCTTTTCTTCATAATCTGTGTGAATCCAATAGGGTTTTCTCTTATTCAACAGGTTTCGCAATCCTAGTTTAATTTAACTTAAAGATTTAAGTTTGGCGCAGTCTGATTCTTATAATATAGATTTCACTGGGACTATTGAGTTTTGATAACTTTCACAATCCTAGTTTCATTTATTGCTATGAGTTCTCTATAGGCTACCATGAGAAGTCTGTTCTAATTCCCGTACAAAACTTTCGTTATTTGGTTAGCCATACACTTCACATGTTTCAAGTGGTTCACATGGCATCATTAAATGATACAAGCATTGGATAAAAATCTGCAACGCACTGAAATGCCCTTGTTGACAATCATTTACTCTGATAGCATCTAGGATTCCTCGAACAATATGATATCTCACACTGGGTAAATCCTTAACCCTTCTCCTCTTACTAAGATTTTAGAATGTTCTTGTAAATTATGGCCAATACCATGTATATAAGCGGTGATTTCAAATCCATAGGTTAATCATACTCTAGCAACTTTATGTAAGGCAGAGTTTGATTTTTTGGGGGTGATAGTTGAAAAGTTGACAAATAAGTCACCCTTACTGTCACTCTACAGAACCATACATGAGATTTTTACCTCATACGACTCCTCATTCAATTCTTTTAAAGTCATTGGATCATTTTGCTCGTTCAAGAATCTCCTCCCTTCTTCCATTTCATCCTGTACATTCTATCTTGTAGAATTTGACCCATGTTTTCATTGAGCAAAAGGTATAAAATAATTTTGACTCCCTTAATCTGACCCATGTTTTTTATCGATAAGGCTAAAAAGTAAAGTTGAATTCAAATTAATCACCTTGACTAATTGTTTTTACGTATATTATAAGTAAAATGAAGTATGAACTAGAATAAACAGTGCAATAGCAATAATTGTGAGAATATTTACTTCTACAGTTTTATCGTTTCATTTTTTTAATTCGCAATAACTCAGGATTTAATCCCATGGGGATGAGAAATCTTTTGCTTGTAAATTCAATTGTATGAATTACATCTCGATGATATCGAATCGTATTAAAATATCATGAATAATAATATCTGAGCGATGAAATGAATTCATAGTTGAGAATTGAATAGTATAACATAAGAAGATCTTTTGTCCATACCGAATTCAAATTTGATTCCTGATCCAATCAATAATTTCTTTACTTTAGTACTTTTTTTATTAATCATTTTTTTACATTCTTTATTTTCTACAACCTACTACCCCCTTATACAATATAATCATCTGAGGAAGCATCATCTGGCTGTCTTTACACTTGTATTGATTATAAAACACTCAGATTGGTTATAAACCAATCCAAACAAGCAATTGAATCGAAATTTGAATAGTTTGTTCTTTCTTCGGCAGGACCCTTACTTACTTAAACTAAAAAAAAATAATTAATTACCCCGCTAAAAGAGATGGGATCCTTGTTTAATCTTATTTATATCCTCTTTACTTGAATTAATAATGGGACGCATATGTCAAAAGTTTTATTCGAAGTTGTGATCGGATATATTCATTAACAAGAATCGAGTAATACATTTCTTTTGTACCCATAGATGTTATATTGGATTTGAATCATATTTCAGATCAATCTATATTGATTGAATGTCTCCATTATGTTGTTACTAGTAAATACCATATTTTTTGGATCTTCAAAAATCATTCCCGTGGGAGGTCCGGACCCATTTTTTTCCGATCCTGCGATAGAAAGATTCATTCTTCATAAAAAATAGGAGGTAAAACCAATAAATATTTCTTTTTTGATACCTCATTCAAGAATGGTTCGAGAGATAGTTGTACATGTACTGATGAGGGATGTTTGGATTCTCGAGAAGAGAGGAGCCGTGGTGGTCCCCCGGATCGTCCGGATCCCACGAGTGAATAGAAAGTTGGATCTACATTGGATCTCACCTGAATCGCCCCATCTAACCTCTTGAGGGATTCAGGCTAGACCTCAAAAATTAGGAAAAATATGGGGTTAGTTTATAATAATTCATGAAGGAGATTATCATATTCCCAAAATGCAATCCGATGTGAAATCTATAAAAATTCCTTTTGTGTTTGTACGTCTATTTTTGTTGGAGTTCTTTTTTTTTATTTTAAAGAATTGGTTAGTCGTCCAGTAACAGTAGTATATAGTATTTGATGAAAGAAATAGAACAACGAATAAAATAATAAAATAATCAATATTCACAATGCACGCATTATCGTTCTTGCATTAGACTTAAATGGCCATTTTTACCTAATTACAAGAATGAGACTTTCTAATACAGAAAGAAAAAATGTAGAACCTAGTTTCTAGGAATCTGATTATGCGATACGTTTCCAAAATTTGCTCAGGTTTAGATATTGTTCCTCTAATGATCGTAGTACCAAGTACTTCTTACCGAGCTTGAATATGATCAAATTTATAACTAAGCATCTCTTGTAAAATATGAGCAACACCGAATCCCTCTAAAGCCCAAACCTCCATTTCTCTCACATGTTGTCCACCTTGCTTAGCCCTTCCTCTAAGGGGTTGTTGTGTAACAAGTGCATAATGTCCACTGGAACATCCGTGTATTTTATCATCAACTTGATCAATTAATTTCAAGATATAAGGCTTTCCTATTATAACAGGTTGTTTAAATGGATTTCCCGTTCTTCCATCAAATATTCTGCCTTTTCCCGGATACTTGGGTTCAAATATCCATGGACTCGCTGTTTGTTTACTGGCTTCATATAATTCAGAAAATACTAGTTTTCTCAAAGCCACCTATTCATATCTCTCATCAAAATGTACTATTCGATAATGTCTATCTATCAAACCCCCCGCTTTTTTGTTTATTTGTCCTACATTCATTCGTGAGGGTCCTCCTAATGGATTGAAGACCATATCAACATGTCTTCCATCTTGTAAATAAGGCATATCTTCTCTAGGCAAATACAATTTTATCTGATCTGGCAGAAGGCCTCTTTCAGCGTCACACACTTTTTTGTTTTCACAACGGAAGGCTCTTAACAATATTTAGATTAAGAAAGAATACGAAAAAAAATATTTTTTATCAATATTTATTTTAATTTGAAAAGCAAAAGAAACTTTGGGATGGCTGAGTAAAAGACGAAATAATAAAGAAACATAGCCAGCATAGTATTTTTTTATTACTCCAAAATAAAATGAAGGGTGGTTATTGGATCATTTACTGATATGGTTCTGATATTCCTATATTTTCTATTCCTTCTAGGGAAGGTAAAAATGAGTTTCCTTGTGGAGCTGCATGCAATGCACAAAAGATGCATGTACGGTTGTTCAAGTCTATTTTCTTTTTTATCTTTGACTCATCATGCGAGATAGAGAAACCATTTATTAAATCATCAGGGCAATGAAGTATGTCTATTTATCTATCTATTAACTCGAAATGGGAGCATGTTTGAAAAAAGATCTTAGAGTGTCTTGGGTTGGGCCAGGAGAGTTTTTTAACGCCTTCTTTTTTCTTCTCATCGGAGTTATTTCACAAAGACTTACCATGGTAAGGAAGAAGGGGCAAACAAGCACACTTGGAGAGCGCAGTACAACGAAGAGTTGTATGCTGCATTCAGGAAGGATGAATTACTTCCGAAAAGGAATCTATTGATTCTCTCCCAATTGGTTGGATCGATGATTTATTTCATGGGTGAGGTCTCTGGTTCAAGCCCAGGATTGCCCAGCTATGCCAAGGAAAATAATATAAGAAGTATCTAACTCCTTCATGCATGCCCCACTTGGCTCGGGGGGGGGGGGGNGGGGGGGGGGGGGTATAACTCAGTTGGTAGAGCTCTGCTCTTGCAATTGGGTCGTTGCGATTATGGGGCAGGGAGCCAAACAGAGGCATTTTTCTTTTCGTGGGTTTATTTGCAGTAAATTATGTTTGGACACTGAGATTTTTTGTGTACTGATATTGCAAGTCAAGACCGTAATACCCTACCAGACTGACCATTGAAGTTCGGTCTGGTCGGTTCAGATTTTTTGGAGTGTTTTGGTCAATTTGGTCTTCCATATAGGAGGACCGTAATTTTCGGTCTCGTCTCGTTTTCCTCCAAAAACCTGAACAGGCCGACCGTTGAACACCCATAATTTAATTTGATTTCATTTTAAGATTTTTTGTATTTAATATTTAATTGATTGATGTAGTTAAAAAAAGTAGCGGTTTAGATGGAAATTAAAGATTTTCCAAAAATATATAAAAAAAAGTTGTGGTTTAGATATTGATTACGGTTCAAATTCATTGATAACTATTATTTTCTTATTTGTAGAGTATATCAATTAAGTCTATCAGATTTATATATCTGATTTACCCGAAAATATAGGGTTATGTGATTTATAGATGATGGGCATATTTATCTAAAATTATTAACTATTTAAGTAACTTGCTATTTATCTAATTATATTGAAAACCTGTTATTTTTTAAAACACCCCCTAATATTGTCTATTACGTAAAATTTCTCTAAAAAGAAAGTAGTAGAGAAATGACCTTTCTTATTTAATGATTTCTCTCTCTCTAAAACACCCTTATATTTATGTTTTGCTGATTAAATCAATATTGGCACCCACGATTTTAGGAAATTTAAAGAGTGAATTTTATTATATAAAACAATACATTTTTTGGGTTAGGTTGCTGTTGTGGTTTTAGTTCATTATTGTTTTCATTGTTCTCCCAATACTTTCTGCCAATTAATCCACTGAAAATACACACTTTTTGCATTTTTGGTGGAAGTTTTATTTGTTATATAAAACATTCTTAAATTTTATTATATAAAACAGTGCTATTTCTTAAATTTTATAGTCCGGTTTTTTTCTCTTCTCCATCATATTATTTTTCTTCCGATTTCCCATTAAACTGATTTAGCATGCCTTAATTTGCATATTGTTTAGACTATTAATTGAGGCATTCATTTGATAATGTTTCTTTCATTTATCTTTTTGAAGAATTCAACACTTCAATAAATTTTTTTTCGGTAATCAACACTACAATGTATTTTGTTTTTTAGGATTTCGTTGCTTGCATACAGTGAATTGTATGCTTAAAAAGTTTTTAAGTTGTTTAATTCGTTTTAAACATTGATGTTAAACAAGGTTATAGTCACTGTCAATAAAATAAGTTGTTTTAGGTGCTGGAATTTTACTCATATGTGATATTTCGTTTTTTTACAAAATTAATTCAATCACCTAAATTTATAGGTTATAGTTAAAAATGGTTTTTAAAAATGGTGTTTGATACTTCTTTAGATTTTTCATTATTTAGTTATATATTAAAAAGTCATCATTTAAATATTCCATATATTTAAGAGTGTTTATGGAAGATATTAGTGATTGCATATTTAAATTTTATTTTAAACATCTTATTTGTCGGAATTAATCCTCAAATAATTCTCATTCTTCCATCTCATTAATGTTTGAGTTTCAATAATTTGTTCATTCCATTATCGGATATTCTATTTCCCCATCTTTCAAATTTGGTATACCAATTATTTGTTTGATTGCCTTTCTTTTTATTTCAGAGAACAAAATTCTTTCTCTTTTTATCATAACCATCCACAATAATATGTAACCATCTGCAATAATTGTATTAAATAAACATTAATATAATATTAGAAGTATTATGATCTTAAATAAATATTTATCATCTTAAATAAATGTTAATATAATATTATTTAATATTCATGCTCTAATTATTCAATATTAAATATTTTAAATAATTTTTAATATCATATCATTTGATTGTTAATGTATTTGTAGCGTTTATATTATATATTGAATAAACGTTAATATGATATTACATTAACACTCTAAATGCCTATATTGAATAAACGATAATGTCATCTAAAATAAACGTTAATACAATATTATGTGTTAACTTAAATAAATATTAATATATATTATCTGATCGTTAATATATTGCTTACATTTCATCATAATATAAATATTATTTATAAATTTATAATAACAAAACTTTAATTGAGATTCATTTTTAATTAATAAATATTGTTATAACCACCCAGGTTTAAATTAGTTACTATATTTAAATTAAAAAAACTAAAAAATCAGAGTAAAAACATGATATGAGAGTATTGTAGATAAGTCATAAAAACTTAAAACTAAATTAAATAAAAAGAGTCATTTATCTACTTCACCTTTTTAGGCCAATTCATAATTTAATACTATAAAAGTGACATATCTATGTCATTTTCCCTTTTGAAAACTCCTATTCTTTTTTTAGAATTTTCTGTATTTTGTATTTAAAATTATTCTCTGAAATTGTTCTTCACAATTATCTTATATCTATAATCTATAAAGATCTTTAAAAGGGGCTTGGGCAAGAGAAACTTTTGAATGTCCTTAATACCCTTAACAAATATATCAATTCCAGAATCAGTCAGCAGACATAAAACTTAATCAGATTCATGAAAGACATTACTTTCAACGGAACCTTATCTCCAATACAGATTCATTCTACACACGATCTCCAATACATATTCATTCTTGAAAGAGATTATTTCCAACAAATTCATTGTACACACTATCTCCAATACACATTCATTTACAAACAGTGTAAATGTACATGAATCCATTGAATGTCTTCACTTGAGATTCTAAGAATTCTGAGAGTATAAACGATCATCAAAATATGTAAATTCTCATCCTACTACCATCTGCCAAAAAATATTAGTACATATTAATTACATAGCCTCTTAAAGATGTTGAGTGTCAACGGTACGTACAATCAAATTCAAGATCTAGAAGTATTTCAGAGAGAATGGAGCATAAAAGTGATGATAGTTAGGAGAGGCATGGTGGAGACATACAAGAAGAACAATGGAGACTTAGAAATAATGAAGCTTATCTGTATCGATGAAGAGGTGAAAATTCCGTTATAACTTTAGATTGATTAACATTTTTTGTTCATATTATAATGCTGAAGATAGTCTTTTGACATATTTTTTTCCTACTTTTTAAGGAACTAAGGTCCAAGCCATCGTGTACAATGATGCAATAGACAAATTTAAGATTGTTCCTAAAAAAGCTGAGACTTATCTGATAAAAAATAGTAATGTTAAGTCCATTGATCAGAGATTCAATAATGTGCATGATAAGATTGAATTGAGTTTATCGACAATGACGGAAATTGAAGAAATCGACAACATACCCTTTAATGCAGAAAAATACAATCTCCTAGATTTTTCAGAGATAGAAACAATCAAAGACAGCAAAACAACTATCGGTAATACCTAAACTCATCTTTTTATTGTTTATTACAAGAGTATTATTTTCAGCTATATATTATGTTATAGAGTGCAGTTTGTAATGAACCACCCATGACTGAGGTTTTTGAATATCATAATGTGTAAATGTTCACCACTTTTATCTCGACTTTCTACATTTCAAGAAAATTGTTGTGACATTTCTAATTCCCATTTGTTTCAATATGGATTACTTTAAGTTTATTACATACATTTTTATTTTTTAAAACAGTTTTAAACATGTTTTATTATTTCAAATCTAACTAAATCCATTTCTTGTAGAATAGAGATGATTTTGTTAAAGGAAAATATTGTCACATTCTTGGGTCCATCAAGGAAATTTTTAGAAGCTTCAATAGTTAATTTAGAGGAAATACTAAAAGGAACAACAGAACATGTGCATTGTTCTTTCAAATCAACAATCACAAAAATTGTCAATGCAGATAATCCATGACTCAAAATTGTAAGTTATGTCATAAAAAAGTTTATCCAAACATGAATCAGATATAAGTGAATTGCAGAAATTGTAAGAGCAATGTGCCCTTTGTCAGAAGTTATATGTTGAAGATCAAAAGTTATATGTCCATTACATTATTATGAAATGTTGTTTTCTACTATAAAAACACTAAACTTCCACCTATAATGTAATTTATAGAATATATATGAAAGTTATCAAAATTAACAAAATAATTGTGAGAAAATTAAAATTATTCAGATGACTTAAAAAAATCAAAATCCTTGATTCTCATGTTCTATGATTATGTCATTGAATGCAATCTCACTCAGAGCCATTCATATAAGATTTTTGTTTATTTCATTTTACTTCAAATTTTCAATATTTTAAAAGAACAAAAAATAATTATATAAAGAACTACGTGTGAATATATAAATGACAAGAAAATGAGTTTTGCAATTAGACATGCAAATCTTAACATTGGAATTGATGGTGATGGTCAAAGAAGAATCAGCTGGATTTTGAAGGTGTCTTTGATTATATTGTAGAACGTTCTTAACAATATTCCATCAGTTTTATAATGTTCTTAACAATATCCCATCAATTTTTATCTGACCATCTCTCTTAGTCTATCTAAATCTGAACATTTTTCAACTTCCTAAAATTGATGAACGATTGTTTTTTTTTTTAAATGTAGAAGAATATTTAATTAAAAACAATGAATTGAGGAAAGAGCAAAAATGAAAGAATAAGCTGCATGCTTTTGCATTCAGTTTTGGCTTAAGTTGCATTCCAAATGGTTTAGATGTTTAGATAAGATAAATTTGAATTAGTTTACCAAACCGAATTTCAGTTAACTCACTCGATAAAATAAAATTGTTCGTTATAAAAAATTACACACACACATATGTATTGTAGTTAAAGCAAAATATTCAGCCACCATTAAATCAGTTTTGCTTTTACATGCATAAATAAACTAATAAGTCTCTTCAGTTACATAACTCTTAGTTTGTTAATAACTTTTGTATATTTTAAATCAGTAATGCACATATGAAGGTTATAAAGGTTGTATTTAGATGAACAAAGTATACTGAAAACTAAAGGTCAGAATGAGTTAGTAATATAGTAGTATAAGATCTAATAGAAGGACACTTCGAATTTAGGATGACTCTTCGATTTCATCTATTCATATGCTTCTTTCATTATATAGTAGTATAAGATCTAATAGAGGGACTCTTTGATTTTAGGATGAGTCTTCGACTTCATATATTCAAACAAATATTCATATGCTTTTTCTGTTATAAGAATATCAATTACGAATAACACTAATCTCAATGCACTCGGGTTGTAATAAATAATTTTTATTCATACATTTTCTTGCACTATCTCATCTTCAACGGCTCATCACTCTCCTCAGAAGCTAACTCCGTAGCTTTCCCCACCCATGCTACGGCCACTCTCGGTTAGTATCAAACTATACCATGAATACTTTTTGTTCAAGATTAAATTTAAAATACCTCCAGATCTTGCATGTAGATTCAATTTTCATGTAGTTTCTTTGCATGTAGTTTCAAATATGTATTTTGATATTGACATTTATTTTTCTTAAAAACTGACATATTATATAACTAATTCAAACAAGTATACATAGCATAAAACTTTCAAACCTTAAGTATTAGAAGACTCTGATTCTTACGATTATGAGGCAAAAAATTAAGAACCCTCATACAAAATTTTACATGTGCAAAAAAAAATTAAATTATGAAAAATAAAGTCTTCATTTAAAGGCTTGCTATGATATTTTCACACGCTATTTTATTGTCCTTAATCAGAAACAGGACGAGTATAAAAATCCAAAGAGAAAATACAAAAATAAAATAGATCTGAGAACTCTACCCGCAAGAAATGATTAGTAGGAAATTAAAATATTAGCACAATACAAGAATCGAGAGGAGTTAATAGGAGAAAGAGATTTTTCCATTGAAAGTGAAAATCTATATGTTGGGAGAGGCTGAGATGAGTTAAATTTCTTTTGGTCATTTTATCAAGCCCACATGTACTGCATATATCTTTACTCTCTACCTCTTTACTCAATATATATTTAATCAGATGGGACAACTCTGACATTGTGAGGCTCAAGAATGTTTTACACTAATCTAAGCTATTGAATAAAAAAAATTTGGTTGCAGCTCTGCAAAGTAAAAGTAGAGGAGAAAAACTATTCATCGTTGGAACTATAACCTATTTAATAGTTGCATTATTGTATCTACTACCCTAAACGGATTTGAAAATTTAGAAACCACATATTTTTACTCCCACGAGTAAAAGTCTTTACTATTATTTTAGGGGGGACCCTCTCTCTTTCCCATGTTAAGTTTCACCATTTTGTTTCTTTTTTCCTCCGTCACCCACTACTTTTGTGATATAATACCATCAATCAAAGTTTTAGCCCCAACTCTAACCCCAACCCATCTCTTTCTTTTCATCTTTCTTATCAAATCACATACCATTCAAGATAAAAAAAAAAGAATTATCATATAAGGTGAATAGTAGAAAATTATAAAATTATATCATATAAGGTGTAAAGAAATAACAGCAAGAGAAAGAAGCATAGTACAAGGATATTAGAAATTCATAATTAAAATGTTTAAAAATGTCGACAATGAAAATTCTGGTGAAATCAGACAACCATAAAATCATCGGTCGAGTTTGCACAAAAATATTGTCTACAAGGAATTTTTCTTACAAAAGTAAAAATTTATGCTTATACATCCATATGTATATATAACTCTCAATTTCCCCGTTGCACTAAAAATTGCTTTTCATTGTTTGGAGAGAAGAATAATGATGAAATATTTTTAATGATAATATGTAAACGGTAAGTCATTTATCAAAATATATTTAAAATTTATTTTAAAATACCATTTTCATAATATTATTCTAAATCTTATATGTATTATAAATTACATAAACATGTGCGAAGCACGTGTCAATTCCACTGGTTATTTAAAAAGTATTTAACATTGAAACAAAATTTTAACTATCCAAAAAAAAGAGTTGTTTTACTTTTACTAACTAATAATTTCTTTCTCAGTGGGTGACAAGAAAAAGCTAGCAGTGAAAACAACATAAACTATTTTTAGATCTCTTTTAGAATATTTTGAAAATTACTAAAACGGGCCCAAGTGTTTATATTTAACATATCTTCGTAAATAAACAAGTTTTCAATTTAATCTATTTATATGATATTAAAAGGGTTTAAAAAATAAAATTTTAATTTATTTTTACCGGTACAAATGAGGGATTTCATCTCTTTTCAAATTAATAAAAAAGTAGCATTTTAAAGAGATTTCAATAGTATCACAACTAAAAAAAACGAAAAGTAAACCAGAATGACCGCTGTAGAGTGGTTGGCGCGTTTAGAAAATGGTGATTTTCAATATTTAGAGGGTCTTGAATGTATATTGAAATAGAATTATTATTAAGGTATATATGTATATATATCTACACTACGTGATACAGTTAAATAGTGTGTTTGGAATATTTACATTATGAGTTTAGAGTACATATATTATATTTACATGATTATTATTATTATTGTTTTTGTCGTTGCTGTTGTATGTATTATATAGGAGTGTAAGTGTGAGGTATGCATGTACATATGTGTATATGTATGCATGTATGTATACATACCATAGATACATATATACTTGTATTTTGAAATTAAATTTGTTTTCAGATATTCATTTTCCCTGAAAGTAATGCTCTAGTTCTCTTCTTAGCCGCTATCCATGTCAAGCGTATGAGGCATCCCTTACCGTCCTGGCCACGATGCTCACCATCCATATTGATGAAGCTCTTCGTCTTGTGCACATAACATTATTGTCATTCTTGTCAATAGAATAGCCAAAGGCCCAAAGTTGACAAACAGAGGTTGATGAAGGACAAAACTGTATGACTAAACTTGGAGGAAGAAATTGAAAATTTTCAAATGCAATAGCGAAATTGGAACTATAGGAAAACTAGGATGTTCGTATTGGTAAATGTTCTATTCTAGGCAATTTTTGACAAAAATAATATATATTTACGGTGATGTTGTTGTACCCGGCATGGTGTCTGCCTAGTACCACAAGTTTTTCCATATATTTATTGCATCAAGTACTCTTAGCAACATTAAATACACAAGATATTAAATGCATAACAGAATTAAAATAAAGTGTATATATAATCTAAGAAAAAAGATAATTTACACTCTTAAAATTTGATTATTCAACATTTTACTCTTTTAAAGTGTGAGAATTAGTCATTTACATTACTGTCGTCTAACTTTCATTAAAATCAAATAATTTTTTATTTAATTATTGAAACTAAAAATATTAAAAAAAACACCAATTAAACTAATTACATTAAAAAAACTCAAAAAGACTAAAAAAAACCCCAAAAAAATTGAGTGGCCCTAAATTCTCCCAAACCCATTCCCTCCCAAAACCCATCTTCCCTAAACTCATACCCGGATTTTGAGTGGCCCTTTTTCGACGGTGATGTCGGAGACAAATGATGAATCACATTCCCACACCGAAAGAAAATTTTCCTAACGCAAAAAGATAACAAGTTTGTTTGACACATTCAATAATAATCATTGGGAAAAAACCATCTCGTTCATAAGCATGTTACGCAATCCAGTGCAAATATGAGCATAGTATAAATAAAAGTTAAAACCAACATATAATTTGTTGCGTCCTCGGAACTGAACGAAACAAAATAATTACTTCAAGTTCCAATCGTCTCTACATTTCCCTCTCCCTGTGTCACTCCTCACGAATCTTCTCCCGCTGCAACCGTTCTTCCCTTTCTTCCCGTGTCTCCTTGGGGAAATCTTTCCCTGGCACGCCCGTATTCAACGCATTTCAATATTATCAACTAAGCTCTTCTCAGATGGGATTGGGACAGCTGCGATTGGAGCAGTTATAGTTCTCTCTGATCGTGCTTTTTGAGCTTGCGCTCGCAGTTCCTGCTCTTTCTTCTCCTTCTCCTTCATAAGCATCTCCTTCTAAACCTTTGATCTCATTACAATTCCTTTTCCGTTCAGTCTCTTCTCCAAAAAATTGAGTGTCCTTTTCCCGACAATGATGTCGGAGACAAAATCGAGGTATGGGTTTGGGGAAGATGGGTTTTGGGAGGGAAGGGGTTTGGGGGAATTTAGGGCCACTCAATTTTTTGGGGGTATTTTTAGTCTTTTTAGTTTTAGTTTATTTTAATTTTTTTTTATATTTTTAATTTCAGTAATTAAATAAAAATTGTTAAAATTTAACGGAAGTTAGACGAGGGTTGTAAATAATTATTAATTCTCATATTTTAAGGATATTTAATTCTAAATAAATAGTTTAAGGATGCAAATTGTTGAATAGNTCATATGATCATAGTTTATTTCTATTCAATACTATTTTATTTATAAATAATAATTAGTAATATTAAATATTTTTCTTATATCACTTAATTATAAAGGTGAATATTCGTACAAATGAATTTTTAGATCTTGAATATTTATTTTTAAGTCAGAGTATATTTTTATTGAAATCGGTGAAACATACATAATATAATATTTAGGTTATCAAAAACGTAAAATTTCATTTAAAAGAATTTATAAAAAAAAATTAGTAGAAGAGATTTTCTCAAAATCATAAAATCATTAATTAAATTCATGACAAATTGATGAAACAAAATCATTTGTATACTATTTAAAATTTCAAAGAGAAATATTATATAGTACAATTTCAACATTATAAACAAGTTAATGTATTTATTATTATTATTATCAATATTTTATTTTTAGTTTAGATGTACAACAATCTATAAAGACAGTGTATTTAGTTCAACTTTATTGTTTTCAAATTATATGGATATTTAAAATTGATCATTTTAACAATAAAAAAAATTGGTTTAACACGTGCGAACATACGTTTCATATAGTCTCATCTATACTATATTAAAATTGACTTAAGGGGGAGAAACTTTTGATTATCTTTTTTATCTTTTTAAAGTCTATTAAAATATAGTATAAATTATATATTTCACTCCCTTTCTCATTTAATTCATTTGATACTATTTTATCCAATAATAATTTGATTATAGTTACTAAAATAAAATATTTTGATAATCTTATGTAATTAGGTATGTGAATATACATAGATTGATTTCAAGATTTGTTATAACGAATATTTAATTATAAATCAATAATTATTTGTTCATTATAAATCTATAAATTAATTATTATGTAAAATTTATGTTATCAGTAACATGAAATATCATTTACATGAATTTATAGAAAGACACTAATATATTTTGAAAGAAATTGTCTCTTAATATGATATAATTATTTCTTAAGAATATATAAATTGGTAAAATAGAACTATTTTCTGTACGATTCAAATAATACTAAAATTTTAATATTATAAACAAAGTATTGTTATTACTATTTCAATTTTATTTTAGCTGTAAAATAATTTTTAAAGATGATAGTGTATTTATTTCAACGTTAATATTAATTTAAAATTATATGTATTTTTTAAATTGGTCGAATACGTACGAAGCACGTACATGTCGACTAGTTATATTAAAATGAGCTTAAATGAGAGAATTTTATTATCCTTTTTACCCAACCTCCTTAAAATATAGTATAATTTAAGAGTTTTTCATAGTTTCTCATTTAATATAGTTCTTATAATGAAATATTATTGAATTGCAAGCTTTTGAGATAAGTACTGAGTGGAAAGGATAGATATGGAAACTAGAGCAAAGACAAAACTTTAGTTCAAAGTTCTCCACTACAAATTAGTGTCAGTGGGTAGGAAATTGTCGTATATAAGGGAAGCAGCCCGCCTAGGTAGACTGAAAGAGCTCTTGCTCTGCCTATCTCCTACTTTTTATTATAGGGGGTCATAGATAGATATGAACCACAACCACCTACTCCTTCATTCTAAACCCTACCATTATATTTAAGAGAATGAAAGTTGCTTGCCCTTGCTAATAAAAAAGCAGTCTCTCCCCCTCTTCTTACCTACTTTTCACTATAAAAAATATACTTTTTAGCGACACATAATTTTTTCGCTAAAAATGTATATTTTCATCGGGAAAGGCTTTGACGATGAAAATAGTTTTTCGTGAAGTTTGTTGCTAAAGATGCGCAAGGGAAGGTTTTGGCGACCAAATAATACTTTCGTCCCCAAAAACCTTTGACGACGGATAAATTTTCATCGCTAAAATCTTTTTATGATGAAGTTAGTGGGCATCGAATAAGATTTTTTGCAACAACTCCATTTTTGGCGACGAAAAATAATTTTGTCACTAAATGCTTTTAACGACCAGGAAAAATTTTGTGGTTAAAAGTTTTTAGTACAACAAACATATATTTTTCTCATGTTTCTATGTACCTAATTTACATTTTCACATATAATAATTTTTTGAGTTAATTATAGTAAATCCCTGATCTTTATGTGATTATAACATTTAGTCCATTGACCTTTAAAATCTTGCAAAAATATCCTCACCTTTAATTTTTTTCGACAATGCACTCTACTGTGGTTCAAAAAACTAACGGAAGTTAATGCAGGCGAATTACACGTGTATTTTTTAATGGACAATGGGGTAATTCAATACCCTTTTACCATGTGTAAGTCATCAAAGGTCTCTCACCCACCAATCCCTTTTCCCTATAAGAAATGGCGTCAAAATGAACCCCTCCCTTCCACTTTTCTTCTTCCCCCTTTTCTACTTCCCCTGCAACTCCTTCGGTTTTTTTTCATGAGAACTCCAATATGCTATTGCGGCATTCCTTCAGAACTGAAGACCTTTTGGACTGATTTGAACCCGGGAAGAAGGTTTTATGCATATTCTAAAAACGGGTTAGTTTGGAAGAGAATTTTTCACTTCTCCAACCTTAATTTTGTATTCAATTGTGACCTCTGTGTTAACTAAAATTGGAAGCTTTATTTTCTCATAATTGTTTGTTAATTTTGTTGATTTTTTCTTTGCAGAACAATGTAGAATGCAAATTTTTTTATGTGGGCCGACCCACCCTTGTGTGAAAGAGCAAAAAATATTATCCCCGAGTTATTAAGGAGGAATGATCCGACTTGAGCACGAAAATAAATTTTACGATCCAAGATTAAGAAGTTGATGATGTGCATATGCTTGTTGTTGATGTTTGTTTACTTCAAAATTTAGGGGTATTTGTCTTGTATTTAAGCTTAATTTGGTTTAGGTTATGTCGTTGATGGTGTTTGTGCACTTCAATTGTAAGCTATTTTGATCAATGACAAGTTAAGGTTAAATTTTCATTCACAAATTTTAATCCTTGAGTTGAAGAGAGAGAGAGAGACTAATATTCCCCAACATAATTAACATCATTCATACTTCATAATCATACATCCTACATAATTATCATAAAATCCTAAACATCCTTCCAAAAAATCACACAAACATCCTTCATTGTTTACTATGCTCTGCTTGACTTTCAGGTGCACTTCTTCTTAAGGACTGTCATTGGCACGAGAGACGTTACCAAGGTAGGAGATTGAGAGACTTACGTAGCTACTGGTTCAAAAATTGAACTAGGTCAGACTTTGGGTGTCATTTGCTATGGGTTCATACCTCTGAGATGATGAATTTACCACTGACTCAGACCTCTAGGATGCATTTTTCACTAGTTTAAAAGCTTACAATTAAACAATAGAATTATATTATATATCAAAAATCTGTAAGTTAGCAAATCAAACATAATTAAGAAATTAAACATAAATGAATTGTATTAATTGTTGGCATCTGGTTCAGCATTCTGTGAAGCCACTGGTTCAGCATTCTGTGAAGTCACTAATCCAGACGCTTGTGAAGCCTACAATTAACATACTTAAACATTGCAATTTAACAAATAAAATATAATTAACTGTATTGACTATTTTTGTACATTTCTCCTGTTACATGTCCGTTTATTGATACCCAATTCACCACATTGTTTGCATTTCATTTCTAAACCAGTCTTAGATTTACTATTATGCACTGTATGAGGTCTAAGAGGTTCACCAGCCTCCCTAGTCCTCAATTTCTTAGGTCTCTCAGGTTGTTTATGATAAGTAGGAGGAATTAGTGGTGGTCTAGAAGATTTGGGCCACAATTCTGAACTGGTCATGGGGCTAATGACATGCTCATATGTCTTTAAATAGACCTCTTTTGTATAACAACTATCCACATATGCAAAAGGATCATCCAGTTTATAACTTATGACAGCTATGGCATGACTGCATGAAATGTCAGTGAGATTCCATTTCCTACAAGTACAAGTATTTACCTCCAAGTTTACTGCACTAACTGGCCAGTAGCATGAAACACTTCAAATTTTCCTCCTTCTACACATATAGGTATGCAAAATGGACAATCTATTTTTTTTTCAACTAATGCACTTGCTTTTAGAGACACACTACAACTTCACTTAGAAACATCTCTCTCTTTTCTTTGCCATTCGAATCATCAGTATAACCTAATTTTTTCAAGTATAATCAAGATAGGCCTATCCCTAGCTTCCAAAGTTGCAGCATTAAATGACTCACGAAGGTTGTTTGACAGCATATCGCACTTAGGAAAGGTTTAAAAGTGAGACCTAGTCCATGAAGCATGAGGTTTTGCAGACAACTATTCATAAGCCCCTAAATTGTCTTCCTTAAGCCTCTTCATTTCAGACAAGAACTGAACTACTGTTGTACTCTTAGCACAACTCCATAATCTGTTTTTCAGTGTCAGACCTTTAAAATCCTCCTCAAAATTGGCATATATATGGCGCACACAACTTCTATGTTCTAAATTTGGTACTAAGTTTTTCAGTGCACACTTCAACCCTTTTTGCTTACCAGGCATGAATGTCCACACATAACTATTTGTGCAATTCCAACATCATCAATTAAAGTAGCCAGAAACCACTCCCAAGACTCTCAGTTTTCAACCTACACTACAGCATAAGTAATTGAGAACAATGAGTTATTCCCATCTACCCTCACTACAATCAATAATTATCCTGGATGGGGACCTTTGATGTGACATTCATCCAGACCAATCATTGGCATACAACCCTCTTTAAATCCCTTCTTACAAGCTCCTAAACAAATATACAGCTTTGTAAATATACATACACAAACCAAGGACACTCATTAGAACATGCAACCCTAATCTTGTCCATATCATTCCTCACAAATCTTAGAACTCTACCACTCTTAATAGAGTATTCCCTCACAACTTGCCTAAATTCAATTGCCGACCCAAACAACATGCCCTATTTGAATTGAACATCTCTCATATCTGTTTCAGGGAAAAACTCAAGATTCCTAGGTCTATTCTGACACCTTACACCATCTACATCTAACTCATTATCCAAACTTATTAATTCATCTAAGTTTTCCTCCTCAGTGTCAACTGCATTAAAATTAGTACAACTAAAACTATGTTCTACTTCTGGTTCAACCATTGACTCAAATAACTCAGCATAAGCTGTTTGACCATCATTTGACACAACCTCAGTAAAATTAGGATCATCAGAATCATTTGAACACACTACAGACAATAATATGCAAATACATCTCAGAATACACTACAGTATGCAATCTCAGAATCTTAGTATGAAGGACAGTATGCAATCTCAGTATGGAGGACAATATGCAATCTCAGACTACTAAAACAATATGCAAATTAATCTCAGAATACATTACACTATGAAATCTCAGTATGGAAGATAATATTTAATCACTATAGATAAAACAATATAGAGCAATGTATTTAATCTCAGAATACACTACAAAATAAAAAAGCTTAGAAAAACAACATAGAATTAGAATGCAGAATACACTACAAATATTCCAACTTAGAATACAATATTCAATCTCAATATCTCAGTATAGAATATGGTATTTAATCACTCAGTATACACTACAGATATACCAACTCAGAATACACTACAAACAAAACAATAAAACCTTAATCAGTGTGCGGTCAAGCCCTAAACCAGAATGCAAAACCCTAATTCATATTGTGAAACCCTATACCAGCATGCAAACAAAAACTTCAAACCCTAAATCAGACTATACATCCCCTGACAAATCAATAAAAATTTAGGGACCACTCTTTTTGAAAATAGTATAAAAATGATGGTCCCTAATGATTTTGTAAAAAATAATATATAAGTTTGTTATTTTTTAAAAATCTTTGAATATATAAGTAGAGAAACAGATTGTGAAACCCTTTACCTTCACTCCCATGACTTCGAGCTTCGAGACATTAACTATCTCATCCACGGCCTCGACCTCGTTCACGACCATGACCTCTCCCACCTTCTCTTGTGCGTACCACCATCGAAGAAGACGAAGAATTTCGGAGTGTTCTTAGTACACGAAGACTTCTCAATACACAAAGGGTACCTTCGCGAAGGGAGAGAATTTCGAAGAAGACCCTTTGTGAATTCATGAAGGTCTCTTCTCCCCACATAAAGTGGGTTGGTGGGGGAGAGCTCGTTGATGACTAACACGCGGCAATGAGGTGTTAATTTACCCCATTGCCCATTAAGAGAATCATGTGTAAGTCATGTGTTTTGACTTCCGTCAGATTTTTAGATGAAAGTCATGGTAGAATACATTGTTGAAAAAAATCTAAAAGTGAGGGGGGTTTTATGCAAGATTTTTAAGATAAGAGGGAGTTTATGCAATATTTTAAAGATAAGAGGGGATTTTGGTATATCCACCAAAGGTCAGAGGGTCTATTATAATTAACCCTAATTTTTTTTAAACCTAATCGTGAAACAAAAATGGAAAAAATATGAAGTACATAATTTTCTAGAACTCGACCATTTTTAATTATCATCATATCATGTTTGAACATACAATGTTCCTCAATTTTTTTTGTAAGAATAACAAAGTTTTTCATAATTACAAAGTTTCAAGTAAATGTCATATTTCTCTCAAAGATTTCTTCAGTTATCCATTCTTAAGTATACCTCAATATAAGACAAGCACATGAAATGATATTCAATCAAAACCACCCTATCTAAGTAGGTATAGAAACCTAAACATCCACGAAGGTGAATTTAAATGAAATTTGAGATTATTATTAAGTCAACAATAAATTATTCGTTAAAAACTTATAAAATATTTATATTATCAGAATATGAAAATTCATATAAAAGAATTGAGAGAATATTTTGAATAAGTAAATTATCTTTTAATAAGATGAATTCTGACAAATAGATGAATAACCATTTTCTATATAATCCAAACATCAATGTTATGTATAAAAATTTCAACAATATTGTAAACAAGCTAATTTACTTATTATTACTATTATTTTATTTTTAATTTAGCTTTACAATTATTTTAAAAATAATGTATTTATTTCAACACTAATATGAGTTTCAAATTTTATGTCTATCTTAAATCACTTAGCATGTTCAAAACCTGTACTTTTGACTAGTATTTTAAAAATAGTTTAGTACGGAAATTTTTTTGATTTTCATTGTTACCATTTGATTTTTTATTCCACATTTAATCTTTTTTTTAAGATTCCACGGTTAGTCTTTGAATTAGAATGCAAGGAATCACGAGTTTTTTAGTTGGCATCTTATAGTCATTGATGTTTCATATGTAAATTTTTTTATCGATATGTTTCATACGTATATATCATTAACTATTACAATTTAATCTAATTTATTTACAGTATTGATTTTAATTATCTGAGTCTACTTTACCTTTTGCAAACGTATTTCACGAGAATCTTAATTAACCCACTTGATTTAATCAATTGAGATAAAAGTCAAAGCATTTCTAAATTACAAACCGAAAAGCACGAGTTTCTCACATGTTAAAAATTTTAAAATTATACAATAAATTTTAGAATTAATTATTAGCATTGAAATAAATACATTAATTTTAAAAATATTGTAAATCTAAAACAAAAGAAAATAATAATGATACTCTGTTCATGTTCACAATTACACGATTGCAAATAAAAAAATTTGAATAGGTTTTGAATCATCTAGAGTCTGGAGATGATATATTTATAACAAAATTATTATAAATAGAAGTAAACTTGAATAAATCATGCATCGTCTCGATATCATAAATTATTTACAAGAATTTTTAATTAATGAACGCACGATCTTACCAAATTTGTATCATAAGATACGATAAAAAGAAACTAAAAAGCATTATTTGAGAAAAGAAAATTAAATATGACAAACTATTTTATAACAAATAATAGACACTGAAAATTTATACATTTATTATAAAAAAAATAGTGTGTCTTGATTAGAGAAACAATTAAACAACAAAAAAGATTTTACAGATTGATAACAACACTCATATTTATTGACTATAATAATATTTATGATGTAAGGATCTCCAAAACCTTATACATGCTTACTGATAATAAAATAATATAAAATACAAAATTTTATAAAGTATTAATAAAAAATAATTATAAAACAAAAAAAAATCTTAGGTTCTAATAGTAATTCAATTATACAAAAAAAATCTTACAGATTGACAATAACTCATTGTTATTGAGTGAAACAATATATACGATATAAGAATTTTTAAAGTCTTATACATGATCCTTCATATTCTTAACATCATAATAATATAAAATATATAAATTATAAATTAATAGTAAAAGAATAAATAGTGAATAAAAATATAAATGAATTAAATACAAAAATTTAATCTTATACTATATTTAATTAAGCCCTTAATAGGCCTTAATGATATATTTAATAGGACTTAATGATAAAAGGAAAAAAAATTCTCCCCATAAATGCATTCTAATATAGTAGAGATATTTACTACATGTGCGCCCCTATCTATAATCTATAATATAATTAAAAGGAAAAGCAAAGGAGAATTTTTTTTTTTACATTTATGTCCTAATAATTTTTCTACTATTCCTGAATTGCCCCTAAAAATTACATTTGTTACTTCCTTATTTGGTGAGGAATGAATCTGTTTTTTCCCCTCTTCAATTGAAACCCACCCTTCGGCGCTGAAGACAATGTAGAGATAGCCTTCCAAAATTCTTTGGGTGCACATACCCATCTCCTCGCTTGCTGAGCTCTTCGAAGGTTTCATTCCAAAAAATCTACCGTCTCCTAACAACTCTTCATAGTCCCAGTCCTTGATTTACTTCACAGATTTGGAAAGAATGATCACTTCACCACCGATGCACTAAAAAACATTTATTTAATGAATAAAACTGTCCAAAATACTCATGGAGTCCAACTATATACATGTTCTGAATGAGCTATGAACATAAAAAAAGGGTAATATTTGCTTACTGTTCAAAATAATCAGTAAAATTCAAAATTCAAAAAATTACAGTATCATGAATTTGAATTAGTAAAGTACTAATTCAAATCTAGGAAATTACAATATGATGAACTTAAACTAGTAAAATACTAATTTTCAACATCAGATATTCTAGACAAGAACATTTAGAACATGACACTTAACATAAATTAAGTTTGAAACAAAGATATGCAATATGATAGTTAAACACAACAAATATGAGTGCAACTGACACACCAAAGAGTGCGATCCTTCACATTCAATATCAAACAGTGCCATCCCAAGTACCACCAAACAGTTCTCATCAATTTCACATTAATTTCTTTCTTATATATAATATCCACTCCACTCATAAGCCAAATTTCCTCATACTAGAATTCTCAGAGTATTTCGTTTCAGATTTCTACCTATAATCAGTAGTCTCATTTTCAGATTTCTACCTATAAGCGCTCATAAAGTTGTGGTACTATGCTAAGGGAATCATAGAATCCCACTCAAATGATCGTGGATCAATTGAAGTACTGAAACTTATATGAGCGGATGAAAACGTATTTTTTTAAACTGTTTAAAGTTTTGATGCTTCTTACAAGCGCTTTATAATTCATGTTTAAGAAAGTTAGGAACCAAAATTGTAATTTCAAGTTTAAGAAAGTAACCTTAATTGTAGCTTTTCCTCATCCTTCATGTCAATGTTCTACTTTTGTGACCTAAACTGCATCAAATAACCAAACACATCAAGATTATTCGCCTGTTCCAGATATTATTGATTAACTACAAGTAAAATGACCAGCAAGCACCTGATATATACTAAGAGAAACAATTAAATCCAATGCAAACTGATAAGTGAGAATCACATTTCAAGTTTGTCTTCGTAGTTAAAATTGACATTTTCTTTCAATGATGTTCCCCACTTTCACCTGCCACATTAATTAGAAGGTAAGGCATCTAAAAGAGTAACTAAACAAAGATATCGGATGAAAGAGTAACAAAGCATACACAACATAACAATAGAGTAACACCCACATAAAAGCATAAAGCCTAGCCTCAAATCGTAACTGAAACGAGAAACCAAATATTTACATATCAAGAAAGAGAGGTAGTTGGACAAGACTGAGGAAAAATAAAATAAGAAAACAAACAACATGAAGAAGAAGATCATGTTAAAATACATTGATATCAATGCAAGTAGAGCAAACATTTTCCCTTTCCAAAGTGTATATTTTCATAAGCATCATTTTCTACATTTTAAGGTAAATTATTAAAAGCAAATATGTTAGAGACATAAAGAGTACCGTGGATGTTTATACAAAGATCTCCACCAAATACCCAATCACTGAACAACTAAAGTGCTTAAGTAAATAAATATACGAGTGATACCATTCCTCATTAATACATAGGTTTTGTATTCATAAGAGAGAATGCACATAATGATCTTCCCAAATGTCATGCTAAGGCGAATTTGCGTAGATATAATACCGAGGCTAATTTTCCTGGATGTGATGCTAAGGCAAATTTGCCCAAATGTGATACCAAGGTGGGCTTGCCTGAGTACAAGGGGATCACAATGTAAAGAGAATACATCGGATAGTAAAAAAATCAACTATTTCAAAGCCATTCTGACCTGATTGAGTAATGTGAAAAAAATGCAATGGAAGGCTAGGGCATCACTAGCTCCAAAATCATGATAGTGATTGAGAAGATTCATCACGACGAAACACTTGATATACTTGAAACATATATGAGAGCGTGCAAACTCGCAGGCAACCTTGTCTCATTTTCTTATGACTAAATATTATAACAGTCATCTCAGTGCCTCACAACATGCTTAGGACGCCCATATGAATAATCGATTTCATACTTGAGAATGGGGATAACATGGTGACACTTTCATGATACTAAACATTGATAATTTCATAGTGGAAAGTACATGTGGTATATTAAACAGCCAAGCTTTTATCACCCAAGGCGCCGCCTTACTCTTATGTCCCGATATTATCCTCGAGAAGTTGTTGGGTTCCTGAAAAGAATTTACTGTTATATGAGCTTCAAATCCATCTGCTTCCTCAGAGATCATTATGAAAAGTGCTTTCGACCGCCTCTAAATGCGTCTGCATTACCACTTAGAGAAAATATTTTTATGTTGGTTCTGGACACCCATAGTAATAAGAAATAACTATGTCCGGTGCCTCAAGTAGAGTATTCCAGGTCAATTACTACCTCGGTGATGACAAAATCACCTTAATAGACGGGTTGATGACTACCACTAAGTGCACCCGGGGTAACGACAAAATTATCACAAGGGGTGACTTAGGATTGAGCATATAAAGATGGAACTTAGCCGATGTCAGAAATTCACCTCCCAAAGCGGAACTTAGCCGATGTCAAAAATTCACCTCCAAAAGCGGAACTTAGCCGACGTCATGAATTCTCCTCCAAAAGCGGAACTTAGCCGTTGAAACATTATTTATTAAAAGGAGAGAATTCACTAAAACTCTTAAACAAGTTGGTAGGCATTTCACCGTTAGGCCAACACATGAAAATGAATCTATGATCCTTTAAGTATGCCCATGATAGGTGGTTTAGATGTTTACAAATGCATGTGCCTTCTTAGGAAACTTCATTATATTTTCATGTATGTATGAGCCTTATTAGGCAGTGCCATCCATGTTTCTACGTATATGCACATTCAAAGGCTAAATCGTGTGAGGATGACACTTTAGCTAGTAATTCTTCAGTGTATGCCGACATGATCAGACTCTTTATTGAGAGAGGCCAACCGTAGCTAGCTACTTCTTGCATCTCTTACTAGAGGCTAAATAAAGCAATTGATACATCATCATATCCAATTGGATGCTACAACAATGAAGATGGCCTAAAATGACTAATTAAGTGAAGAAACATTCGTCATCACAATTGAATATCTTACAATTTAGTGCCTCATTAAGTAAGATCACAACATACACCGAGACTATGTACAAGTTCAAGTGCTACGCAATTGAACTTGCACACATGGGGCTAATGTTTATACATGAATTTTTCATCCTAGACATACCCAATGGGTCCACCGCCCTGATCAGGGCATTGTGATTATTTACCTATAATCATCGATGAGTGTGTTTCACATTCACATTTTAGATCATCTTAACTTTAATTTTATTTGTTCTTTGAGTTTTATTGTTTGATTTATGTTTATATTTGTTTTTATCATGTAGATTTGATATTAAATTGCATTTGGATTGATTTGGAAAGATTTGAAAGTCAAAAATTCAGAAAAATCACAAAAAGAATGGAACTGGGCAGGAAGGCCAGCGTCGCGACGCTGGAAGTACAGAATGTCAGCTTCGCGGCGCTGACTTCCCAGAGTCACGACGCTGGTGCATGACAGATTACGCTGGCTCCCACCGTCGCGACGCTGGCGCGATTTTATATTTGTTTACAATTTCTTTACTCCAATCTAATCATTGACGAACTATAGTGTATAAATATAATATTTTAAGATTCTTGGAGGGCTCCTGTGACATGAGAGGCAGAGGATAAAGCTCTTGGGAGAGAAAACAAAGACGGATTCAACCCGGAGACGAATCTCAACTTCAATTCATCCTCAAATCTAATTTTTCCCTTCTTTTTTCCTGTATGTTCATGAATATTATTAGGATGTTTTCTCATCCTAGTATATCCTAAATTTCTTATCTAGGGCTATGACGTAATCAAACCATGATTGTTCATATATTTTGATTTTAATTCAATCAATGCTTATTCAGTATTATTGAGTGTTATAATCTATTTTTAATGTTTGTGATGGTTTGGTCAACTATTGCATGATTTTGGATTTAATTTAAAAATTGAGAAATGATTATTGAATTTATTCTTTGTTTATAACACCATTATAATTTCATAAATTAGAGATAATTATGAATCTAGTGTAGCAATTATAATTTCTTATGCTTAATGGGTTTCATTATATTGAATCTTGACAGATGTATGATTCATATTTTTGATTCATTATTATCGATGCTTGAGAAAGATTGATAGTTATATTAAAGAAATTCGATATCAATGTTCTGAATAAACATTAATTAATTGAGAATTGAAATTTAGAGCATGTTTGATTTGGTGAAATCGAAAACCCTAATATTTTTAACTATTCAAATTTTATCTTTATCAAATATTTATTATTTTATTTTAATTAAAAATCCTAACTTTTCCTTTTCAATTAGAATTAAAGTTTCATTAATTATAATTATTAATATCAGTCAATCATGTGTACGATACTCTATTTTTATAAAAATTTATTACTCGACGATGATTGTGTACACTTGCACTATAGAATAATCATAACAACCATCAAGTCAAGTGACAAGACTTGGACGGACCCTTACCACCTTGAGAATGAATTGGAGGCATATGACTTGGTAGGATTAAGATGATGTCGGTTTTATCGGTCCGCCGTCATGACCTTCTCAATAGGTTTTAGATGCATCGTCCTTTCATTGAGGATGAACCTATAGACACGTGGCAACGTCCTATACATTGTCATTTACATGCATTCGGCAATCGTTGATTAATCATCATAAAATTAGGGTTTATCCCCCACATTCTATATAAAAATGCTTAATACTCCTATTGAAAAGGGTGGTATATTTTGACATTTCACGCTCAAATTTGGGGGCTGTCTCTCCCTCTCCCTCTCTTTGGCAACTCCAAGGAGATGCGTTTGCCGACGGTTGTCACTGTCTAGGCTGCTAAGGATGCTCATCCTTTCCTCCACCTAGGCCTCTATGTTTCTAAAGCTTTTTCGATGACTAGACGACTCTCCGTTCACGACTTGATCCGGTTCGAAATCAATCCCTGAAACAATTTCTTATTTTTTTTCAATAAATATATGTGGCCCAATGTTTTCAGTTTTTCAATTATTTCATACAACGTTGATTATTAAATTTCTTTAATACGTGCAATACATGTGTTGTGTTTACTAGTATTTACAAACACAAAACACTCTAAACATCATTATACAAACAAATTTTAATACCCTTGATTTCCAATTTTTTAATTTTCTCATACATTAGTACTACTAATGCGTTAATAATGTTATTATATATATATTTCACATACTTATTGAATTAGTATTTTTTTTGTCAAAGAGAATGTGTGTAAAACACCCAATAGAAAGAGTCATTCATTAATAAAAAAGAGAATACATAAGTGCAAGGGGCATATCTCAAGGCAACAATAAAAAAACAAATAACTCAAGTTGGAGAAGGAAATCAATAGGTGCATCAGGACATCCCAGCTATGCTGACACTTCCTTCGCACCCTCATCACCTAACCCAGACCAACAAAAGTAAAGAAAAGAGCTGGATGGAACACCACATGCAGAGCTTCAACCAGAAATTTTTTAAAGAAAACCCCCTGGCTAGCCTCGTTAAAACATTTCCTGAAAAAAACTCCAATGGGAAAAACTCAGAAAAAGAAAAGAGTACTAGTCAATACAAGGATTATAAAACACGAAAATTAAAAACTGAATGAAAACTATCATCTGAAACTTTCAAAACAATATCGCCTGACAATTTAATACTCATCATAGCATAATCGTGAGCAGGACAATTATCATCCCTAGAGCAATGAGCAAACGTCACCCTACTGAACCCATTAGTGAGATGAATAATGTCAGAAACAATAGGAGCAATGTCTCGAGAAGCGTGATGACTGTTATTGATATCATCAATTAAGCACGACGAATATGAGAAAACACTAATACCAACGTTACCCGTGAAAAGAGATTGTTTGATTGCCCAACGAAGGGCCAATGCTTCAGCAATAAGAACATTAGGAACCATCTCTTTTCTTCCTATACCAGCTGCAAATAGCTAGCCTCTCGGATCCCAAAGACACCAACCAACCCCGGTCAAATAACTAGAAGCTTCCTACGCTACATCAGTGAACAAACTCCAATAAGAAGGGGAGCTCGCCTGCTGAGATGGACAAACAACTTGAATAGCGACAATATCTTCAGCCATGGCCGATTTGAAGCTATCTAGATGTTTCATTGTCGCACCAACAATCTCCATAGGATCGAAAACTGCACCTTTAAAACACGATTATTCCTGCACTTCCAAATACGCCACAAGCCGAACATGAACCAGTCCATAAGGTTCTCACGGTCACCTGAGTTTCGTATATTATCCCTATCAGATTCTAGAAATCCATGAAAGACGACCCCAGAAGCTTACGTGAATCCAAGTTGAAAGGGGAGATGAACCAAAACCTGAAAGCCAATTGGCACTTAAAGAAAATATGGGTTAGAGTTTCCTCTTTCTCACCACAAGTATTGCAATAACAATCAATATTCATACCTCTCCTAACAATATTAGCTTTACAAACAAGGAAATTATTAAGACACCTCCAAATAAAGTCTTTGATTTTAGGAGGCATTTTGAGGCTCCAAACCTCCTTCCAAATCTGATCATTGACCATGCTCGAGCTAGATTCACCCTTCCCTTTCTTTTTACCGCAGTCGTTATTCTGGATGAAACAAGCTCACGAACCCTAATGAATCCCAGCTTTGCATGGAAAAGATGCACCAATATTTTGCTAAGTACGCACAAATTTTCTTACACATGGTAACTGGAAGCTTAAAACAAGACATAGTATAATTTAGAATAGCTATCGCCATAGATTTAATAAGATTTTCCCTCGCTGCAGGCGAGAGAAGCTTCTTAGACCAACTCGACACCTTCTGAATAATCCTATCCATGATGCTCCTGAAAACTTGCTTGTTGGAAACTTCAAAATCCGTTTCCACCCCCAGATATTTTTCTAGCGAACTAGATCTTCTCATCCCTGCCAAATTAACAAGCTCCTTCTGTCGAACAACAGAAATATTATTACTGAACACCACCAGGCTCTGCTTATTCACCTCTTGACCAGACGCTTCCACATATTTATTAAGGATATTCAAGAAAAGTAACAATCTCAGCATCAGAAGCCTTACAAAACAACAAGGAATCGTCTGCAAATAAGAGATGAGAAACCGTAGGACCATCAGAAACTACTCAAAAACTAGAAATTTAACCAAGATCAACAGCCTGATTAATCATTTTAGAAGGGGTTTTGGCATAGATAATGAATGGAAAATGAGATAGCGGGTCCCCTTGTTTCAGCCCACGATTTTGTTAAATCTACTGCATAGCATACCTTTTAGAGAAATATTATAAGTAACCAAGGTGATACAAGCCAAAATCCAATCCCCCCAGGTAACAAGAAAGTCAAACTTCTGCATGATGGCAAGTAAAAATCTCCACCCAACTCTGTCATATGCCTTGGACATATCGATCTTGATAGCCATATCTCCTTTCTTGCATTTCTTCCAGATCCAGAGAGAATGAAGAATTTCATGAGCAACGATCGCGTTATCAATGATTTGACGACCTGGAATAAAAACACTTTGCCCTACACCTATAATCTTATTAATGACTTTTATAAAACGATTAGTGAGAATCTTAGAAATAATCAAGAAATATAACAAAGACTTATAGGATGCAACTGAGACATAGATCTAAGATAATTTATTTTCGGAATAAGAACAATATGATTTATGTTAGGAGGCATCAAACAAGAATTAAAAACTCTCGTACCATAATAATAATATCATGATCAATAACACTTGAGTTCTGATAATAGAAAGCCGTTGTAAAACCGTTCGGACATAGAGATTTTGAAAGGTGAATATCACGAAAGATATTGAATTAGTATTTGAGTAGTAAAGTTTATGAAGGATATTATCTATTTTCATAACTATTTGATAATATTTACTAATTTATTGTAAAATATTTAAGCCAAATGCTTCTATGCATTAAAATTTTTTGTGAACCTTTATGTATACTAATACACGCATATGTAAGTATTACTATTTTAAATCTATACAATAATCTATATTATGTTAAAATGAGTTTAAAGAAGAGAAACCCTTTATTTTCATTTTTATCCTTTAAGCCCCTTAAGAATATCTTACAAGTTCTATATTTCACTTATTTTTCATTTAGATCATCTACATAATATTTTTTAAATAGTTTTTTAATAAATGCCGCAAATATGAATTTTGAGATCATTTTTAGAGAAACAAATTAATATATTTTCTAACAATCCATTAATGATAAAATCATCATTATGAATGTGATAAATCAAATTATTTTTATAATATTTTAAATTAATGTTACACAATATAATTAAAGTATCTAATTGTTAATTTAACACATTTTATTTTATGTTATATACAATGTCGAAACTACATCTTCTTACATGTCTGATGAGTCATGCATTATATCATTGACTAATTTTATATTATTATATTTCTAATGAGCCACAACATAACTAATTTTATATTTAGTGGACAATGCATGTTGTTTGATGAAGTCTACTATTATTTAACGAGAGAGTGTGATTGATACGTTATTTGATTTAAAGTCCAATATAACTTTTAATTCAAAAATATTAAAAATTAGTACGCTGTCTCTTTAGTTTATGGCAAAGAAAAATGTGAATTCGCATAATTTTTTTACGTAGTCGGTGAATTAACAAAAAAAATCTAGACTTAATAGGAGCGACCATGTACGTTTTTATTAAAATTAGAAATGAGCTAAATGTCAAAAAGATCTTTATTTGTGGCCCCTCATTTTTATTTATTCTATATTTTGAAAAATTTAGATGCCATAAATTATATTGGAATTCGATACAAGAGTGGAAAGTCATATATATTGTGCCACTATTACTCTATAATTAAAATTAAATTTCAACTTTGAAAACTAAATTATGTGCATGCATTGAAATAATTTGAATTTTGATTGTGGGTTATTATTAACTAAGAGTAAACAGAAGGAATGAAATGTACGTAACTAATTTAAACAGAAGGAATGAAATGTACATATCATAGTGAACTCTTATGCATATGTATGTGTAGTCTTAAAAAAATGTATGTGTAGTCATACGTCAAAAAATAGGTATTTATAATCATAGAAAAATGTCATTTATGGAATTTGAAGGATAACACATACAATATATTAGTAGCGTGTGGTGACAGATCTACTGAACATTTTTACCGATCGAAAGCATCAAGCGTAAATTAATTTAAATTGAGTATATTATAAAGTGCCTCTTCGGTGAAAAGATTTTGGATTTTTCATTTTATCTTTCGAGTTTTCTATGTTGTTTTTTATTCTTTTACCGAGCCTATTGAAATTAATAGGAGTTTCAGTGCAAATTATATTAATGTATTTAAAGTTTCTTTCTCTAAGTTTATTTTTGCAATGGTCATATGAAACACTATCATATTCTTTTAATTTGTTATCTTAAATTTAGATTGATGAATAATATATACGTTCTTATTGTCGGTTCTCTCACCCTATAATTAATAACTTCATATAATGTTTTACATCGTTGTTACATAATTTATTATTATGTTTTTTTTGTATTAATGTATTTGTTATTTTACAATTGTGCAAATAAATAAAAATACATTTTTTTTACATTTTTTTCATCCGAGTGAGAAAAAAATTAATAAATTTCTAGAGATGATATTATTATGATATAGCTGTAACTAAATATATTATCTTCAATTAATGAATTGTCATTTTTTTTCTTTTTCTTTTTAATTTCATGCATTACACTGGTATCTGTCTAGCATAAAAAAAGAATTAATTTACTCTGACAAATTATTGACTAAGTTTTAACTAATCAAATGATGTCAATTTTTTAACTAAATAATATTTTAATGAGTGATAAAATATTAATCTATTAAAAACTAACACATTATTTGATTAATTAAAATTTACTCTTTAACTCATAGAGTTTGAATTATTAAAAGGAAATATTCTTCGGAAGGATGGGTAGAAACGACATTGCATAGCCAAAAAGCCTCAGTATCTTGTTTTAAAAAAATCTCAGTTATTTTCGTAAAGGTTTTGGTAGGGGTGTTCAAAACTGTTCATAATCGACCGAACTGAAAATGGCCGGTTCGGTCGGTTCTTTATATATGTTCAGTTTGAGAAAATGAGATAATTGAAGTTTTGGTTCGGTTCAAAATTTTAGTGGTTTTCGAACCGAACATATCCATTAACTTCATATTATTTTATTATTTTTATATATAATTTTATATAAAATTGAATCGAACGAAACCAACAAAACCGAAATAAAATTTTGATTTTACATTATTATTTTTAATAATAATATTTAAATCTTATTTTAATTAATAATACAGAATCGAATCGAAAATTACAGTTCGACTCGATTCAATTTTTTTAATATAAATGATTCAATTCAGTTCAATTTTATTACCGAACTAAAATATCGATTCGATTCAATTAATATTTTTAATGAAATATCAAACTGTAAACATCTCTACGGTTTTGGAAAAACCATTACATCCATTTAAAAACCCGTGGAATATCAAGAAGATAACGAAAAATACACTGGAGGGTGAAAATACAGACTGCAGAGGTTTTCGTTCCTTCCAGCTAAACCCTAACTCGAATCTGCCTTCGAAAACCCCAGTACTCGCGTTAGACTTAGTTCATAGCTCAACGGAGTGGGTGAGTCGTATTTTCATCTCTCTTTCCATGATTTCTTTAGTTCTACATTTTAATTCTGTTTCGATGCAAATTTTGTACCTTGTGTAATCATAGATAGCTCAAGATGGATTCCAAAGCCCTTCTTTATTCATCGAAAGCCTCAGTATCTACTTCTATACCTTTTTTTCTGTCTCAAAAATCTTATTTCCGTGAAAAACCCAAACTCTCTGTGAAATCCCATCTTTCAATTTCGACAAACCAAGCAGGGAAGTCTGAGTTTTGGGGGAAAAGTTTGATTTTCCAACAGAGAAGTGGTAGTTTTAGTAATTTAACAAAAACCCATGTCCCCTATCAACCAGTAAGAGCTGTTGTGAAACGAAGGAAAGAGCTTCCTTTTGACAATGTGATACAGAAGGATAAGAAGCTGAAGTTGGTTTTAAAGATAAGGAAAATTCTAGTGAGTCAACCTGATAGAATTATGTCACTGAAGGAGATGGGTAGGTATAGAAGGGATCTAGGTCTTCAGAAAAAGAGGAGACTTATTGCATTATTGAGGAAATTCCCTGCAGTATTTGAGATTGTGGAAGAAGGCGTTTTTGCTTTGAAATTCAAATTGACCCCTGAAGCAGAAAGACTTTACTTAGAGGAGATGAAGATTCGTAATGAGATGGAAAACTTGTTGGTCATTAAGTTGAGGAAATTGTTGATGATGTCTGCAGATAAACGGATTTTGCTAGAGAAGATTGCCCATTTAATGACTGATTTCGGGCTTCCTTTGGAATTCCGTGACACAATATGCCATCGCTATCCACAGTATTTTAGAGTTGTAGCAACGGAACGTGGTCCCGCGTTAGAATTAACTCATTGGGATCCCGAGCTTGCAGTTTCAGCAGCAGAGTTGGCAGAAGAAGAAAACCGGGTTAAAGAACTGGAAGAGAAAAACTTGATTATAGATAGGCCTTTGAAGTTCAACAGAGTGAAGCTACCCAAGGGACTCAAACTTTCGAAGGGTGAGATGAGGAAGATTAGTCAGTTTAGAGACATCCCTTATATCTCCCCTTATTCGGATTTCTCGGGTTTAAGGGCAGGTACTCCTGAAAAAGAGAAACACGCTTGTGGGGTTGTCCATGAGATTTTGAGCCTAACGGTTGAGAAGAGGACTCTAGTAGATCACCTCACCCATTTCCGTGAGGAGTTTAGGTTTTCACAGCAGATTAGAGGGATGTTGATAAGGCATCCTGATATGTTTTATGTGTCATTGAAAGGGGATAGGGATTCGGTTTTTCTCAGAGAAGCATATTCTAATTCCCAATTGATCGACAAGGATCGTTTGTTGATCATAAAGGAAAAGCTTCGGTCTCTTGTTAATGTTCCTCGATTTCGGAGAAGGGGAGGTCCTCCAAAGGATGCAGACGGCACAGAAGGAGCCGATCAGTCTGAAGAAGATGGTAGTGAAGAGGAAGAAGAAGATTGGTCTGATATTGATAACTTATTGGGAGATGATGGGGAAGACGATCAGGATGGGGTTTACGAAGACGATTGGAGTGATGAAGAAGATGATACACCACCAAGTTTCAATCAAGATGGGGAAACTATAAAGATTGGAATAATGACCAAATCAAAACAAGTTGATAACTTGAAAATGAGGGATGAGAATGTGGTTCTTAGCCCCATCTATCCTGATGGACGTCCCAGAGAACGATGGTAAAAAATTTCCAGAAACTATGAACTACGAACTATGAGCTTTGTAGTGGAGATTGCCATTCTATACAAAAGCTTCATTTTATACCCTTTGTCTGTGTATTTAATATATTTGCCTGCATCCCTTTCTGTGATTTCTTTCTGATATGTTGAGAGACAGAGATGGCCTCAGAATAAGGTACAATTTCTTCACATTTTACCCTGGGTGTTTTCTCACATAGTTTTATCCTTGAAAATTGATTGTGCATCTGCTCGTTCAAATTTAACATCACAATTACCTTAGAAAACGACTGGTTATGTTAGTTCGAGAGATAGTATCAGCTTAAAATAGACCCCATGAAAAGCAGAATATATTTACAGAACAAAGGAAAAGATACTGTTTTTAAATGCTACAAAATGAAGAACCCTAGTTTACAGACTCCACCTCCTCCTCCTCCCAATACATCTACAGCCAGTAACCTAAAACAGACATATCCACCAGCAGAACTAACACCAAGCTGCAGGATTCTGCTGCATTGGTCCTTGGCGTTAGGACGCTATTATGTGTCATTTGGTTTTGTCATATTCGGACACAACGTGACTTGGAATCCACATAATTTAATTATAGTTCATTAATTTAGATTTGAACGCCTACGATCTGTTTAAAATAGAAATTGAAAAAATAAATTTATTTTTTATAGTGAACAGATCTTATAGTCGCCCGTCTCTATGCTATGTAATGAAAGAGACTGAAGGTTGAAATAACAGGATGGCTGTGACACTGATGCCTTAACATGATGAAGTAGGTTTTGTACCCCAGTTGTGGATTTGTAAAGAATTTATGAAATACGTACCACTTCATTTGGACAGAACATAAGAAATAGACAGACTGGAGAAGGGGTTTTTGTAGGAGTGTTTGGGTGTTAGAATAAGCCTATCCCCGAATATTAAAATGATGTCGTTTCAAGTAGGTTGAAATGCCGTTGTAACGTCTAATTAATAGAGTTAGAATTATGATTTTGATTGTGAGTTTCAGATAGTTTAAGGATCTTAAATTATAATGTTTTATAATTTAGAGTTTAAAATACATATTTGGCGATTTGTTTTTAGGTTTAAAAAATAGAGACTAATCTAATCATGAACTAATTTGGAGGGTGAAGATATGATAATGACATTGGTAGAATGATAGTATTTCTTTGCAATGACTATTTGTGAATTCAAACGGATAGAATCTGAGTGTGACGATGTGAGCAGGAAATATATCTCTTATTGTTTGAAATTTCAATAGTAAGAGTAACGTCCTCTCCATGTGAATTGGGGAGTTTAGAGTTTGATGACGTTATTTCTGACATGAATGCTAAGGAAAAAAATAGGTCTAGCATATTTTTTTTTCTTTTTTCTTGTCGTTTATCTATAAAAGATCCGCGATCTTTTATTTTTTTAGATGACTTAGATATAACAGAATACGCATTTTGATTGAAAAAAAAATCTTGAAGCTCATGAATATTGAGACTTTATTTTACGTTGAGTATGCATTTTCAACTAAAACGATAAGGAATTATTTCTTAATTTTTGGATTACCTTGCTTTTAATGAAGAACTTGAAATGATTTTGTTAAAGAAATTTATTTTCAGCAAATTAGTCAGCTTCTCACCAACTAATCCCTAATTAAGAAAAACCCTTAAACAACAAACAATTAGTCCTTGGTTAATTTGAATACACTATATATATTAGAGTAACTTAATAGATTTGTTTTTTTTTGAAAGAAAGGATGCCCCAATTGGGTTTGGTTTTCTTTTCGTATTTAAATTTTAGAACCATCTAAAAATGTAAACAAAGTATTTTGATTTCAATTGTTCGTCTTCAGATTAGGGTTTTGTGTAGTTGGCATCTACCTGTTGAAGAGAAATTTAATCTCAACCGTTTAAATAGATCTACAAGGTTGGATAAAATGTTAGAAAGTAAAAAAAAAAGATTTTTTTTTGTTTTTTCCTCCAACAGTTTGACACGATCTGAACTGTTCAAATCTAATCGGCGGTCCACAATTATGCAATTGGCATGTCAGTCATTGAACTCAAACGACGAAAAATCATGATCCTTCATTTTCATAGGACTGACATGAAAAAAAGATAGAAATACCTACCAAATCTGTTTTCATATGAAAAATCTTCATAAACCACTATAGTTTTATTTCTTTGATTACGTTTTCAAATGACAAACCAAATTAAACTCTTGTGCGACGAAATTTAAAATTTTATCTTTATTACAAAATGCAAGTTATAAAACGATGAGGTGGTTTGATGTCAACTCAACTTAGTTCTCGGACATAGCTTCTCTCTGTTGTTCTTAATGAAACAACATATGACAGTTCAAATTTAGACCGCTAGATCTAATCACAGATTTGTAGAAGTTTCATCTGAAAAGGAACGACGAATAGTATATTTCTCCCCTCCCAATTTTCTCCATATTTCTAGACTTGTATTGGTTCAATAGAGTATATAAGTTGGATTGCAAGCACACCAGATCATACATACGACATTGGAAAATTTCTTACATGACGTGTCACAAGACGTTGACATAATGATCTCCATTCCTCAATCATGTTCAATCTGGTTCGTAAATCATAATCTCATGTTAGAAATTCCCCAATTGGAGTGGGACCAGCAGCTCAATGTTACTGCTAGCCGAACATTGAAGACAAAGAGCTGGTTGGTCCACGTCTCTTGTCTATCATTCTGAAATTGATGATAACTCGTCGTTATCTACTATGGCACATCAACCATACACCGTAACCATTATAAAAACGGCCAGAAGAAACGAACAATCAGCCATTTACCAAAAGCAGATTATCAACAAAATCACACTTTTAAACTTCTTCATCTCAATGGCATCAAACAGATTCATCTTCCAGCTCTATCCAAACACAAACTACACTAATACTATCCAAAAACCCAACTCTCTTCTCGAATTCCAGGACTCTGATCTTTTCAATATTCCCACTCAATCCCAACCGTTGGATCCTCCTCCACCACCTCCCAATATCATATCAATCATCCCCAAAAAATTCCCTAATTGTAATCAGATCACCACCGTCACTTCTTCATCATTGCCGTTGAATGTACCCGACTGGTCTAAGATTCTCAAAGATCATCACAAGCATGGGAAGATACACGACGATGATGAGGAGTATGATCAAGATGGTACACTACTTCCTCCACATGAATATTTGGCTAGAAGAAGAGGGGCTTCCTTCTCTGTCCATGAAGGATTTGGGAGGACTTTGAAAGGTAGAGACTTGAGCCGGGTCAGAAATGCTATTTGGAAGAAAACTGGGTTCGAGGATTAAACATCCAATAATTTTAAAATAGAGATTAGATTAGTGATTTTCTCTGTTTTTTTTTCTTTTTCAGAGTATATATGCTGTAACCCCAACACAGATTTTATAATGTGAGTTATATGAATTAGATAAGTGATTCGCTTGTTGTAGTTTTAAAATAAACATGTTATATACCATAAATCATAAGTTTGATGTGTTTTTATGAAATTCATCAAATTCTAATTTTAGATACATGTTTCATTTTGATTTCAATGAGAAAATGATGAGAAAAATTGATCTTTCAAATTGACATAGGTCATTGATTTATTCTTCATGATTCTCTCTTAAAGGAATAGAAATAACGCTTCAAACAAAACTGACTTTCTTATATTGTGCAATTAATAACTATTGATATTTCTAATTTAACCTTTCAACAAATTAAAAATATCATTTTCAGTATCTACACATTAATTTTATGATAATTATACTCATAAAATTTAGAGCTTTAATTTTTTAATTAGATCATTTTAATTAGGTTTAGTTAAAGATATCATAAAATATTTAATTTTACATGTGTGATCCCGCATGTTAAATTTTTTTAACATCTCTATGCATTTTTTTGTAGAGATAGTCTAAAGTTAAATTTTGTATTTTTAATATAATTTTTTAAATTGATTTAAGTTCTTAATTATTTATAATTCAAGCAGATATAAATCCATCATCGGACGTCTCACACCAAAAAAAGAAAATCAACCAATCTGACTTGCTCTTCTTCTTTGTATGTATATATATATTTTTATATTTTAGCTAATTCATTTTGCATTGACCATATGAAATTGTGGTAGTCTTGTTGAGGAAAATGAGACTAGTGGTGACGTGGTGTGATGAGGTTGGTCCTACCAAAGCTATGACTGTATGCAAATTTAAAATGTTTTTATGGTGCACATAAATGTTGATATAGTGCGGTAATAACAGAGTGTAAATATTTTGAAAAATAAAAAATGAAATACTATTCGCACTGCATTTTTTGAAAGTGACTTGAAAACCTGATGAGAGTGTAAATATTTTATCAAACATTAATTTATATCACATTTTTTGATCATTTAAAATTTAATCATTTTAAAATTTATTCAATTATTATATTTTTTACTTTTTGATGATACTCATGTTGTGCAATTTATTTCTCGTCACAATTAACTTGTACACTAAGACGTTGAAGCTCAAATGTCAATTATTATAATAAGATTTTACCTTCATTTAATTGATTCCCGTAAATTTCTCTATTTCATGATAAAAAAAATCCAACATCACATTATATGTCGGATAGAATAAGGTTGATGAAAAGAAAAATAAAAAAGTGATAGTGCATGCATATAGTCGAGTGAGTCGGAGATAGAAATTTTGACGGCCCATTGATTGGTACTAATTTAGAAATTAAGACTCGTCTAACAAATGGATATAGTAAATCTACCCCACGATGTCACTATATTAATCCATCAGTTAACAAATAAATAATCAAACAAGGGGCGCGGCGCTAGTAGATTTTGTTTCCACCGTTGTTTTCTTAACTTTAATTGGGTTTAAAGTTTATTTTAATTAAACTTTTGACCATGGGAATCCCTTTATTATCTGACTGTTGCAGGTAGAAAATTTTGTTGAACAATGTCATCAAAATAAAAAAAAGTAAAATTTTTTAAAGCTGTGAGAACGTTTGTGACTAGAAACATTTTTATAAATTATTACTTATATCCTAAAATAGTTTCAGAAATATTTGGATATGTATTTTTTGTAAAAGTATTTTTTAATAGTAAAATATAGTTCAAGTAACAATATTTGTCAAGTAAATATATTGTAAAATACCGTTTTTAAATGTGTTTAATTATTTTCACTTTTCAAATAAAACACTCTCAAACTTTTCTTAAATATCATATGCAAATATTATATAATAGAATATTGTGTGTACGAGGAAAGTGACTATCATATTCTCTATAAGAATATTATTTTACATTATCTGACTTATTTCATTATGTGTTGATTAAAAAATTTAGTACATCTATCTTTAACATATATACTGTAAGATGTAGCATGATGTGAGCTTTTCAACTTTCAAAATTAAAATAACTGTTCATAGTCATTTGTGTCTCCGTGTGAGGTCATATGGAGAGATGGGTTTGGAGCATATATTTATTGTTGAATTGTTCCTTGTTTCTAACTATCAAAATCAACAAAAGAAACATGACAAACAACTAATTATCGTTCAAATAAGGATTAAATATTGATTCTAAGCCAAAAGAGCATTTAAAAACGAGAGATTAGGCCAAATGTGATTGGAAGAAAGCGCCAACTGTCTATCTTCTATTGGTTACATACAACGGTAAATTTGGTAAATTTGTGTTTACTAAACATGACACACTGTTAGATTCATATGGATTGTTGAATAAAAAATCGACCCTATTTCTATTGACTTGGTATGAAAATCAAGAAAAATAGTAGTTTCTAAAACTTTTTAACATGTATGATATTACTTGTTGAGTCAATGACTTAGATTAAATATGATTTATTTCTGGTTTGGACGCGATGAGATAATCCAAACTTGAAAAAGCATTATAATACTAGGGGTTTGAGAGCCCAACAAACATGTTGTACGATTCAATAAATATGTAAGAATGTTTAACAAATCAAGATTCAATAAATTTGATACAGTTTAATGAATGTTTTGGGTGATTCAACAAATGTATTACATGATTCATAAATATATTAGATATTCAAACTATATATCTAGAGACTGAACGAAAATCCTCCATACTCTAGCCAACTCCAAATTTGAGTTCTCACCCGTTTTTAGATTTCTAAATTACAAAACACTTGTTTTATGACCACACCATCTCCACTATTTTTTTAGTTTATTAATCAATGTTTTTTCTTTTTCTTTTTTTCTTCCATACCCCTACCCCTTCTCGGTAAGTAGATCGATTCTGTCGGTGTAAATGCTTTGAACGGTTAGGTTGTGTCAAAGTAAATTTTGTCATGTTTCTTTTGATTTATGATTTATGTGGACAAACTCAACCACACCGCACTAAATCGATCTCGTACATATACTCACATTTTTTAGTAGCCTCATATTATCCATCTTCTGTAAACATGTCGATTCAGTTCTTGTTTTTGAAAATGACAATTGCAGTTTGATTAAAAAATTTCTAAACTGAACCAAACTGAATCGCTTATACCTAATGTGTTTTGTGAATGGGCCACCGAGATTGAATGCCTTATTCATGGGCCGTCTTCATGGGCCACCGAGATCGAATGCCTTATTCATGGGCCGTCTTCATATCCCATTGATGCTGGTTACTTAATGAGATTTGCCCATCGGTACGGGCTTATTTGAATCTGGCAAGTTTAGACAAGGTCCGCTAGTCCCAACCATCTCTTCTCGTGCTAGTCAACATTCACTGATTGAGCAATCAACGACAGTGAAGTTCAAAGGTTTCGATAGTTTGACATCAGGGTCGCACCTGATTACACCCTCTGCCGGTTGGTGGTTGGAACTTGGAAGTGTCTTACCGTCTCCAGCCCCAGTCAATCGGCCGTCGTATCGTTCTTGGCTGTGAACATAATAAACCTCAGAGAGTGAGAGATACGCAGAGAGAAACGAAGAGAGAGAGAGAGAGAGAGAGAGAGAGAGAGAGAGAGAGAGAGAGAGAGAAAATGAGTGGAAGAGAGAGGAAGCGAATCTTGGTAGGTCTTGCAGTAGCGATGTTCTTGGGAATTGCGGTGTATTTGAGGATATGGACTATCGATTACGCCATTTCTTCTGATGACACCGAAATCTTGAGGTTTCCCTTTGATTCTTGTTTTTTCAGTTATGTAGTATGCTAAACTTTTTAGAAATTCGACTTCACCTATCTGTTATCTTAATTACTTATCCAGCTGGGTACATTTCTTATTCTTCTTACTATTATTAGGTTAGGAATTTAAAGTAAATAAGCATATCAATATTCTGGGTAGAATTGATCTGCGTTAGTTTAAGTTCAATGCATATCAGAAATTACCAGTGATGAATATTGATGATCAATTATTGAGTTTGGTTTCTAGCTATTTGATGGAGTAATGTTGATGAAGTTCGCACCAAATTACGGTTTGGTCTGCTTAAATATCGTAGGAGACAATTCGACCTGGCAAATAAGGAAGCAATGGATGAATCTGCAGAGTGGAGGCTCAAATATGATGAGGAAGTGGATAGAGCTGCTAAGTGTATGGATGAACTCAAAGAGGTTTGCACCTTAATGAGAGAGTAACTATGTCTTTTCTCTCAAGTCTTACCACATAATTAGATCGTCATTGTTGTCGGATGTCGATGCCTGTATTTGGGTTATTTACTATGGCAGTAAGTTTTATCTCTGTAAGACGTATGGAGGGAGAGACGTTCAAATTTTGAAAATTTAACTAGGGTTCTCCATGAATTTGTGGTTGTGTGAGGGTTTATATTGAGTATCATTTTTACTTGGCAGGTTAAAGAGTCTTTTGAGAAGGAAGATACTGCCAGCATCAACCAGAAACTCGTTTACTTACAGAAGGTAAGTTCTTAATAGACTATGTTTTCAGATCTATATAGATTTGAATATTTTCCTCAGTTCAAATGATCATAGTATCAACCATCCACAAACACTTTTCATATCTTCAGATACCCATGTCTTACTGATAGAATTGTTGATAAGAAAGAAAGTAGAACAACATGAGTTTTCTTTCTTCTTTATGATGATAAGAACATCGTAGGGGACATTCTTTTACGACGTGTCCTTCTTCCTCCTCATCGACACCGGAGGACTACAAAGTACAATGTGTTTATTTTTTTCTTTTCAGGAGAACATGGACTTACTCGAACGAGTTGAAGCCTTAAAAGAAGAGTTAGAGACAGAGAAAATGAGGTGCAACTCTCAATAGCTGTCACTAGACATTGCTTCAAATCTCAGCTTTTTCACTAAACACGTTCAAGGAAGAGCCGGGGTGATGTACAGTAAGATTATACTTCCCCCCCCCCCTATACTGAGATGGGTTCATTTGTTGTTTTACCTCACAATCTATCTGTTTGGGTTGAAGAATATAGAAAATCTGATATTGACATCTCAAGGTGCTCAAATGTGTTGGCATCCAATTCCAGATTACAGCTGATACTTGTAAATGCATATACTAACTGAAAGACTTGATTCACTCTTTCTTACTGATATTTTCAAAAGTTTTAGAGATTATTGAGTCATATTAACCTCTGTATGTAGTATGTTTGGTCATGGATTATCCCAGTTGGAGTTGGTCGAGGGCTTGCCCTCTCCACAAATGGGAGGCAGGACGACATGTCGGTAAGACAATTGAAATCAGCGACGAAAATTAATTGCACTAGCCAGTTCTTGCCTATTCCATTTTTGGAGAAATAATTTTATGAATAATTTTAGAGTGATCAAGAATTTGATCAAATTTTAAATGATCAAGTGATATGACAATCATATATAAATTGGTGTTTGATAATTGATTAAAATGATTTGATAAAATAATTTATAAATAATTGTCACGTCATTTAATCACTTAAAATTTAGTTAATTATTTAGTCTATGTAGAATTATTCTAATTTCATTTACGTTATTACCGCGTGAACTTCCCAGCTATTAATTTTTTTTAAGAATAACTAACTTCCCAGCAATTTTAGGCTAGTTGTTCTTGGAACAACAAACATTATAGGCTGGTTAATTTTTTCATTTTTGTCAATTTATTTGTATTTTCTTAAAGATATAATATAATTCGGGGAATCTCTTCCGCCCAAATTGGGAATAGGCTAGGTTGTTACAACTACTCCAACTCAATCTCTTACTTATAAGGGAAAATGACATATATGAAAGATGATTTTTAAGTAGATAATTAGATAAATGTAATATCTAAAAGAGGATCAAATATTTTTTTTAATTGTGATCTATAAGTTTATAGGATTAAATTAATTTTACATGATTAAATTAATTTTGTGAAAAAAAATATCACATACTAATTTTTTAAAAATGTATTTTAACAGGTAATTTAGAGTGCAAGAACATAATTGAAAAAATATTGAAGAATATGTAAAAGAAAAACTAGGCATAAAAATTAGAAGAGAATTTAAGAAAAAATTGAATTAAATTCACAAACAAACTTTTTACTAAAATCTCTAAAATCAAGGTATATCAACAAACTTCAACCTTAAATAAAATAAATTAATAATAGATAAGATAAAAATAATTTAAATAATTAATAATTTTTTAAATCACACCAACTAAAAACACCATTTATACTAAGATTTCTGTAATTATAATTTTGCAATTGACTGGGGTCTTCTAATTGGGCCAGTGACATTACAGAATCTGATTCTAAAGGCATTATCTCTTGGGTTCTGTCCAATTCATGCTCTGACTGCAGGCTTACAAATTTAATCTTTGAAGTCCACCGTAAACTTAATCATGCACAATGCTTTTCTATTATTTGGATTAATAGAAATGATAATTTTGTCACTGATGTTATAGTATCTTATAATCTTGGCGAGGATATGGTTAATTTTAATAATCTCTTCTTTTCTAGTAATATTGTTAGCTTGATTGAGGTTGAAAAAGTAATTGTAAGAGGTAGACTTAGACATCCTTAATTAATAATAGTTATCTTAATATAATCTGATTTTGATAAAAAAATCTCTTAATTACAAACAGAGGGACTTAAAATCAATATGTCAATTAATTAGCTTTTTTTAAATCACTTGTCAATTTAATTATATTAATAATAATAGGAATTTAATCTCTTTTTCATCAATAGGGGTGTGCATGGTTCGGTTCGGTCGGTTAGTAAGACACTTTTGTAATCAAACTGAATTCACCGCTTACCTAAAATACCGAATGTAATTGAACCGATGTAATCGTTAGAATCGAACAGAATCGAATGGAAGCAAAGTAATCGGTTTGGTTCAATTATTTGTAATCAGCTCGAATATATATGAGAGGTGACAAATTGTTCTAAATTAAGCAGAAAGAGGAACAACAAAAGTAGGAATGTTAACAGATCTAATAGCATCTAAACAATATGAGAGACAACAACAATCCAAATTAACAGAATCAAACAAAAACAATCGTAGCAGCCGAACACTTGAGCAGTCAAAAGTAGAAGCAGAGATTTAAATAGGTCTAAGTTCAATTTTCAAACAGATCTAATTTCAAGCATCATTAAAAAGATTTAAACTGAGAAAGACATAAATTAACAGATATAAATCGTCAAAGTTTAAAATCTTAAATTACCTTCAAAGAGACAGAAAGTGGGATGAGCTCGAGCTCGAGCTTAGAGAGAGGCAAATGGAGAGTGCTTCGGCGAGATGATTCAGACGAGTGAAACTTCGAGTTCTTTTACTATAATAATTATAATTGATTCGGTTAAATTATATAATCAAATTTTTAGTTCGGTTATATTTTATTGTAAACTTGTAATCAGTTTGAACCCTATTCATCATAACTGTGGCGTAGTGCTAATGAGGAAACTAGTAAATTATCTCATCTCGTTTAATAGCTTATTACACGAGCATTAAATTACTACAATTAATTTCTCTCATCTCATTTGGTTTCTAGTAGAATAACAACATTTTGATCCATATCTACTCTTACATAATAAATAATTTGCCAATGCTTAAATATTAAAAGACGTGTAGAATTTAATCTCGGCAATAAAAATAAAACCAACAATTTAAATATGTCAAAATCAGATGCAAGAGAAGATCCATATCCCCTTTAATTATGTTTGTTATGATTTGGACAAAACATATTGTGTTAGAAAAAAAATACTCTAGCAAAAAAAACTGTGTTAGGAAAAAAATTACTCTTGCAACTCACAACTATACAATTATTAAGATAAGAGTTTTCTTATGTTCTGATTAACTGGAAAGATCATGTTTAATCTACTTCGTTCATTTGATAAAAAAGATGAATCATGTTTGATCTAAAAAAATTAAATATAAAATAAAAACATCACGTCAAACTTATTTTTTCTAATTTTTATTTAAGGCCGAGTTAACATTTTGATTCTAAAATATCGGTAAAATGAGTATATAATTTTCAATAATCTGAACGTTAGAAAATGTCATCTGAAAATTTATTATTGGGTCAATCGTGTAATGTAATACTATGCATTATTAAAAGGCTCAGTTAGACAAATATGCCACTATAGAAAAATAAAGAAGAAAATGACTCAAAAAGTTATAATTTGTACAAATTATCAAAATATACAATGGCTCATCCTTAAAACCTAAAAACATAGTAAATATATAAAATTACCTTCACTAATTAGAGACCCTCGCGGACAATGTTACGTAGTTTATAGATATATACTGCATGGTATCATATATACCAGTAAATTTTTACATATCATCAGTATATCGCATTATATCTATGGTATATTTGCATTTACTATTAGTATATCTAATATATATATATATATAATCGCGGTGATGGAAGCCGAGACCAGATCATGATGAATGCAACAATATCACCCTTTTACTTTATTGATAGATGTGTGAATAAATTATGTACTTTTTTGTTGAATATATATCTTTTCAAACAAAAAACAGTTTTATGTGTCGGTGTAGTAGTCACGGCGGTCAGTGAAGCCGCGACCAGATCTAGTCTTGACGATCCTACGAAATTCGATGACAGTGAAGTTCATGGAGGCATGAAATGAATGACATATTTAATGTCGGTGAGAGATACATAGACGATTGAAGAGTGGTTTTCAATGAGGGAGAAGAAGTTGAAGTCGATGGAGTCGAGATATATAATTTTTTAATGGAGATTTTGGGTGAGGGATAGTAGAGGCGATACAGAAAATGTTTTAGAGGTTATTGGGGCTGGTTTGTGAGGGAGGGAATTGAGTGTTTTGGTGGAAACTTATGGCTGGACAAAAACTGTCATAGACGAAGAAGAAGAGAGACATGGAGCAACGACAACCTGCAAGCAAATAAAAAATAATACAATCTAAAAAACACACGGTTAGTTTATAAAAAAGGGTAAAAACGTAAATGATCAAATAAAATCATAATTAACTAATAAATTAAGGGAGAATTCAACCAATATGTGCAAAACATATAATACAAAATTCAAACTTAAAGTAGTATAATTCTTTAATTTTTTCTTATTAAAATGTGTTGATACATATGAGGTGAGATCAGTTTTAAACTCTTAACTTAAGAATATTAATTTTTTTAACATATTTATTTATTACATTTAATGTATGTGAGAACATATGGACTACGAACTCATAAAGGTTATTCTTTTGAACATAATCGTTTAATATTTTTCATCATTCTCCCTCTCTTGTATTCTTTTCCCTTACTTGTCAAACGCCAAGTGCTTTCATTCAATTCGATGCATTTTTTTAGTGCCGACTTGTCAAGAACAGAAGCCAAGTGAGAGTGAAGCTCGCAGTCAGAGAGAGTGAGGAGAAAATGGAGGAAGCAAAGAACAGTCTACAGCCAACTATAGACCGTAACGTAGCCACTGGAACCGTTCATTCTTCCCCTTCACTTCTTGCTTAAGACTCGCTACGCCTTAATTTTCAGATAGATTTAACATTTTGACCGTAATTTGCCTCTGACGAATTCTTCTTCTATTTCTTTATCATCATTTGCTGTCACTATCTTCTACATTTTATATTCATGGTTGTAAGCTTCAAAAAAACCCTTGAATACCAATTATTCACATGGCATGCATGAAGCTGGGCACCAAGTCTGAAGCATTTTATCGAGATGGCCAAACTTGGTAGGCATTTTGTATTTATATTGAGATATGTGATGATCTAATATATGGCCATGGGTCATTGGAGAATTGGGGAATTGGGAAATTTGAGAAATGAGATGGGTCTATCTTTAATCTGGCCTTTCTTGACATTCTGCTCTGTTTCTATGCTGGGTTCTCTTTGTCGAAGTGTTGCAGATATACATGTGAAAGCAAATTGAAAGTTCTGTGTGATGATTCAGATTCTAGATATGGATTTTCAGGTTCTAGATGTGATTATTGAGATTCGCCCTTTAAATTACATTGATTTCAATCACTACTGCCTAAAGATAAAATAATTTGATAATAATGCCAGATTGTCTTGATTGTCTTTCCTTCAATCCAAATGACAATATGTCCGAGAAATATTGGCTGAACGTTATTACTCATGTTCGAATTAGATAGAAATGGATTAAAGATAGAGTGTGAAGGAGCTAGATTAGTTGGATTAGTTAAATATGGATTCATCAATTTTAGAAAATGTATTTTTTCCTATCATGATTGGAATTCCCATTTTCATTCAGGCATTGCTCGACTGGGCTTCCAAGCGATGTAATAGTTGAAATTGGGGAGATGTCCTTTCATCTTCATAAGGTGCATTTTCTTTCGTTTATATCGATTTTCATGCAAAAATTACTGTTTTTCCTTCCATTTTAACATCTGCTACAGTTCCCATTGCTGTCTAGAAGTGGGCTTTTAGAGAAGCTAATAGAACAGTCTCCCATTGAGGATGGATCAGGTCATATCTTGCAACTTCATGACATTCCTGGTGGTGCCAAAGCTTTTGAGCTCATAACTAAATTCTGCTATGGAGTTAAAATAGAGCTCACGGCATTCAACATTGTCACCCTTAGATGTGCAGCTGAGTACCTCCAAATGACCGAAGATTACGGAGAAGGAAACCTAATTGCACAAACCGAAACTTTCCTGAACGAAGTCTTTAGCAATTGGACAGACACCTTAAAAGCTCTTGAAACATGTGAAGAAGTCCAACCGTTCGCAGAAGAGGTCCATATTGTCTCAAGATGCATCGATTCCTTGGCCATGAAAGCTTGTGCAGACCCGCACTTATTCAATTGGCCAGTTAAGGAACATAATGATGTACAGAGCCCTAAAGGCGCTGTCATGTGGAACGGGATATCTTCAGCAAATAAGCCACAATCTTTGGGCGATGACTGGTGGTACGAGGATGTATCCTTTCTCAGGTTACCTTTGTACAGACGACTGATTTTAGCTGTTGAAGCGAAAGGCATGAAACCCGAGAGTATTGCTGCGGCACTTATATATTACACTAGGAGGAATCTCCCCTTGATGAATAGTCACTCAAGCTTCAATGATCCGAATCATGTCAACACAGGAACGACGGTTTCTACCATTTCCGAGGCAGATCAAAAGGCCCTGCTTGAGGAGCTTGTGGGCTTACTTCCAAATAATAAGGGAGTCACAACCACCAACTTCCTGCTTCGGTTGCTCCGTACCGCTATGATCTTGCATGCAAGTTCATCATGTCGGGAAAATTTGGAGAAAAGGGTTGGAATCCAGTTAGACCAAGCTGTGCTTGTAGATCTTCTCATACCAAATATGGGTTACACTGTGGAGACACTTTATGATATTGATTGCGTTCAAAGGATGCTAGATCATTTCATGTCGGTATACCAGGCTACAACCGTGTCTTCTCCATGTATAACCGAAGAGGGACAGTTGATTAGTGGAACAGATACACTGACGCCCATGACAATGGTGGCCGGTCTAGTCGATGGATATCTTGCTGAGGTGGCTCCAGATGTTAATTTGAAGCCGCCGAAATTTCAGGCACTTGCTGCTGTCATCCCTGAATATGCCAGGCCACTTGATGATGGAATTTATCATGCCATTGACGTATATCTGAAGGTAAGTCATCGTCTTGCTTTTCCCATGTGTGAAACTTATTCTTCCATCTGTTTTACTTCATCAAGATTCCATATGGATCCAAATTCCAAAGGTTCATTTATCATTTTGTAGAAAATTTTAAAATCTCTTAGGCATATATCAAGAGGTTGAAATGTGAAGTTAAAACGTACAATGTAAGACTTTTGAAGAAAAGTAACGACTTCAAAAGATGAAGAAGAGTAAAACATCAAACTTCATGGTTAATATGTTCAATTTCAGACCTACATTTGCCTAATTTTGATATAACTCTGATATCACTCTGCATCAACGTCAGGCTCTTCATGTAGCTGTAGTATTTAGTTGTCGTCGTGATTCTAAAAATACTTCAAATCTTCAGGCCCATCCATGGCTTTCAGATTCTGAAAGGGAGCAACTCTGCAGATTGATGAATTGCCAGAAACTTTCACTAGAAGCCAGTACGCATGCTGCGCAGAACGAGAGGCTACCTCTTCGAGTAATAGTGCAAGTTCTATTCTTTGAACAGCTTCGACTCCGCACATCCATCTCCGGTTGGTTCTTCGTCTCTGACAACCTCGAGAACTCGCAGAATCCCAGTGGAACTCTAGGGCTTCCGAAACATGACATGTCTCGCTCAATGGACCCCGCACAACACCAAACAATGGGTCACGATGTAAGAGAACGTGTTTTAGAGCTTGAAAAGGAGTGTTCAAGCCTGAAAATGGAGCTTCAGAAGCTGGTCAAGACAAAAAGAAGTTGGAGTATTCTTCCTAAAAGGTTGGGATTTCGAAGAAAATCACAGCCTTGTATACCGAAGCCCGGTGATATCAAGGCACCGGCATCATCCGTTAATGGACAACAAAATAACGAAAGTGGTGATCAGGCTCACTGAACTAACAAAGGGATATAAAATGTGAGTGTCTTTCTTTTAACTTGAAAGTTTCTATTAGTTTAAGCTTAGATAATTCTGATTTGTTTTGTTCTATCATGTGGTTAGATGCTGATCAACTTGCTTCATTGTATTAGAAGTTACTCTCTGTAATCCAATTCATAATTCTGATTAAAAAGTTCATTTTCATTAGTGATAGTATCTTCTGCTGTCTGTCTTTGTTTCTGCTTTCTTAGATATTTTAAAAGCTAATCAATTCGAAAACCCAATGCCACTGCATTGATCTTAAACAGATGGAACTAACGAAAACCATCAAACAAACATAGGCATAATGTTAAATGGCAACGTCGAAAACATTTCTCAGTAGGCCTTCCATTCTTCCTAAATTATATTTTTCCCTCTGTGACAGATGTCATTGTGAAATTTGTTAGAATGTTCTGGACTCTTCCAATCAACACTACTAGCCAGTAGGCCCTTTTCTATTGCTGGTTGTTGTCACTTGATAAGTAGTGGGTTAGTCATGTCTGCTTTGTATAGCCAAAATCCTAACAGCAAAAGGTACTTGGAAACAAGCTACAAACATGTTTGCTACACAACCTGGCCCCATTTTCTCTCTTAAAAGCTTACCTATTCTACTTCATTATATCAATGCCTAATAAGAACCATTCATATTTAGGGCCCTTCTTTGCTACGGGACGATACCGTCCCAAGAATTAATCCACCATTGGATTATCCCTATATGGGTTCCACATAGAGTAATCTAATGGTGGATCAATTTTTGGTGTCGATACTGGCCTGGTACAATAGAAAAATCATCATCTTTATAGTTCATTTTTGGAGTTTTATTCAGTTGCTAGAGATGGAAAATGAAATGGTCCAAAGAGCTGAAAGCTAAAAACAAAAAAATTACTTTGCAATATTCAAGGTTCATAATACTAAAGTTTGAAGTAATTTACAACAAAAAAAATCTCCACCCAGATAGTAATTTCGAGAAATTATCAAGTTATCTTTCTTCCCATACCCAAAATTCTTCAAAATCTGCATAAACCCACGCAATATCATCACCTAGAGATATCATAAGTTTGTGGGTATCCAAACTGCTCCATTTCCCAGCTCAACTTTGAAGCAACTCTTTCATGACAAGGGACATACTCCTACAAACAAACACAACTTTATTTTTAAGTACAGATAATAAAAACAATGTGATTAAGGAGTAATCCTAGATCACCTCCAATTTCATCATTAGTTCCTTTGCAGTGGGTGCAGATACAATGATTTCACGCGCACTTGGGCTAATGAATCCCTCTTCCACAGCTTTGTCTATAAATGACAGTAATGAATTGTAGTATCCATCAACGTTCAACAATCCCACCTGCAAGTTTATCCGATAATCGTAAATTTTCAATTCCAAGATAATAAATCTTCCGTTAAATAAAGTATTGAAATATGACAAATAATTGAATTTGCATTAATTACTGGTTTATCATGAATTCCAAGCTGAGCCCAGGTTATTACTTCCAGCAGCTCTTCCAGAGTCCCATAACCTCCTGCCCATATCATTGGAAAATTTGGCCATTTTATAATCAACTTCATAATATTGTTAACATTAATGAATAGGAGAAAAGGGTACTAAAGATAGAAGCATATTTTATCAGAGAAGCTGTACTGTAATTAAGTGAAAAAGAACTGCCTTTTGTAGCAAACCAAATTTTTTCCCTCAGCAAAACAACTGAGATCACAGCTTTTACAATGAGCAGACTTAAAGTTGAGGTTATTACCCAAAATGAAACTTAGCTGTTAAATAAAACACATTGGATAGATGAGAGAGATAAGGTGAATCATAAATGCTAAAACCAGCAAAAATGGAAGGATCTGAAGGACATTATGTTATATTAAGTTGCCTCACTATTTTAGTGCAAAAGGAAGAGAGAAAAGGTAGAGTGCAGTGGCTTATACAAACCAGGTAAGGCAACAAAGGCATCTGAATGCTTAGCCATCTCAGCCTTCCTTTGGTGCATGTCTGCCACTGCCATCACTTCCCCCACTGTTTCACCAGTTAACTGCAAAAAGGTAGCCATCCCCACATAAAAAAGTATAAGAAATTAAACTTTTGAGAGAGAGAGAGAGATTGGAGTTTTCTGCAGTAAAGCAATGATGGGTCTTGCAGGAGTGGTAGACTAGATTTTTTTTTTGAATTAGCTGCTCCCTAGCCAGTAAATTCTTTTATATGTCACCAGGAGAAATTAGTTAAAGAAAAGAAAAGAAAAAAGGTTCGAAATGTAGAAAAAGCCAAGCAAGAAAAAAACATAACAAGGAGAAGATACTTGATCACTAGTCAGATTCCATAAGGTTGACATGAAAAAGATACTAAAAAATAAATAGAAAAAATAAAAGAAAAATTGTGGGGTAGTGCTAACTACTCAAGTAGTATCATGGATAAGGCTACCCAGCATTCATCAAACAGACAAAAATTCTTGAGAACCACATAGACAATAGTAATGAAGAGAGAGAGAGAGAGAGAGAGAGAGAGAGAGAGAGAGAGAGAGAGAGAGAGAGTGAAGTAAATTAAAAGTAATGTATGTCAATATAATTCATTAACATGTTGAATTCTACTAATTCCAAAAACTTTATTTATGGGGTAAAAGTGAATTTAATTATTTAAATTAAATAATGCTCCTGAATATTGCTCTAATATCATGTTAAAAAATACTAACAAACTCATGCTTAAGCTATTTGATAATATGGTTAGCATGATCTTGAATGTCAAAAAACTTAGCTCGAATTTAATTATTGGTATTATTTCTTAAGAGAGATATAAGAAGAAATAAAGAAAAATAAAAAATATTGTTTTAAATATTTTTAATGAGCAGAGCAGAAAAGGTTCAAGACTTTTTAGGGGAGGGGACAGGGGAGTAGACATACCTCTCGAGGCATGAGCGTCTTGGGAATAACTCTGCAGAGAAACAATAACATGACAAACTTACTTCAGTTTTTAGTACTAATTATGAAGAACACACACAAAGAAGAAGAAGAAGGAACGATTTCATAACAAATAGGCTTACCCAATGACATGGCGACCACCATCATGAACTGCTTGAGAAACCAAACCCATTAAGCCTATGCTGCCTCCACCATAAACCAGATCAACATTCCTCATTACCTGTCCATCCAAACCACTCTCCCATCAGCTTGGACTCCGAAACTTTAACCTTTTCTAATTAACTGTTGGATAATCTCTTGCCATGATCAAGTTCTTTTAGAGTTATATATTGGGAAGAGAAAATGAGAAACCAAACAGAGATTAAAATATTAATTTGCAGGATTTAATCCCCAAATTTAAAATTGTCAAAAATTATACAAAGAACAACCTTTTCCAACATTTTCCGGTAAGACAGAGAAAACCCAGAAAGGAAAAATGGTAATTTATGTAAAAAAACAAGGACGTTTTACAGAGCATAAAGAAAAAAGAAAGAAAGAAAGAGTGATCGAATACAATACCAATTGCTTGCCAAGCTCAATAGCAGCATCCTGGTAACTACTCTTCTTGCCTTGGCTACTCCCACAAAACACACAAATTCTTCTAAACTTTGACACCCTCATTTCACTTTTTACCTCCATAGCTCTAATTCTTCTCAATCTCTGTCTCTAATTTCTGTCTCTCTGTTTCCCAGTTTTCAACCACACTGTTTCTCTCTGTTTGTTTATTAATGTGTAAAAATCGAAGGGACACTTTAAAACAAATGTTCTTCTTCAGTGTTTCTAAGCTCCCTAACCTACAAATGTGTCATTAAACGATACAAAAGTATCAAACACTCGACTCTTTTTTTTTTGGATTTGGACCACTGCTCTCTCTCTCCTTTCTCTTTTCTTTATCTGCTGTGTTCTTGACTTCTTGTATTGTTTATATAAAACTCATCACACGTGAGTAGCTCGGCACGCTTCAATGACCACCTTAGCACGTGCTCATAGCGTGGCACGTGTGGAACATTTATTCATCTTATTTTCCCATTCTCTTGTTTGTTTGTAAGGTGCCATTCTTACTAATTCCAATTACTTGTTCCTATTCTTCATTTTTTTCAGTAAATTTACTATTAATTATTACCCTTAAGCAAATAATATTAGATATAATTTAAATATTTATCTTTAATAATAAAACAAACGGACTATCAATATTATTGAAATTGTTTATTTTAATCTAATTAATTAGTAATTAAGAGTTAGGATGCCTAATATGTAAAATGAGGAAGTACAACTTAAGTTATTTGATATTCAAATATTATTTATTCATATAAACATTAAAATGACTATTAGCGGACACTAGGATATGGGCACTATTCTTTCTCTTGAGAAAACAAAAAAATGCGATTATTAGATAGAAATTAAATTTGTAACTTTGAAAAAAATAATAAAAGTCTATCAATCTTATTCAAAATATCTATTAGTTCACGAATTAATTAATTAATCCACGAATTAGACAATCAAATTCGTAAGAGGATGAAGTATTAATTTAAGGATTTGAACCCTTCACATTGGTTAAAAAATCAAGTTTCTTGTTACATGAGCCCATCTTTGAGAATAAATGAATTCTAATTAAAAAGAGACTATAATATCAATCAATATAATTTAAAATACTGATTTGTTCATATAAACATGAAAAGGACTATTAATGGACATTAGGATATGGGCATAATTGTTTATGAATGAGAAAGAAAATAGCCATTATTGTCGACTAAATGTTCCCTCCACACAAAATAAATATTTAAGGACACATGGTTATCTGAGCAAGTATGGGTAAAATTTTCAGAGAAACTAATCAGAATATAGAGCATTGTGCACTATTGTTCTTGGCTTATTGAATAGAAACATAAATGGGTTATGCTGCCTATCCCAGCTTGTGCCCTCATCTACCCTTGCTTACTAGACAATAATGGACATATATTATGGTTATAGTTCATAGGAAATTTCTCATTTTTCGTTTCTCAAAACATGTCGGTCCTATCTCTAGAAAATTTCTAAGACTCACGAAATTTTGAGTGACTTTTACTAAATTGTGAGGATAACATAATTAAGGACATTTTAGTAACCAAAGTGTGATGATAACATAATTAAGGACATTTTAGGAGAAAGAATTATTAGATCTTAAGGTACGTACTAACAAAACTTACCACTAAGTATCGCGTCAAAGATTAAGAAGTTGTAGTGAGATCAAATCGTTTAGGCCTATGAATTCGACTCTTACTGAAAACACTTGTAATCAAACTTTATATTGAGCCCCAAGCCGAACAAGATTAGTCTCACTCTATAGAGAAATGACACTTATGATTTTAAACGAAAAGAAGTGTATGTAAATATTTTACGTGACATGTAAAATATGAAATAACATATAAAGTCAAGTACGATAGCGTTTTATGATATTTACATAGAGCAATACTTATTTGATTAGTACAAGTAAAATACAGCTTTTGTTTTGAAGAATTGAAAGGTATGTTTTAAAAACAGAAAACTGAAAAAAGGAGAGCATGAAATATAGATTATTTTTTCGAAGTCTTCTCCTCCCTATTACATCCATCTTCACTTCAACGACTGCCGCTCGAAAACCCACATTTTTGTACTTACGAAGAGCAATTTTAAATGGCCATTTGCTAATTAATTTCTTACTAATTTAATGGGGTTTATAAATGTTGAAACTATTAGTTTAATCTTAATATTTAAATGTTTTGTTTCACTGCCATGAGTGCAGGAACTGAAGGCCATGACCTTAAACCAGTGTTTATTATATATAATTTCTACATTTCCCAATCCCAAAACTGGTCTTTTTCTAGCTGTTCCTCTTTATACACATTTATTTATTAATAAAATATCTGTGTATGTCTCTTTACTCTTTAACCATACCTCTTTGTGTTGAGATTATAAACTCATTATTACTGTTCTAAATAGGGTTATTGAACACATATATTAATGTATTATTTTTTGTACCTTAGTGCATGCTTGCATGCGCATCCAACACATGTTTTTGTGCTTCATTTTTTGCTGTGTTGTGTGTATGAGAGAAGTGAGTAGGTCTATTGTTTATATGAGTGCTTGGTGCTACAACTGGCCACATATAATGCTATACCTTAAACGTGACTAATTTCCTTACAGTACTATTGACTATGAAATCTAGTATCAGGAAATCTCTTGGGGAACCAGGCCAGATTAGTACTTTAGTCCTAATATTAAGCGATTCATTAGTAAATACACTATAGTACCTTAGTCCTAATTATTCTCGGTATCTGATTTATATACATAGCTGATCATTAAAAGAAAGTCCTTCAAAGATTATAATGTATCAGAGTACGCATTACATTAAACATAAAATAAGGTACATGCAGTACAAATGCGTTACATTTTTATGTTGCTCATTTTTATTAAATATATCCCATTTGTGTGTACACGCGCGTGAAGTAAAAACTTATTAAATTTACTCTTATTTGTCACTTCAAATTTATAAAATATACATAATTTCTTGCCTTCAAATTTATAAAGTAAACAAATTATATATTATTTTTCTCATTAAAAAATTTAATATGGTATAAAATATTTTCTATTTATTAATATTTCAAATAACGTGAAGTTCGGAATTTTTTTGCCCCCTTCTATAATTTTCTAGGCTCGCTCCTGTTCCCAGCACGACACCTTGCCGATAACTTAAGAAATTTTCCTAAAAATCTATAATTTTATGAGCATAAAATATGAAGCTTACCTATATGTGTTAATTCGTTGCTAAGAGAAGATGTGTTGTCCGTAGATCACTATTTAAAAAACAACGTTCCTATTCGATCAAAAATCTTTTATACATCACCATCAATCTTCCCGATTTAAGGTCGACATTTTTCTTAATTATTAAATGAGAAATTTCACCAAAAGTTTAAATTACGATATGAATCTTTAATATTAAACGAGAAAGCAATAGTAATGGGACGTGATCTATTAATACAATAGCTGCTCCGACAAACCACAGTCAATGTCAATATTAGTCAAATATTAAGGAGGCCCATATTTCATCTGGTCCATTTAACAAGATTTGAATTGAGCAGATCGGTTAAAAAAAATAAAAAAATTAAATTTAAAAATTAATATTTTAATACAAAATTAGTTGGGTTAAATCTGATCCGTTCAGATCTGATTGAACGATTAGATCTTGGCCTAACTACTGCCTCCGTCATTTCTAGACAACGACAGAGAAACTCATTCCAAAGATTAAAGTATTTGTTTATTGATAAGAATAATTCTAGGGTGATAAAAAATTCACTAAGTTTTAAGTGGTTAAGAATGATATAATCATTTACATGTTGGTTTTCTATATTCTATGGCTTGTTAGAATGATTTGGTAAATTAATCTATAAATGATTACTAGATCACATGATCACTTAAAACTTGATCAATTATTTAATCAGTGTAAAATTACTCTTAAGATTATTTTATTGTCAAATATTACTTAATTAACCAATTACTTATTTTGTAATTAAAAAGATAGTATGAGACTTTGGCATATCTCTTTCAATTTTTTTTGTTTTTATTATCCATTTTATGACCGAATTGCCCCAATCCAATTGAACAGTAAAGATAGATCAAAGTGCTTCAGACACGGTCATAATTTTTAGGAGTGAAAAGTCCAAGAAATCTCAAAAAAAAAATTAGAGACTTTAATATTTCTATGGTAGATTTAAAGAAAAATTTCTGTTTAAGAAACCAATAAGTTACTCTAAAATACTTGTATTTTAATCTTAGTATTTTAAAAACTAATTATTTTTAAATAAATTCTCATAAATTTTATACTAAATATCTTGAATACTATTGTTAAGTACGTTTCTAGATACTAATTTTTTTTTCTTCAGAAAATAACATTGTTTCCTTGTTTCGCTACTTCTGAAAACTCTTTTCAAATCACGAACACAACCACGAACTCATTTAATAACAATCTAAACAAATTAGGGTAAGTTTATAGAACATCAGTTTTCCAACGTTATGCTGAGCTAATCCTGATTGTCCTTTCTCAACATAAACGATCATGATTAAGTGAACAAATCCTCTTCTATTAGGTTTCCTTAGGTGAGGGGAACTATTTTTTAAATATGAATGGAATTATTAAAAAAGAAATGAGCGGATGAAAATAGGGTGGTCTACTCCTAGACAAGAAGAGAGACAGAACTACATAAGAGCACCAAAGAGAATCCATTTGCATACTCAACAAGATGTATTGATTCTTTTATGGTTGAAAATATGACACGTGGACTCATAAGCATTGGCTGACCAAGCAATAAACAATGTGGATTTCTACACCAATCACATAGAAATTTCATATATTTTTTGGGTAGGGTTTATTATTGGCTATTTCCCCCAGCAAGAAATGAATTATGTTATGATAATCCCCCCCTCCAAATTTCATAAATTTCCTTCATCTTTATGTATTAATGGTATGTCAAAGTTGTTGCAGATTCAGGCCCTTTTGTCTCCACCCATAATTTGTTTTTTGAAACCCCAAGAACAAAGGGGGAAAAGATTTTTATTCAAGAAACCAACTAATTAAAGCGGAAATTAAAGCAAACGTTTTTATGCGTATTTTATCACCTTCTATTAAATTAAAATTATTCGCGATGAAAATACATAATTGTACCAAAGGTTATTAGTTCAGATGACTAATGATCTCAATCTCATTCAGATAAGTAATGATCGACATCATATGTTCTCTTACAGGAGTTTCAGGTTTCATCCTGCAGTTCATGAAGGTTCGCACAGATGCTTGTTTGGCCTGACGACCTTGATATCTGAACATTTCAGTGATGTTCGTCATCATATCAGCGGTAGTTTCATGTTTTTGATGTAGTTGTTGCAACACATTGTTAACAGAAGCCAAGATGTAACACCTGACGATCTCATCAGAACACAACTAAGAAGCATAAGCATCATTTTCCTCTTGAGTTGATTCAGCAATAGGCTCAAGGGGACAAATGGTGGTTAGCACAAACTTGTACTTTTCTCCCGTCAGCACGATATCAAGACTTTGTTTCCAATCCACGTAATTTTCACCAGTAAGTTTATTCACGTTTAAGATAGTTGAGACTAGGGTAAATGACATTATTACTGAAAAGAATAAATAAAATGGTACAAATAAATACTCAGTTATTTAAAAAAATATGATGCATGATACAATTACTTAAATATTTAAAAATCTAAAGAAAATATTGTTTTCATGATGTTACGATCAATAACGATAGCTTATCTCATCTAAAGACAACGCCCAAGCTACCTCCTATCACATCGAGACTCATCTCGTTTGGTTAACATTTCTTAAGATGTCATTACATCTAGCTGAACCAATCACTAATAGTTTTGGTCACCTTAGCTCCATTTACTAGCCCCTATGAGGGATTACAATGTACTTCGGTCTAAATGTTTAATCAACGCATCGACTTTAAATATTGCTATGAACTAATAGTCCGTGTAAGAACGGTTCTGCCTCACCACTTCCTTTACATGTCTTAGCTTCTTAAGCAAGCACCGCTCTAAACCATTCATCGTGCCACGATCAGGTTTGCGTTGGGGACCTTGTGAACTTTTCAACATAAACGATCATCCCACTTAGTTTTTGAAAAAAAAGATTTTTGATTGCTTTTTCAAAATTATAACTCTTTATTAATTTGAAAAAAACATGTTTAATAAATTATACTTTTATAAATTAAATCCCAATTTAAAATTTACAACTTTTATAAAATTCACATTGTATTTAAATTATAACTCATTATAAATTAAACTACAATGATGCATGCACATGATACATGACATTTTGATATTGCATATCATTAGTTTTATATGACATGTTATATGATGATACGAGATTAATAATAAATCATTCATTTAAAATTAACCTTTCTATTGACTCATTTCTAATTATAACTCATAAAAGAATAATAAATAAATAACAACTAATTTATAAACTAATTTTCATGGCGTCTGTAATTTACTCATTCTCCTTCACGAAATTCCACTACTTTGTAACTCTTTACAAAAGTCTAGTCCCATTTTAAAATTTCCATCAATTTTTACTTTGATAAATAAATTACCGAGCAAATTAATCAATTGATTTATTTTCAAAAATAGTTTATAAAATAAACTTCAATTAATTAGTGTTGAAAAATTATCGAATTAATAAAATTAATTTTTAGGGACTGAATTGGGTTTGGAATCAAATCTCACATCTCTGCAAATTATTTAGGTCAAGCAACCCTTACTTAGTCCAATACCTCAATAGGTTTAGTGAGTTCATGCTAGCCCAATGGCTCAACGCGCACAAGGGTTTAGGAAACCATGGTTTCCTAAACCCATAGGTTTCCAAAACCCTAATGTTTCCAAAACCTAAAAGTTTCCAAAACCCTAAGGTTTCGTAAATACTATGGTTTCCTAAACCACAATTAGGAAACCTATGGTGCAACAATTTACGGTGATGGACTGCGGCAAGCGGCGGGCGACGAGGACAAGTGGCGGCACATGGCGGATGATGAACAGCAGCGTACAACGGTTTTTGAGGCGGCGACGATTTACATGGAATTTATAAAATAAATACAACTTTTGCAAAACCTCAATTTTGGCGTACACCAATTCTAAAATTGAAAAATAAAATGCCAAGAGCCAATAGATGGGGTTCTATTCATAAAATAAATTCGAAACTATTTTAACATAATACCCTTCGTGATTATCAGTAACAAGAGTGAGATATAAAATTATCATTTTGCCCCTCTAGTTAGTATTTCCTTAACTCTTTTATTGAATGTGAATAAAAAGACATATCAATGAAGTGTCTCATATAGTTCACAATGTCTTATTCAAAAATGCATGTCATCGAGTACCAAGCCCGATTTATTTATTCACACGCCATACAATAAAGAAAAAAGTGACATTGTTGCTGATGCAACCTAACCACATAATTCTATATATGTGAATCACACAACTCCAACATAGTTGAATCACGATCCCAACAGTTGAGATATCGTTCGATAATTTGAACTCACACCTTTGGCGTATCAAAGACCACAAGTAACTAAGTCATGCTTTGTATTCACCTCAGGATTAAGGTAATTACAAAAATAACCTTAAGGTGTAACAATTAGATTTAGAGCTCGATAAATGATTTTACTCTAAACTAATTAGTTATTGGTCTATTCAACATATTCCATAACATGTCTAGGTCAATCGTCAGAGTCTCCACTCCTATGCCCCAAGACCGACATCCTTTGATTCAACCTAACGATGAGCCTTATGTTGGATCGAGTTATAGATTTTGAAGAAAAAAATAATGAACCATGATTAGTTCATGGGCGGAATATCAAATTTTTTTCATACAAATGTTTAATCAATTAGATACAAAATCAATCAATGAATATGCATAATCATATAAACATATGGAGAAAAGATTGAAACAATTTAAACATTTTCAATTAATGGAGAAATTTTAATTTGGCAGGATCCAATTCTCTATCTCACGTTCTTCGTTCTTGAGAATCGCACAGTTATCAATTGATTATTACACCGAAAACTACTCGTTAGAGTTAGAAATAAATCTCTTAAGGATTTCGTAGGAATTGAATGTGGGCTTTCAAAACAACGATTGAAAGAGAAAATAATTTTTTTCTCTCTAATCAACACACTTAGGGATAGGGTTAGCCATAAGGATAACAATGCAATCTTATATATGATAATTATAGAATTTTCACATATATCCCTATATGTTAAATTTCTGAAATTTATCTCATCTCCCTGCACTGTGATGTCCAATTTTTACATCTGCCTTAGGGCAAAAATTATGTCCAAATTCATTAGTCCAAATTGATGAATTAAATTGATCCCTATCAATCAATTAATTAATTTCTTTTATTTACTAATCATCCAATAATTAGAAAATAACAAAATAATTAATTTGAACATTAATTTTGCTTTTCACTAATTTAGAAATTACACCCATCTCGTATGGGTTCGGAAATTGTACATTGGTTCAAAACATGTACAATTTTGGCCCAGTTTATTTATTCACACTCATCAATAAAGTATAAGATGATATTATTGTTTTTGCAATCTTACCACGGATTACATATCTGTGAATCACGTAACTTCAACATAGTTGAATCACGATCCCAACAACTGAGACATTGTCTGACAATTCAAACTCACTCATTGGCGTATCAACGACCGCAAGTAACTAAGTCAAGCTTTGTATTCATCTCAGGATTAAGGTAATTATGAAAATACCTTTAAGGTGTAACAATTAGATTTAGAGCTTGATAAACAGCTTTGCTCTAAACTAATTTGTTACTGGTCTATTTAACATGTTCCATAACATGTCTAGGTTAACCGTCAGAGTCTCCACTCCCATACCCCAAGACCAGTATCCTTTGGTTTAACTTAATAGTCATAATCAGACTTGATTGCCCAGTCGATCTTAAGACAGCGAAAAACATTCTAAACTATTTCAGAAGAGTCTGTTTAGAAGACTCATCTGTCTTTACTCCTCTTACATTGACAATAGTTCCAGGACTTAAGTAAATTACAAATACACTTTAATTAATAGAAAACTTTCATTCATTCATAAAATTCAGTAATATAAAATGTCTGAGAAATAACTAAATACTCATAAATAGATATTACACCCTATTTTATGAACATAATTCCAACAATCTACCACTTGGACTAAAGTAGACGTGTATAATCTCGTATCCCCATGCCCTCTAGATGACTATCAAAGACTTTACTACTTAAAGTCTTCGTGAATGGATATGTCAGGTTGTTAACAATCGATATGCGTGTTACTTGAACATCTCCTCGTTGAACTATCTCTCTGATGAGGTGGTACTTCTGCTCTACGTGTTTGAATCTTTTGTGACTTCTCGGTTCCTTCGAGTTTGTTATAGCCCCACTATTGTTAAAATAAAGTGTCATGGGTTTGTTAGCATTTGGAATGACTTCTCGAGTCTTTAGGAACTTTCTAAGACAAACAACCTCCTTTGTAGCTTCATAAGCCGCTATATACGCAACTTCCATGGTAGAATTAACAATGCCAGATTGATTTATACTTCTCCATACCACTACTTCACCATTCATGATGAACACCGATCCTGAAGTGGACCTCTTGGAATCCTTGTCCACTTGAAAATCAAAGTCGATATAACTCATCATATTCAGGTCAGTACCTGAATACACAAGCATGTAGTTCCTTATTCACCTATGATACTTAAGGATATGCTTGACATCATTCCAATGCTCGAGTCTAGGATTTGATTGGAGATGACTCACCATACCTACGGCGTAGGAAATATCTGGCCTAGTGCAAAGCATTGTATACATGAGACTTGCTACGGTTAAGGCATATGGAATCTTTCTCTCGTCTTCCTCTTCTTAAGGAGTCTTGGAAGACTACTCCTTGGAGAGGCTAACTCCATGCCTAAAGGGAAGATATCACTTCTTAGAATCTTGCATACTGAAGTAATCTACCACCTTATCAATATAAGATGTTTGAGACAGTGCCAATTGTCTGTTCTTTCGATCCCAAAAAACCACCTTCCATTCATGTATCAGTTTATACACATAGGGTTCGTCCACTAACTGCTCAAAATCAAAGTTATTGACAGTTTCATCGAACCTAATATTCCATGATCAGGACGTTTGCTTATGTCCATAAATGGACTTCAGCAGTTCACAAACCTTGTCCTCTTGGCCTTTCTCCATTAACCCGTATGCTTGAGCCATATAAATGCGCTCTTCAATATTGCCATTCACAAAAGCAGTCTTGACATCCATATGTCAGATTTCATAATCGAGGGTAACAATAATGTACATGAGGATTCAGATGGATTTAGGCATGGGCACTGACGAGGATGTATCCTCATAGTCAATACCTTCCTTTTGGGTGAAACCCTTGGCTACAAGTCTAGCTATGAATGTCTCTACATTTCCATCCGGACATCTATTTTTCTTATAAATCCATTTACACCCTACACGTATCCTCATAGTCTATACTTTCATTTTAGGTGTAGCCCTTGGCTACTAGACTAGCTTTGAATATCTCCACATTCTCATCCACACCTCTCTTTTTTATAGATCCATTTACACCCTATAGGTTTTATCCTTTGGCTACTAGACTAGCTTTGAATGTCTTCACATTCCCATTCACACCTCTCTTTTTCTTATAGGTCCATTTACACCCTATATGTTTTACTTATTGGCTACTAGACTAGCTTTGAATGTCTTCACATTCCCATCCGCACCACTAATTTTCTTATAGATCCATTTACACCCTATAGGTTTTACCCCTTTAAGAGGATCTACAAGCTTTCAGACTTTGTTTCAGTACATCGATTGTATCTCGACATTCATGGCGTCTTGCCATAAGTTTGCTTCAGGACCATCCATAGCCTGCAAGTAGGAAACAAGTTCATCATGGTCCTTATCTAAGACTGCCATCAAGGCATCTCCATAAGATATGAACCTGTCGGGTTGTCTCACAACCCTCCCACTACATCAAGGCTCTATAGTCTCCAGCTCCTGTTGTGGTTCTTCCATTGTTGAATCGGGAACATGTCCTGATAGGGGAGTCAGTGTCCTCCCATTCAATAATTCCTCTAGCATAAGTGTGCTTCTCTGCTTCATACTTATTATGTAGTCATCTTCAAGAAAATGAGCATTCGTGCTCATGAATGTTTTCTTGTCGGTTGAACTATAAAAAGATGTATCCCTTCGTTCACTTGGGATATCGTACAAACATGCATAATTCTAAGTGACTAGCCAACTTGTTTGTCTTCAGTCTCAGCATGTGTGTTGGGCATCCTCGTATCCTAAGGTGGCTTACGAACGAATTTCATCCACTCCATCTTTCATATGGTAAACTAGGTATCGTCTTTGATAGAATTTGGTTAAGAATATATGCCGTTGTTTCTAATGTATATTCCCAGAACGAATCGGGGAGGGATAAGTAACTCTTCATGGATATAACCATATCCAATAGAGATTGATTCCTTCTTTCTGACACACCATTCTGTTCTGGAGTGTCAGGTACTGTAAGCTGAGAAAGAATACATTCTTCCTTAAGAAAGTCTTCGAACTCTCTACCACGATCAGATCGTAGTGTTTTGATTTATTTCTCTAATTGCTTCTCAATCATAACTTGTACACTTTGAACTTTTCATATTTTGGCGCATTAGATAAACATGTCCAAAATTGGAGTAGTCATCTGTGAATGTTACAAAATATTCATAACCTCCTCTTGCTTGGATATTCAATGGCCTACATACATAACTATGTACGAGTTTGAGGCATTGAGTGGCTCTTTCACCCTTCGTTGAAAATGGTCTATTGGTCATTTTTTCTTCTATGCAAGATTTGCATGTGAGTAGTGATCACACTCTTAAAGAAGAAAATGCCACAAGTATGTTAGATCGATTGAGTTAGACTTCAACCTTTTACTATCCCTTTGTAAATCAGTATTAACTTTAGTGTCACATATCATTGGAACTTTTGGTTTTACATATAATAAGTTGTTTATCATGCGTGCAGTAGTAATTAAGAATTCATTTCTAAAAATACCAATATCATTATCAATGACATCCAAGAAAAATCCTTGCTCAAGTAAACTAGCTACTGAAATGAGATTTTCCCCAAACATTGGGATGTAATAAACATCACGTAAAACCAAATAATTATTCTCAAATAACGATTAATAGTTTCAATTGACATTGTCGATACTAGTGCTCCATTCCCTTAACAGAAGCTGAACTCACCCTCGTTAAGCCTTAAGTTTTCTCTGAACCCCTACATGGAACAACAAATATGGTTAGTGGCTGTAGAGTCTCAATCCACGAAAAAGTAGAGACAACCACATAACAGGCTAGGTAACAAGTAATGTACCTTTGGATTTTAACTCCTTGAGATAATCTGGGCAGTTGCGTTTCCAATTACCAGTAACTCCCCAATGATGACACTTGTCTTTTGATTTGTCCACTTTTGCTGGGTCGTTGCCTTTCATAGCTTTCGAGTTCGCGTTCTTAGCTTTCATCGGACCTTTCTTGCATTTGATTTTGGCGCCAGAGATGTAAGACTTACTTTTAGTAAAGTCTTCCTCTTCATTCTTCCTCTTGCCCTTTAGAAATAAGGTCTCAACAGTTTGCAACTCTTTCATAAGTTTCAAAAGAGAGTACCTCAACTTATTCATCAAATAATTAAGTATAAAGTTCTCAAAGTGTCCGACAGGGTCTTGAGGATCATATCAACTTGAGTCTCGCCATCTACCTTAGCTCCCATGATCCCCATCTCATCAGATAACTAATGGTCAACATCATATGTTCTCTCACATGAGTTTCGAGTTTCATCCGACAGTTCATGAAGTTTCACATAGCAACCTTTTTGGCTTGACGACCCTGATCCCCGAATATTTTGGTGATGTTTAACATCATATCAACGGTGGTCTCCATGTTCTGATGTTGTTGTTGCAACACATTGCTAAGTGATGTCAAGATGTAACACCTGACGATCTCATCAGAGCGTAACCAAGAAGCATAGGCATCCTTTTCCTCTTGAGTCGATTCATCAATAGGCTCAAGGGGACAAGGGGTGTTGAGCATGAACTTGTTCTTTTCTATCGTCAGTACGATATCAAGATTACATTTTCAATATAAGTAATTTTCACCAGTCAGTTTGTTTGCATTCAAGATCGTTGAGAGTGGGGATGATGACATGATTACTAAAGAGAATAAATAAAGCGGTGTAAATAAATACTTAAACATTTTGGAAAGTATGATGCATCATGCAAATACTTAAATATTTATAAATCTGATAAAAATATATTTCTTCCATGATGTTACGATCAACAACGATAACTCGTTTCATCTAGGGATAGTGCCCGAACTATTTTTTTTAAAGTAAAGAAAACCCCAATTTTTCAAAAACTAAGGGGAGGGTTGTTTACGTTGAAACGTTCCCAAGGTTCCCAACGTAAATTTGATAATGGCACGAGGAATGGTGTAGAGCCACAATAGTGGTCCTCTCTTCAGTGGTAGAAAATTGGGAATTATGTCACTTGAAGTCATCGAGTTGCTCGAGAAGCTCAAGCTTGTAAATGGAGTGGTGTGGCATGACCGTTCCTAGACGAACTGTTAGTTCATAGCAACCTTTTAAGTCGATGCATTGGTTAAACACTCAGATCGAAACACATTGAAATCTCTCATAGGAGCTAGTCAATGGGGCTAACATAATACTTTATAAATTCGAAAAGCAAGTTTTAAAAATTATATAATTTTAGATCATAATTTTAAATTTATAACTTTTATAAAATTCGCATTGTATTTAAAATTATAACCCTTTATAAATTTAAACTACAATGATACATGTACATGCTACATGACAATTTGATATTGACATATCACTATTTCTATATGGCATGTTATATGAGGATGCGAGAATAATAATAAATCATACATTCAAAATGAACCTCTCTATGACTCATTTCTAATTACAACCCCTAAAAAGAATAATAATTAAATTAAAATAATTTAAATGTTAGTATTCATGACGTCTGTAATTATCTCTTTATAATCTTCAAGTTTTGATAAAACCCTTTTAATTAAGTAAAACTATTTTCCTAATTAAATAATGGAGAAATTCTAATTTGGCGGGATCTAATTTTCTATCTCGAGTTCTTCATTCTTGAGATTCACATAGCTATCAATTGATCCTTTCATTGACAATCACTCGTTAGAGTTAGAAGAAAATCTCTCAAGCATTTTCATAGGAATTGAATGTGGGCTCTCAAAACAACGATTGAAAGAGAAAACAAAATTTTTCTCTTCCCCTACTGTCAAAATCGATGTCAACTGTGTGTGGGGAGGAGAGAGAAACTTTTTCTTCTCTGATCAACACACTTAGGGATAGGGTTAGCCATAGAGATAAGGATACAATCCCTTATATGCTAATTAAAATTTTTTCACATATATCCCTCTATGTTAAACTGCCAAAATTTATCCCCTCTCCCTGCACTGCGATGTGCGATTTTTACAACTTTCATAGAGCCAAATTTGTTTCGAGATTCATTAGTCCAAATTGATGAATTAAATTGATCCCTATTAATTATTTAATTAATTTTTTTATTTATTAGTTAAAAATAATTAGAAAATAAAAAAAACAATTAATTTGGACATTAAATTTACTCTTTACTAATTTAGTGATGACACCCATCTCATATGGGTTCAGGAAGTGCACATTGGTTCAGAACACGTTTTTGGTCCAACTGTCATTGTTTCTCATTCATGTCCCTATGAGCTACTCCTAAGATTGAATAGACCCACATGAATAAAGCTATGAGATTCAAATACCTAGCTAATTTATCTCCATAAATTCTTGACATATTTAATCCTGACATCATACGACTCCGCTATAAGTCTGATGCCGATAGAACTCTCAATTCATGTATGTTACATTGTCTGTTGGTGCAAATAAACATTTTTATTTCAGGGTCCATAGAATATTTTATGACATTACGTTCATGAGTATCCATAGAATATTTTATGACATTTACGACTCTGCTTTTGCAATCTTACCATGAATTCCATATCTGTGAATCACGCAACTCCAATATAGTTGAATCATGACCCCAACAGCCAAGGTATTATCAGACGATTTGAGCTAACTCATTTGGCATATCAAAGATTGTAAGTAACTAAGTCAAGTTTCGTATTCACCTCAGAATTAAGGTAATTATGAAAATACCCTTAATGTGTAACAATTAGATTTAGAGTTAGATAAATGACTTTACTCTAAACTAATGATTGCTGGTCTATTCAACATGTTTCATAACATATCTAGGTCAACCGTTAGAGTCTTCACTTCCATACTCGGAGACCGGCATCCTTTGGTTCAACCTAACAGTCATAAGTGGACTCGATTGTCTAGTCGATCCTAAGACTACGAATAATATTTTGAACTATCTCAGAAGAGTTTGTCTAGAAGACCGCTCAGTCTTTACTCTTCTTACCTTGATAATAGTTTCAGTACTTAAGTAAATTATAAACACACTTTAGTTAAAGAAAACTTTCATTTATTCATAAAATTCAGTAATACATAAATGTCAATAAATAACCGCTTACTCATAAAATGTTATTACGCCATACTTTATGGACATAATTCCAACACCTTAAAGGGCATTGATCTTTTCCAACGGGTTGCCCCATTCATAGGTCGTACAGACCTGTCGTGACCTTTATGAAGCCTTCCGTGTGTTCCCATCCGGAAGGTCTGGCCGGGCAAACCTTTCTCACCTTGGGGGTTTACCTTTTAACATTTAGTTGAGCATGCCCTCACTTATTTGGGCTTTTTCTTGGTCTGGTGCTTTAGAAAGTAAGTTGAATTCGTTTGACTTTTGGTCAAGAGACCTTTCCTTGATGTCTAGCCAGGCATGCTTGTTCTGGCTAGACCCTCAATCGAGTTTGTGAGTATGAGTGCTCGACAGAAATCTTTCCTAAATGTCTAGCCAGACGTGCCTGCTCTAGCTAGACTCTCGATCTAGTCTAAAAGAATGAGTGCTTGGTAGACATCACTTTTTACTTAGTCTGTCCAGGCATTCCTGCTCTAGTTAGACCCTTGAATCCCGTCTGACGAGCTGAGGTGCTCGACATACATCATTTTTTGCCTTGATGTCTGGCCATGTGTTCTTGCTCAGGCTAGACCATTGAATCGCGCCTGACGAGCTGGGGTTCTCAACAGTCATAACTTTTTACCTTGATGTCTGGTCATGCGATCCTTCTCTGGCTAGACCCTTGAATCTCGTCTGACGAGCTTGGGGTGCTCGACATACATCTTTCCTTGATGTCTAGCCAGATGTTCCTACTCTGGCTAGACCCTCGATCCCCTCTATGAGCATGAAAGCTTGACATACATCATTCCTTGATGTCTAGCCAGGCGTGCCTGCTTTGGCTAGACTTTTGATCCTGTATGCAAGCATGAATGCTTGGCAGACATCACTTTTTAATCTCGACTCGCGGGATAGAGCACCACACCAGCCATTACTTTTTAATCATGACTGGCAGGCTAGAGCACCACGTCAGTCATCATTTTTTAATCCCGGCAGGCAGGCTAGAGCACCACACCAGCCATCACTTTTTAATCCTCCGTCATACTTTGTAGAAGAGTCAATCATTTCCTTTTAACTGATAAAACACTGCTGAATATACGTTCTTGGCATTTGACTTTTTAAAGAGAAGACTGCTTCTCCTAAGCAGTTTTTATTCATCTTTTGTTGGGGCGTTCCATTTTTCGAGCGTCATCTTTGTCTTGATGGAGGCACCCGTTGTGCTTCACATTCTACTCAGGGGTAAGTGTCGACTTATCCTGAGCCATTTTTTTCTAGATATTCTGGCGGGAGAAAGATTGACTACCCGGGCCTTCAGGTTCCTCCTAGGGGTTATTCTTTGGGCAGTGCACCGGTTGCAAGCTAATTTCCTGTGGGTTTATCCACTTTATACGGGGGCTTAAGAGGAACACTCCCATGTATTTCCCCATGAAAATCCTGATCTACCAAAGATCAGAGCAAGAGCTCTCATGATAGTCCTTATCCTCTCACTGAGGCTTCATGTCCCGGCTTTGTTCATGAGTCTGTGTACCAGTTTTGGCACGGCCTATATTCTTACATTACACCTGAATCGGGACATGGGAGTCGGGAGCTGCCTAGCCCAAATTCGCATTTCACCCGTGGTGGAGGATTAGCACGGGGCTCTGTATTTCAACTGGGAATGTTTCCAGGCCCATTTACCCTTATAGCACATTTTTCTTCACTTGAGCTAGAGCTTTGCAAAATTGTTGGTGGCCAGAAAAGGGCACATAGAAGTAGGGTGGCAGATGTCCCACCAATATTTTCCTCCATCTTACGCAGCTGCTCACATACTGCCCCCGGAGTGTCCTTCAGGGATCTTTGCTATCGTTCACTCTCTGACAACCTTGTTCTCCTCCTATGTACTCCTGGGATGAACCTAACCAAAACCATTCATAAAGCGAGCGCTTGGCCTTGAAAAACCTAGTATCGCTTTGGTCCCTATTTCTTCGAGGGGCGACAACTCCTCTGAATTAGGGAGTCACCTTACTTTCTCACATATAACTTTCCCCCACGGTTCTATGAGTGCGTGGTGACTCCACTAGTGAGCCTTTGAGTAATGGGGGAGGACCATTCCCGTGCAAGAGACCGTCATGATTTGAACGATATCCGACATGTCTTTCCTCCTTAGTCGTATAATTATTATGGTGGCAGAAGGTCCTTCCTACACCAGGGGAAGGGGTAAGTCTTCCCTCTCATCTCAGACTTCGTCAGCGTAGGGTGCCAAACTCATCCTCTATTTGTGAAAGAGAAAGGGTTTCAAATGCTTTAAACATGAACGTCTTTATAGTCATTCCCACTGACGGCGCCAACTGTTTATACCGAAAACTTCAATAGTGAGGTGGCATGCAATCTCTCCTCCACATAGGGATCCTTTTGGCCTGAAATCTGCATAACACAGATAAAGAACTCTAAAGATGAAGAGAATCGAGGACGGTTTCTGTGTCGAAGAGCCTCTGATACCTAAGTTAGTACTCGATCGATATTTTGACATAATTTCCTTGAGGGAGAGTAGGCATACTTCTATTTATTGGCAGATGTATTTATACTTGAGTTTTCGTGTAGGAGGAAGCGTGTCGAAGAAGCCTATTGGAGGTGTGCTGGGGAAGCCTCACAAGACATGAAGCATGTCTTTGATTAGACGGAAGAGATGCTGCCTTTGACATAAAATGATAGGCATTGATTGTCAATGTGCTTTTGAGGTGATGGTTCAGAGACTGGTATGACATCCTGTCATGAAGATTGGACCTGTAGGACGTTACTTTTTGCGAGTAATGATGGCCTTGTGTTTAGGACTATCATGGCCCTCTTTGTGAACTTTATTCATGCCCTTTCATGTGCTCAGGTCTGTTGTCCCGAGCTCCATAGAGACCAACTAAATGAGGTCGGTTCTACTCCTTCCTTGACGTTGGGGGTTCCCTAATGTGGCTTGACACATGTCATTACGTCATTGGTAGTTGGAAAAATACCCATAACAAATTTCATTTTTACGTTATTTTATGCATCTTGTTTTCATTTAATACATTTCATGTATCTTATCTTTATAAATTTAATTTATAAAATTGATTGTATTAGAAAAAGTTTAATACATTCTAAGAAACATATAAAATGTAATAAAAAAATAAAATTTATATAATGTGTTCCTGAATAGTTATTCAAAGTTGTATATATAGTATAAAATATTTAAGGGTTATTTGGAAAACTACATCATTTACAAGTTTAGTGGGCCAAAGGTATAATTTTATGATATTTAAAAAAAAAAGAAAAACAAAGCCATTTATAAGCACAAGCCAAAACAGGGAAGAGATTTTTGAGTACAGGAAACTGACTCTGATGTCGTTGCAAGCCCACGATGGAGCACTCTTATTTATCCAATTCCGTCTTACCGCTCTTCAAAAAGTAGACCTCGTGGTCGATTTGATTGAGCCTTTCTTAGATATTTTCTATTTCATTGGATGGTCGGGGCCAGTGTAGCTTAATCCAACCAACCGCATACTGTTCCCAAGGCACTTTTACATTAAACAATGATTTGACAATTTCTTTTGTCTCTTCTATTGCTTCTCTTCTCTTTTGCTTCTTTTCCTTGATATCTTTCTCTCCTTCTCCATTCTAGTCCCTATTCTTTCTTCTTCTTCTTCTCTTGTTCTCCTTCTTGTTCTCCTTCTTCTCCTCCTTCTTCTCCTCCTTCTCCTTCTCCTTCTCCTTCTCCTTCTCGGTCTCCTTCTCCTTCTTCTTCTCCTTCTCCTTCTCTTTCTCAGTCTCCTTCTCCTCCTTCTCCTTCTCTTTCTCAGTCTCCTTCTCCTCCTTCTCCTTCTCCTTCTCCTCCTCCCCTCCCCCTCCCCCTCCCCCCTTCTTCTTCTTCTTCTTCTTCAAAGCTTCTTATTCTTCTTCTTCTTCAAAGCTTCTTCTTCTTCTTCAAAGCTTGTTTCTTCTCTAGTGAAAAATGTTTGCTTCTTCTTCGTCAAGATTGTCCCTTCCATTCTTCTTCTTCTTCATTCTTCTACTTGGTGAAACCCACAAACAAAAGTATAGACCACTCCTTCTTATTCTTCTTCTTCAAAGTAAACAAACCCATAAACGATTTTCATGGTGGTTAAAGACCTTGTTTTGAAATCAATAGGCGGTCATGCTTTGATGGATTATGAGAGTCAAATCGAAGATACTTTGAGTCGACTCAATGACTCGGTGACCAAGATACATGTGCCACCAGAACAAAATGTGCAAACAAAGATGAAGATTAGTGACATACATACATGGATTAGCAGTGCACATGAGACATGCTTGGGTGTATTAAAAGAGAGGGGTTCAACGAATCTTGATGAGATCAAGAGTAAGATTAAAAAATCTGAAGAGTACGTGAGCAACAACTTAGCAATTGTGGCTAATATCCATACCTTTTTTTTTCAAATTTCACATGTCCCTTCATTAAGCTTTATTTTGACTTGCTTTTTTCTTAGTTTAATGAGAATTATATATATTGATATCTATCAATGCTTGTATTTGTATTGAAGTTGATGCTGCATATATTGTATTAACCTTCTTTTAGAATGCATTATTCTATCATGGTTTTTTCTTTTTCTGCCAATGCTTTCCTTCTTTGAATTTTAACACTATATTAATGGTTTATATATTTTAAAAGTGGGTTGCATCATACATATTAGAGAATATACAATAATGATGTGTTTGATGAATCATATATCATACTGGTAAAAAGTGACCACGTAAAGGGTTCAAGTAGGCATGCACTCACTGGATAACTGACTGCATGAATCAAAATGACTACTCGAACGGTTCAAGTAGTAATTTTTTACTACTTGAACCATTTCAGTAGTCAGTTTGATTCTCGCAGTCAGTTTTTCAGTGAGCTTGTGACTACTTGAAAGAATCAAGTAGTAAAAAACGACTACTTGAACCGTTCAAGTAGTCATTTTGATTCATGCAGCTAGTTATTCGGTGAGCATGTGGCTACTTGAACCCTTTAAGTGATCACTTTTTACTACTTGAACCCTTCAAGTAGTTTTTTTCTCTTGAAGTCTGTTGTCCTCCAGTAAGCTCATCACTACTTGGGGTTCAAGTAGTAATTTTATGCTACTTGAACCCTTCAAGTAGTTTATTTTTTCTCTTAAAATTTATTGTGCAGTAAACTCGTCACTACTTGAACGGTTCAAGTAGTAATTTTTTACTACTTGAACCCTTCAAATAGTTTTTCTCTCATGAAGTTTATTGTCCAGTGAGCAAATCACTACTTGAAGGGTTCAAGTAATAACTTTTTACTACTTAACCCTTCAAGTAGTTTTTTTCTCTTTAAGTATGTTGTCTAGTAAGCTCGTCACTAGGTGTAAAGGAGAGGGTATCAGAACCTTATAACCAGTGTGGAATCGGTATATTCTGACGAGATGTGACAACATTATAACAATATCAAACAACATTTCTTATTTATAACAAAAGGACAAGTCATTTTATATTTTTACAATCACAAAATTACAACAGTCAGTCTTATGATGGTTTATAACAGTAAACAAAACAACTAAAAACTTAATCAACATGACTAATGAAGATCGACCAACTTAAGATCCCAGCTTAGTCTGGTTCTTGGGTTTAAAGTTATCTTGAGTATTTTCCCTAAACATTGAGAAGGTTTCTAAACACCATTGGACAATAATCCTTCCAGCGAAACTCCACAAATTGATGTGGTGGTGTAATATTCAATCCTTCAGCTGGAAATCTAGTCCAAAATTTCTCCTTTGAGTCAAAATCAGTCATTTTACTCTCCTGCATTATCAAAGCATGCTTCCCAATAGAATACCTAAACACAGAACAACTAGATGAAATCAAAATCAAAATCCCAACATCAAAAGCTCTGGCAAAAAAATCATGAAACACACAATTTATGTGCAATTTAAGTAGCGGTATGTCAAAGAAGCAGTCATCACACACACCTCTGTCAAATGATCCCCCTGTAAATTTCTTGGTTGCAGGTTCCAAAGTCTTTGTGCTGACAAAAAATGTGTTGAATATAAGATTTTGATAGAAAGATTAAGACAACAAACATTGATAGAATAAGAACACTTGTAGTGACTTTACTTAGAGCTTCAGCAGATCAAGGTGTACCTTATTCCGCATGCATAGATGTACGACTCCAGCGCATTCTTCGTGTCTTTAGTTTGTTCAATAACTCTATTCTTAAAAGAAAAATGATTGCAATGGCGACGAAGTAGATTCCACTATAACCCAAATCAATACCCAGAGCACAAAGACACACTAAGAAACAAAAACTTTACAAAAAATTTTGGTATGGAAGAGAAGAAAAAAGCATAAGCCATCACATTTTCTTACCAATCACAACCATGTATAGTACCCTCTAAATCCTAAACTTAAAATCACATTGGCGATGAGGCTAGGCTGCGTCGCGTGACCTTCTGTAATTTTGGGACCCTCGCTCTCCATCTTAGAATGAATTAAAAGAGAGACTTGATATGTTGGAAAGAGAGAAGCTAAGGTAATAGAATACCAGGCGACGAAGTAGTGGCGGTGATGATGATGCAGTAGCTGTGGCGACGAGGCTAGCGCCATTTCTTCACTCTAGAGAAAAAATAGATAAGAAAGCGAGACAAACCCACATGTATGAGAAAATCAGACCAAGCACAGTGAACCACGAGGAAGAAAACAAAGAAAATCAGAGAAGAAAATGAGACGAGCGATGACAAGAACCAGGCGCAGTGGCGAGGCTCATGATGAAAACCAGTGAGAGTCACGGTGACGAGCTCAGGCGAATCCTCTCTCAGGTAAAGCTCTTTCAAGAAACTCTAATCACCCCATTTCGAGAACCTTAACTCACGAAAGAGAGAAGCAAACAAAGCGTTATTAGGTTGATTTGATTTTGCATAGAGAAAAGAAAGAAACGATGAGGAAAAAGAGAGTATAAGTTGCTTGATGTTGATTGTGGTGGGCCAGTAGTATAAAATTATGTATCGATAGAAATGGGTATAAACATCTTTAACCAAAATGGAAATGGTACAAATTTCCAAATAACCCAATATTTAATTATTATGTATGTACAAGATAATTTAGAAATTTTTGAAAATAGTTTAGTTAATATTGTGCTTAAAAGTTTTAGTAATAATTTAATTAAAAAATCTTAATGTTTAATCCATTAATTTACATTCAAGTATTTTTATCAAAAGAATAATTTTCAACTAAAATTGTGTTATTTCAATGTATAAAAATATTTTATCAAAATTACTCCCAAACATAGTATTTTTAAGTATACAAAAGAGTGATTCTAGACCAACTTGTCAAGCTATTAATCAATCACACATCCATGAGTGCTCAGTCGAAAACATAGTCCGTCTAAAAATATTCTATAAAAAACGCTTATCAAATTCAACTCACCGAAATTTACAAAATAACCAAAAATAATATTATATTATCAAATTATGAATTTGACAAGATCAAAAGATGTTATAAGTTATAACTCAACTGATGAATTTGTGTGAGTAGTTTTGTTTTGTCGAAGGAATTTGTGTGTATGGTTTAGTTTGTAAAAAAGGCGAAAATGCAGTCCAGCGACAAATGCAACGAGGTGGTCCCTACAAGTTGAATTAGTTTAACAGTTAATTAAGAGTTTAATCTCAACTAGATTAAAAATAAAATTACTGTAATTGATTAAACATCATACTCATATTTTAAATGTTGTTGGTTCGAATAATATATTTCACCGTTTTTAAAATTTGTAATGTAATTTTAATAAAAAAATTAAATTAGAAAAATTAAAAAAAAACGGCAAAGGAAAATAACAACGGAAATCACCGGCAAACCATTAGATACGTAACGGTAAAAGTGGTGTGATTAAACGTGCTTCCTTAAAAACAATTAACGTAACTAAAGAGACGGTCTTTCGTCATCAACAATTAATTCCATCATTTTAGGCTTTCTTTATATCATTATTAATTGTCTTAATTAAAAGACTTGCAGATATTTTTAATAAAACAAATACCATACTATCCGGAAATTAACTCATTATTTGACCGACCAAGCTGTTTTTCTAGTTGATTATATATTATTATAGTATGAATTTATCTACAGGTGATTCATAGGTCAATTTTCATAATTTTTTATCGTCATAGAAAAAAGACCATTTTTGGTTACTGAGGATATAAGAATTTGAAAAACGTACTTGTACACCCCCTAAGATTTACTTAAAAAAATATAATCACTCCATATAATTTAAGAAAAGATAAATGTGTACAATCTATTAAAAAACATATAGTTTTAGAATAAAATGACCAAAATAATATTAGATATAGACCCATTTAAGTAATATTGATCCGTACCCGAGAAAATCCAGACTTGAGAAAACCCTCAAAACATAAAACTGGGTTATTTCCCTCATAACCTGAGAAAACTCTCAAAACACGAAAATTCGGGTTCTATCTAGTAAGCAATATAGAAAAATAAAGGTATTCTTGGTATTTTGAGAAATTTTAACGTCGTTAATAAGAAAAATAACGTTTTTGGATTTTTTTAGACTCCAAGACAAAATGTCGATGGAGGTTCGTGTCTTTTCTTAAACTATAGGAGACGTCGGTGTTTTTTAGGTAAATCTCAGGGGGTGTCCACTAAGTTGTTACGACTAAATTGTTCAACCATATATTTTTCTCAGTCGGACCATTTTTATAGTGTAAAATTTAGATTATTACTTGATTGATAAAAAGTTTATTTTCTTGACAATATCAGGGGTATTGGGGGTTTCTATTTATATCTTTTTGTTTATGAGCTAAGGGGATGTGATTGTGATGTCACTTGGGTTACATGAGTGATCTAGTCACAGTAAACAACAAATATAGCTTGGAAATGTGGAGGTTGAGATATGAAAGATGAAAGACGAGCATTTTGAGCCAGCCTATCGAAGGTAACAAAATACTCTTGAGATGAGGAATTGAGAGAGAATTCTCCAAGTCTAGTAAGTGGAGAAATACAAAATGAATCTCAAAGTGTCAAAAGTCCTCTACAATAAAAAAGAATGCCTATTTTTATACAGAAGCTTCCATGTGCGGTCCACTCCAATTAATTCCTTGACTAATTGACAATGGGCCCTACTTAATGACACATCAACAAGCTCGTTGAGGTGACAACTGTTGAAATTATGTCAATAAAGTAGGGTGTAATAACTATTTATGATTATTTAGTTAATTCTCTGACATTTTTGTATCATTGAATTTATTGAATAAATAAAATTTTTCTTTTGATTAAAGTGTGTTTATAATTTATTCAAGTCTTGGAACTATTATCAACGTAAAAAGAATAAAGGCATAGGGGCTTTCCAGATAAACTCTTCTAAAATAATTCAGAATGTTATCCACAATCTTAAAATCGACTGGCCAATCGAGTCTGATTATGGCTGTTAGGTTGAACCAAATGATGTCGATCTTGCGCATGGGAGTGAAGACTCTAACGGTTGTCCTAGACATGTTACGGAACATGTTGAATAGACCAGTAACAATTTATCTAGTTCTACATTAAATTGTTACATCTTAAGAATATTTTCATAATTACGTTAACCCTGAGATGAATACGAAACTTGACCTAGTTAGTTGCGATCTTTGATACGACAAAGGAGTGAGTTCGAATCGTCGGACAATATCTCGACTGTTTGGATCGTGATTCAACTATGTTAGAGTTGCGTGATTCACAAATATAGAATTCGTGATAAGATTGCAATAGCAACAATAGAAACAATAGCAACAATATCACCTTATGCTTTATTGATGGGTGTGTCAATAAATAAATCGTGCCTGGTACTCGATGACATGAGTCATTGAATAGGACATTGTGAGCTGTACGAGACACTTCACTGACATGTCTTTTTTATTCACAGTTAATAAAAAAGTTAATGAAATAATAAATAAAGGGGTAAAATGATAATTTTATATCCATCTCTTATTACCGATTCACGAAGGGTAACATCATAAAATATTATGTGGACCGTGAAATAAATATATTTATGTACACCAACAGAAAATGTAACGCGTATGAATCGAGAGGTGATTCGACATCGGACTTTTAGTGGAGTCGTACGATGTCGGGATAAATAAGTCAAAAATTTATAGAGATAAATTAGCCGGATATTTGAATCCTATAGCTTTATTCATGTAGATCCATTCGGTCTCAAGTGTGGCTCATAAGAACAGGAATGAGAAACAATATCAGTTGGACCAAAAACGTGTTTTTGACCAATGTACACTTCTCGAACCCATATATGTAATGGGTGTCATCATTAAATTAGTGAATAGTAAAATTAATGTTCAAATTAGTTAATTTTTATTTTTTAATTATTAGATTATTAGTAAATAAAAGAAATTAATTAATTGATAGAGATCAATTTAATTTTTTAATTTAGATTGATGAATTTGCACACAATATTGACTCTAGAGGAGATGTAAAAATCACAGATAGTAGTGCAGAGGGAGGAGATTATCAAAAAATTAACATATAAGGGTATATGTGTAAATTCTATAATTATTATATAGTGGATGATATTAGGGTTGCATCCTTAAAATGTGTTTATATAATCCTAATGATAGTGTGTGATTACAGTGAGTAAGAAAAAAGTTCCTTTCTCCCCTCCTCCCTTGTTACCGTCACACTCTACTACTAGCAATATCCTTGAGAGATATACTTCTGAATCCTACAAATGGTTATTGGTGTGAAGATTATTTGAAGTCCTGCGAATAATGAAGAACGCGAGACGATTAATTGGATTCCACTAAATCAGAATTTCTCTGATACAAGTAAAATGTATTAAATTATTTCAACCGTTTCTTAATACGTTTATGTAAATATTGTTACGATTATTCTATGGTGCAAGTGTACACTATCGTCGTCAAGTAATAAATTTCTATAAAAATAGAGTATCGTCCACATGATTGATTGATATTAATAATTGAAATTAACTAAACCTTAATTTTAATTGAGAATGATGAAAAGTTGGGATTTTTGAATGAAAAATTGAACTAAAAAGATTAATACTTGATAAGGGGAAATAATTAAAATATGATTAGTTAAAAGCTCTAGAGTTTTTTATTTCACCAAACCAAACAAGCTCTAAATTCCAAAACTCAATAAATCAATATTTATCAAATTATTGACAGCAAATTTCTCTTATATAATTATCAATATTTCTCAAGCATCGATAACAATGAATCAAAAATACTAATCACACATCTCTATCAAGGTTAAATAAATTAAAACTCATGAAGCATAAGAAATTACAATTACTGCACTAGATCCATAATTATCTCTAACTTATGAAATTCTAATGATGTTATAAACAAAGAGCGAATTTAATCATCATTTCTCAGTCTCAAAATTAAATCTAAAATCATGCAATAGCTGGTAAAACGATCACAAGCATTAAGAACAGATTATAACACTGAATAATAATGAATAAACATTGATTGAATTAAAAATCAAAATACGAACAATCATAGTTTGACTACGTCGTAGCCTAGATAGGAAGTTTAGAACATACTAGAATGAAAAAACATCCTAATAATATTCATGAACATAGAGGAAAAGAGAAGAAAAAACTAGATTTGAGAATGAATTGAAGTTGAGTTCCGTCTCCCAATTGGATCCGTTTTTGTTACCTCTCCTAAAAGCTTTCTCCTTTGCCTCTCACATCCCAAAAAAATCCTCTAAAAGACCTAAAATATCATATTTATATAGTAGGGTTCGTCAAGGATTGGATTGGAGCAAATAAAATCTAAAATCGCGCTAGCGTCTTGACGCTGGCCAATCTGTCACGCGCTAGCGTTGCGACACTTGGAATCCAGCGCCGTGGAGCTGGCTTACTGCTTCTTGTGGTTGCTTCCAACGTTGCGACCGTGGAAGCCAGCGCCATGACGCTAGCTATTCTACTTAGATCCATCTTTTTCTCGTTTTATCCACATTTTTGCCTTCTAAATTTTTTAAAATCAACTCAAATGCATTTGAATATCTAACCTACAAGATAAAAATAAAATAAAATTCAAACAAAAAACTCAAAAAACCAATAAAATTAAAGTTATGATTATCTAAATAATTAGTGTGAAACACACTCTTCAAACACCTTAAAACATTTAACACTAATTAAGCAAAACTACAGATCAAATGATGAAATGTTTTGACTAACTAAACATGCTTCAGAGATTTCAAAGTAATGGTAACCCAAGAAAAACTTTTGAATTATGATAATGTAGAGCTTCAACACAAACACAAGCTTACATTACACTTTGAAAAATCCCGAGTGAGTGTGTGTCGCCTTAAGCCGTCCAATTTCTTAGTCTTAAATGAGTTTATGCAATAAAGTCTCGCAAAAGCGGATCCATTAATCTATAAATAGATTAGACTTTCATAAGCCAATTTTTCATGTCACTCTCTATTAATGTAGGCAAACGACAACACTTCAGATTATTAGGACTTTCGTAGGCTTGTAATGTATGGCTAGGGTTTAGGGTAGGATAAATGATATTATTTTAGCTCAATCTTTAACCATAGTTACACATGCATTCCAGGAAACAACCATGCTCAACTTATCTTGTAATACCCCCAAACTTGTCAATCCACTTCTTGAATTATCAACCATGCTCAACCATTCTTTTTTTTTTTAATTTGATTTCCTTAAGCTTCTATTTTCCTTAACGAGCTTTCAACTAATAGCTTCCAAACTAGTTGGTCTTAGGGTATTAGTTTTTAAGATACCACTTCAAACTTAGTCACTTAAGTCTAAGAGGCTACGAAATCAAACTTATTCACAATTTTTTATATCGAAACTCCTCCCATCTACCCAGATTGTCATAGCTCCAAGTATTTTCCCAGATCATCCAAATACTATGAGTAAAAAGGATTACTAGGAATTTTTTTTTGATAAGATTGTGAAATCGTCATGGGTGATAAAAAAATATGGCTATTTAGGCTCAACAAGAATGAGTAGGAAAATAATTATGCACATGTTGGTTTGAAAAGCTCAAACAGTCCAAATATAATCTAAATCATGTCATAAGTGAAGCGTAGCCTAGAATTTCACCTCGAACAACAATCAAATTGGCTCTAGAGTTCTTATTAGATCATAATGATTTATTAAGTCACATAAACCTTCTCTAAACAAAAAGACAATCAAACGCTCAAGGCTAGGTGCTCAAAATGTCAGGATTCTCTAGTGAAATGCAAATCAATAATTGATTCAAACATTCACAGATACACAAATTCATCATTTTTCCAAAGCTATCAATAATTCAAAACCAATCTTAGCATAGGTGTTAGTGTTGTCTACAACACAACGCAAAAAAAATGAAATTTTAATTAAAGCCATCACCCCAAACTAAAAACTTTCGGTGACCTCAATAAAAAGAAAATATGTAAAAGGAGTAAATAGAGAGGACTTCCCTGAATAATGATGAGCTATCATCCCCGTCATTCTCTGGATTGTTCATGTTATCTCCAACTGAGGGGAAAGTGGTGCATGAGCCAAATTCGTCCATAGTTTTATTTTTAAATAAAAGTTTGAAGAAAAACAAAAATAAAATAAGCAAAAAAAATAAAAAAAATGAAAAAAATGAAAAAAAAGAAATAAAATCGGGTTGCCTCCCGATAACTCTTGCTTTAATGTCATCAGCCTGGCATAATGATCATCTAGGCTTCACCTGTTGTCCATTGACTTTAGAATTCCCTTTGTGTCAGAAATCGACCAGCCTAAGACTGTTTGTTGCTCTCTCAACACATTTAGCAGCTTGTCTTCTTCTTCCATTTAACAAAGCAGAGATAATGACAGGCTGAGTGGATGCTTCTCCCATAAAGGTGTACCGAATGTGGAGGTCTAACACCGATGATTTTTCAATAAACGGTAGGTGTCTAGGTTTATTTTCTTTAAATTCTGCATTATCGACCCACAAATAACTATCCATATCATTTGGGTGTTTGATTACTTTGAAGACATTAAAAATTACATTATTATCTTGCACTCTGAGAATAAGTTCCCTTTTTACACATCAATAAGAGTTCTTCCAGTAGCTAAAAATGATCTACCAAGATAAATTGGAATTTATTGGTTTTCTTCTATTTCAAGAATAATAAAATCACTTGGGAAGATAAATTTATCCACCTTTACCAAAAAATTCTCAATAATCCCCAATGGATATCTGATAGACTGATCAGCTAACTGTAAGGATACCATCGTGGGCTTAGCTTCTCCAAGACCTAGCTTATTGTAAACTGAATGTGGCATCAAATCGATACCAACCCCAAGATCACATAAAGCCTTTTCAGAATATGAATTCCCAACGGTGCAAGGAATAGTAAAACTTCCAGGGTTCTTTAACTTCAGAGGCAATTTATTCTACAAGATAGCACTATTCTCCTCAGTAAGTGCAACTGTCTCATACTCCTCTAGCTTTCTCTTGTTTGAGAGAATATCCTTCATGAATTTGACATAGCTCGGCATTTGTTCCAAAACATCAGTAAAAGAGATATTTATTTGTAGTTTCCTAAACACATAAAGAAAATTAGAAAACTACTTGTTCGATTTCTTCTTTTGGAACCGCTAAAGGTATGGAATAGGTGGAATATATGGTGGAGGATTATCAGGAAAGAGTTGTGACTTAGGCTTGCCTTCCTTTTTTCTAAGCTCTTGGCAAGATCATCACCTATTGTCTCAGCTTCAGCTTCAATTCGCTGAGAATTTTCAACAGTGGCTTTCTGAGGTTCTACTAACTCCTTACCACTACGAAGGGTAATGACATTTACTTGTTCTTTTGAATTCCTCTCAGTGTTGCTCGGTAGAGAACCTTGTGGCATTTGAGTGAGTATTTCTTATAGTTGACCAATTTGTAGCTCCAAATTCTGAATAGATGCATCTTGACTTTGAATACTTGTTTTTGGCCTTTGAAGTGTAGCATATGTTCTTGCCATAAATTGAGTAGTATTGATTGTGAGCTGGGTAAGAGCATCTTCGAAAGAAAATCTAGGCTGTTGAGGCTGAGTAGCAACTGGTGTATTCATCACATTCTGACTATTCTTCAAAGAGAAATTTGGGTGATTTCGCCACCCTTGGTTATAAATGTTGGACAATGGGTTATTCAGCCCGCTGTAATTCTCAATAAAATTAACATGTTTTGACTGATAAGGAGCAAAAGGAATACCGGTTTGACATTCAGTACTAAGATGAGGTCCAGTGCACAAATTACAAACTTCTCGTGAAGCATGAATAGCACTAGCATTGGCGGTTAAAGAGCTCAATTTCTTGGACTGTGTAGCTACTTGAGTAGTAAGAACAGTAAGAGCATCGACTTCATGAACTCCATGAATCTTTCTTGGTAAGTTTCGCTCAATTGGCCATTGAAAGACATTATCATCCATTTCTTCAAGCAAAGCATAAGCCTCCTCGTGTGTTTTACCCATTATAGCTCATCCTCCTGCTGCATCCACTAGTGTTCTCATTGAATTTTCTAAGTCATTATAGAAAGTTCAGACTTGTAGCCATCCAGGGAGTCCATGTTGTAGACATTCTCTCAACATCTCTTTAAACCTCTCCCAAGCTTCATAAAGAGATCCATATTATATTGGACAAAAGTAGTGATCTCGTTCCTCATCTTGACTATTTTAGCTGGTGGAAGGAATTTAGCCAAAATTTTCTCAGAAAGTCCATTCCAAATGGTGATTGATTCAGCGGGTAAAGAGTTCAACCAACTCTTAGTCTTATCTCGAAGTGAAAATGAGAATAATCTCGCTGAATTGCAACAGTTAAGATATTATTGTGCTTGAATGTCTCAATTTTTTTTTAGAAAAGTTGCTATATGGACATTTGGAGCATCATTAAGCATGCCACTAAACTGATTTTCTTGCACCATGTGAATGATAGCCAACTTAATCTCAAAATTATTGGCAGTAATAACAAGGCGTTGAATGGCAGACGCAGCTTCATTGACCACTGGCATAGCATAATCCCGAATTGCCCGGTTATTTTAGCTGTTTCTCTGACATCTTCCATGGTTTCTTGAGATTGTTTAGAAACTTCTCTCCTCACTTTTCTATTACGACGACAAGTTCACTCAATTTTCAAATTTAGAGGAGTCAAATTTTCACTTTCAAATTTTCTCATACACCTTAGAAACGCCTGAAAATTCAAAATAGTAAATAAATGTAAATGAAAAAATTAAGACTCGAAGTAAAATTAAGGATATCTAACTCCAATATTAATAAACAAAATCAATCCCCGACAACGACGCCAAAAACTTGTTACGATATTCTATAGTGCAAGTGTACATTATCGTCATTAAATAATAAATTTCTATAAAAATAGAGTATCGTCTATAGGATTGATTGATATTAATAATTAAAATTAACTAAATCTTAATTCTAATTGAGAATGACGAAAAGTTGGGATTTTTGAATGAAAAATTGAACTAAAAAGATTAATACTTGATAAGGAGAAATAATTCAAATATGATTAGTTAAAAGCTCTAGGGTTTTCGATTTCACCAAACCAAACATGCTCTAAATTCCAAAACTCAATCAATCAATGTTTATCAAACTATTGACAGCAAATTTCTCTTATATAATTATCAATGTTTCTAATACATCGATAACAATGAATTACAAATACTAATCTCACATCTCTGTCAAGATTGAATAAATTAAAACTCATGAAGCATAAGAAATTACAATTGCTACACTAGATCCGTAATTATCTCTAACCTATGAAATTCTAATGGTGTTATAAACAAAGCGCAAATTTAATCATCACATCTTAGTTTGAAAATCAAATTTAAAATCATGCAATAGTTGGCCAAACAATCACAAGCATTAAGAACGCCTAGGGGTGTTCAATGGTCGGTCTGGTCAGACTTTTGGAGGAAAACTAGAGAAAACTGAAAATTTTGGTCCCCCTATATGGAGGACCAAACCGACCATAACAATATAAAATATCCGATCCATCCAGACCAAAAATCAACGATCGGATCAAACGGATTTTACGGACTAAAGGCTGAGCCTTTTACCTCACTCTCTATTATCCGTTAAATCAACTAAAATCAATTAAATCAGAACCCATTCATAAACATGTATCAACTAAAATCAGAACTAAATCAGATCCAAATAAGATTTAAACCAACTAAATCAGTGTTATACTATGTAAATCAAAAGTTCAACTCAAAAATCATACAAATATCAGATTACGAAAACTCATACAAATATCAGATTACCAAAAGTACTCAAAATCATACAGATCTGAACATAAACAAAATCATACACATTGGAGCTATTTATAGTCTAAATACATGTTTTACAATAAACTGAAACATAAATAAAATAACGCATGATTAGGACCAGACCCGAACAAACTCTCGACCTCCTTCACAGACCATCGAACATGAACAAACCTTCATCATTTCATATCCACGATGCAAGATCTGAGAAGCTTCAAGAACGTCTCAGATCTGAGATGAGGGAGAGAGGGAAGAGATGGAACGTCATAGATTGGAGGCAGGACTTGAAGGAGAACGTCTCAGATCTCAGGGAGAGATCTGTGAGAGAGAGGCTTGAGAGAGAGAGAGTGAGAGAGAGAAAGAGAGATATTTACGAGAGAGAGGGAGAGAGAGTGAAGAGGGACTGAGCTGAGGGAGGGGAGAGGTGAGGGGTAGAGTTGTGAGACGTGAGAGGAGCTGGCTGGAGGCGAGACGCGAGAGGGGTTGGCTAGAGGAGAGATGTGAGAGGGGCTGACTGGAGGCGAGACGCGAGAGGCACTGGCTGGAGGCGAGACGCGAAGAAAGAGAGGGTCTGATTGAGCTGAGGGAGAGAAGAGAAATAGCCTAAAACCCTAAAAATTTATATATATATATATATATATATGATCGTTCCAGAAGTAACGAAAATTTTAGACCGGTCTGAAATTTCGGTCGTCTCTAAAAGGAGGACCGAACCGATCACTAACAATAAAAATACCGTCCAGACCAATCAATTTTAGTTCGGACCAGTTCGGACTAAATGGTCTGGACGGTTTTTGAACACCCCTAATAACACCAATAATACTGAATAAACATCGATTAAACTAAAAATCAAAATATATGAACAATCATGGTTTGGTTACGTTGTAGCCCTAGATAAGAAGTTTAGAACATAATAAAATGAGAAAACATCCTAATAATATTCATGAACATGGAGGAAAAGAGAATAAAAAACTAGATTTGAGGATGAATTGAAGTTGAGATCTGTCTCCCAATTTGTTCCGTCTTTGTTTCTTCTCCTAAAAGCTTTCTCCTATGCCTCTCACATCCCTAAAAGTCCTTTAAAAGACCTAAAATATTATATTTATACACTAGGGTTCGTCAAGAATTGGATTGGAGAAAAAATTGCAAAAAAAATCTAAAATCGCGCTAGCATCGCGACACGGTGCTGGCTTACTGCTTCTTGTGGTTCCTTCCAGCGCCACGGTGGTGGAAGCCAGCGCCGCGACTTTGTCTATTCTGCCCCGATCCACATTTGTCTTGTTTTATTCACATTTTTACCTTCAAATATTTCAAAATCAACCCAAAAGTATTTGGATATCTAACCTACAAGATAAAAACAAAATCAAACATTAATCAAACAATAGAACTCAAAGAACCAATAATTAAATCTTTGTTATGGATTTTTTTTATTTTCCACCCACGAACCGTTTGTGAGTCATTTATTTTTCATCAAATTTTAAAACTTGATCCAAGAGCAATGTCCGGTCATCATTTGTTATAACCATAACCGCGTGGGCCAGACTATCTATAGGGAAGATTCTCATGTACGCCACCTTTCACATTGCGGCATGTGTCTCATGCAGTGAACACGAAGAGCGTGCCACATCAACGAGATAGGTGATATTCATATGAGACCCCTCCCAAGGGGTGTCCTAGGAACTAAATCCCTTCCTGTAATGGGAATACGACACATCCATGGCCCTCAAAGAGGCCATACTAGAGAAGGGATATATTTTTCAATATAATGAACCTCGTCCGAATCCTACCAGACGACAACCCTCAGAATGTTCACATGCAAGGGACTCATTTAAGTTTTTATCACTTGACTTAGTGGTTATAAGGATATGAACGAATACATAGAGAGAATAAATAATACAAGATACATTTTTATGTCGGTCGATCACTAACATGGACTGAGCAATCACATTAAAAAGTCAAAGCTTACACTTGACAGTAGTTCATAAGATCGACATGTGCCACATTGGCAAGTATGAGTCATAGCAGTCAACCATGTGAGTGACGAAGGGTGCACCCATGTACATTAGCCCCCAATGCAAGTTCAAATGTGTCGTAGTTGAACTTGTACATAGGCTCGACGTGTGTTCAACATTGATAACGAATGTTTCTCCACTGAATCAGTCATGTAAGGCCATTTTTGTTGTTATAGCCTCCAACTGGGTGTGATTATGTACCAATTACTTTCATTTAGCCTCCACTAAGAGATGCAATAAGTGGTTGGCTATGATAGACCTCTCTTAATAAAGAGTCTAATCATGGCGGCATACACTGAAGAATGAGTAGCTGAAATATATTTATACACACATTGCTTTCTAATATTAATGATTTGGAAGTACTGACCAAGAAGAATTCACCAAAAAGGAGTTTCACTAATTAGGGGCATGACCAATGTAGCATAACATCAAGGTAACATATTACTCAAGAAAACTAACCAGGGCAGAACTCATAAAGAAATGTCTTGACAGTGAATACGCATGCCAGGGGCATATGCCATGATGTTGAAGTGTCATCCTCAGACGATTCAGCCTTTGAAGGAGCATATACATAGAAACATAGAATGAAACTACCTAAAAAGTCACATATATGTGTGAACATTTAAACCACCCATCACGGGCACACTTAAAGGATCATAGATTCATTTTCATGTGTCATCCTAATAGCGAAATGCCTGCCAACTTATTTAAAGTTTCAGCGAATTCTCTCCTTTTAATAGACCATGTTTCAACAGCTAAATTTTGCTATTGGAGGAGAATTCATGACAGCGGCTAAGTTCCACCTTTACATGCTCAGTCCTTAGTCATCCCTCATGGTAATTTTTTCATTGCACTTAGCGGCGAATCATCAACCCACTTGTTAAGGTGATTTTTCATCATCGAGATAACAATTGACCTGAAATACTCTGCTTGAGGCACCAAACATGGTTATTTCTTATTACCATGGGTGTACAGAACCAACATAAAAAATATTTCCTCTAAGTGGTATTGTAGACACACTTAGAGGTGCCCGAAAGCCCTTTTCATAATGATCTCTGCGGAACCATGTGGCTTTGAAGCCCAGATAATAAGGAATATTTTTCAGGAACCCCAAAAATTCTCAAGGACAATTCTGAGATATAAGAGTAAGGCGGCGCCTTGGATGATGAAAATTTGACTGTTTAATATACCACATATACTTTCCCCTTTGAAGGCTTATCAATGTTTACTATCATGAAAGTGTCATCATATTATCCTTGTTCTAATTTGTTCAAAGTCAAATTAGCCCCCTATGCAAGTTTAGTGCATAGCAACTAAACTTTTACATCTTCTTTATGCGTGCCAGTGAGGTTAGATGATGAAGGCCCCTCAACTCTTGAAAAGTACATTTGTGATGACATGTCTTCAAATTATTATTTTCATTATTCGAGCGGCCACATTTGCATTATTTTGGTGATGATGAAACTTCTCGAATCAAGGAGGAACATAACATGATTAGATAGTGTGAGGATGTAATATGACTGTATGACACGAAGTGTGAGACCTGTGCTCTTTATGTTGAAAATCTGTAGTGTGTTGCAATCATGAAAATTTCAAACCCAATAGGAACATAACGTGACTCATTCGGTGTACAGATACAATGCGGAAGTGACTTGTCATGATGGCATGTGATCATGGTACAATTGATCGAAATCGTCATTTTTAGTCTCAAGGTGGCGACATCGGTGCCATTATCGTCATGAGGAGCTATTGTTGGTGCCAAAACATGGCACGTACACTAGGCGCTTGTTTGATTCGTGGTGTGGAGAAAACCGTCGAGAATGATATATTTTGTAGACCCCACTTCATTGTCAGTGCAGTAAGTAGGAGCGTGGAATACATAGGTGTTGATTCAATATCACTCTTACAAGACGTGTGTGGTGACCTCCCCATATGTTCCATCACCATTAGGAATCACACCAAAGTAGTTTTCGGTGGCGAGAGTGGACAAATTACATCTTTTTTCATTTCTTCAAAGACATCACTACTTCGACTAAAAAAGAGTGAAGTAATGGAAGTTTAAAAAATGTCTATAGTTTTGAAACGAGAAGGTGGAACTAACTGGCCTTATTGCATTATTATCGTCCCATGCTACGTGTGAACCATGATCACATTGTCAAACTTCCTACTTGTACGTGTTTGAGTCATTTTGTTGCTTCGTAGCTCAAATGGAAGTTTTGTTTATTTTAATGTGAAATGGCTTCCTTTCAAGATGATGAATAGTCATGTGTTTGTGATGGAAACTAGACTGGCAACATGACAAAAAGTTACTTTAGCTCCCATATTTTGACAATCTGTATTGTTTCATTAATAAAGTTCACCATAACTCAAAGTGATTAATGGGATTCCATGATTGGAACATTTATCAACAATGTATCTTTACATATGTTCATATCAGGACAATACCTTAGGTGTGTGTTGTCAAGGATCAAAATTTCATCTTATCCACAATTTGATCACCTGCCACAAGCATGGTCATGGAGTTGTATAATGACGCTTAAAATGGTCGACTTTCGAATGAGCATTAACCTATTTAGGTACATCAAGCATTGTCTTCATATCACAACTTTTTGGTTACATGTTGGAGAACATGTTGCCTGTGTTCGATAGGGATATCGACCTTGGTGGGAACAAAAAAAGTAGTATCACTCAAGTGGAAGAGCAAATCATGATGGTTATTTTGACCCATTCGACAACTCTTGACATATTTAAACGTGAATAAGGGAAGACCAATAATTTTTTCGACAGTACACGTTACCAATGAAATAAAGTCGCTTATAAAACTTGATTTCGATGAAAGTCCTAAAGGATCATACATTCCTGCACTGTCCTGAACCATGAAACCTAGTGGAGAGATTTGAGTTTAACAGTAAATTGCTAAACCTTCATCGGCTCATGTCTGAAGACATCAATGGAGATATACATTTTCATAAGTGACTTGACATTACGTGCCTTGAAATCCCACTAGAAAAGGAAAATGGGTGAACTTCCAACAAGCATTCTGATGTGAATCAAGTAGATTGATTACAATGTTACTTAATTATATTATCTCTACTTTTTCAAAATTAAATTTTTGTAGTCTTCTCAAATTTGCTCTGATTTTTTTGCCATGTAGTTGATCATCTTTTGCTATTTTATGAACCATTATTTTGAGTACACCATTTTGTGTATGCATATTCTTCCTTCCTCGAATGTACCCAGAGTAATAGTTCAGATCTGAGTCATACGTCGTGGTAATTTTGTCGTTACCCTCAAATGTACTCACAGTAGATGAAAGTCATTTGTGCACATGTCAGGACTTACCCCAATGTTGGGTTGGAATCACATGTGTCATCATAAAGTACTGTCGTACAGAAACTATCATATGAAGGTATGGTGGTGTGAACCACTGGTCGTGAGAGATGTCATCGGCATAGGTGACCTAGCGCGAGAGTCTGCTGTCTATTGGATTAAGGTGTGCTTGTTGATCATGAATGTACTAGTGTGAAAGAGTGCATCAATGTAATAGTTGTACCAGCATGAGGGGGTACGCTACATGCTTCGTGGGAGGTAACATCACGCAAAGTATCAAATGAAATGTCATTATAAAATGTCACGGGATATATCTTTATAGTCACATCATGGGACATCATCTTGATGTATGATAACTACGTCGTAGGTGAGTTGCAAGAGGCTTCTTTAGATGTGTATTATGGGAGGCTCCGTCGTGGGTGTGCTATGAGAGCGTAGTGACATGTATGCTATGACAACACAACGGTAAGTGTGCTATGGAACCATGGTGACATTTGTGCCATAGTCATATATATGAAGGTATGCCATGGCAACACAATTGCAGGTGTGAGCAGTGACAGATATGTTATGACAAGTGTATTATGGCATCATGGTGGCATGTGTGCTATGGTACCACATTTGCAAGTGTGATATGACAGAGCATTCACATGCGTGCATTGACAGCATAGTAGTAGACATGCTATGGTAGAGCAATGCCAGATGTAGAATGGCAGGGAAACCGTAGGTGTGTTTAGCAACTCAATCATAAGAATGGTGTGGCAGCGAAGTCGCATGTACGACGTGGTAGCTTAATTGCATATTGCGTACCTCGCAAACAAATATTTTTTTAGTGAGGATGAGTAAATAGTGAAAAGAGGTAAATAATTAAATGAGCATATTTGAATAAAAATTAATTAGAAAACAATATTAAATAAGTGAAAATTTATTAGAACTGATTTAGTCATTCGCATCATACATTTGCGATACTATGCTAGTGCGATAGGCACCAATATACACTGGATATAGTGGAGCGTAAAACACAATTTTATATGAGAATAGAATTCTTGATATGCAATGGCGCCTAGGCGATTAATCACATTACAAAAAAATAGCATGGTAAAAACATGATGGAATACCGACTACACGGACTGTATAACGGTATCATTGAACAAAGGTTCAACCCTTGTTCTATGTATATATAGAACAAAGGGTTCAACCCTTGTTCCCCAACAGAGGGTCGCGACAACCCTCTATTGGGGACGGTGGGTTGAGGGTTGCCACCCTCTGTCTTGGATAGGCTGTGGCTACAACAGCCGCAACTCTTGTCCCCCTCCCTTTTAATTTTTTTTCTTTTTAATTATAATTTTCTCTCTTCTTTTTGTTTATTTGTCCTAATATATGATAATTTATATTTTCTTCACTTTACGTATTTTTCATTTCTCTTCTTTTAATGTTTTGGATATTCATTTTCTACTTTACACATTTTTTCACTTTGTCATATTACAACTACATGTGATTCTAACTTTTCATCTATTTATTTATTTTATGTGTTTATATGTAGTTATTAATATAACTTTTCTTTACATCTTTATTTATTTAGCACCTTTATATTATCATGTATATGTATATGATTCATGTTTCATTCACTTATAGCAACGTATATTTATGTATGTGATTTATGTACTCTTCACTTGTAATAACATGTATATCCTTGAGTCATAAAATAACATGTAAATTTAAATCATCTTATATTTATCATTTTTTACTAAAATCCCTATGACGGACTGATCTTTTGGGAAACCAAAATTCTCGAACTACTGAGGTGATGAGTTATTTTTTAGATACCAAAAAAACATCAATAATGATTTGATTTTCAACAAATAATAAAAATAAAAAATGAATTATTTTTCAATGGTCTTTGTATCATCTATTAAAGGTCTTCTATTTTGTTTCACTTTATGATACAATAAAATAATTTGGATAGTGCTTAATTGAATTTGGTAACCATTTTAATAATGGGTGTCGTGTAGTGTTAATATCTTCCTCACACACAAATGACTCCCGAACCAACTTTGAGTTTTCGTAGATCAAGATTTTTGTTTTTAATTTTGGGTGACCAATCACGCCCTAAAATAATTGGTGACGACTCCGAACTTCATTTCTTCAAAATGATTTTTAAATTGCCATTCTGCGTCACATGCACGTTGCAACATGTCGACAACACCATTAGGGTTGCAATCGGTCTAACCATTTTTAGATCGATGGAGAGTCAAGCCACAATTTTATCATATGTTATCCTTTTTGTGGCTCTTTGTTCGTTTATTTGATTAATTGTTGTACTTATTCATGCTTGTAGTTGTATATAGTTTGTTTTTAGGGTGTATATTTATTTGCCTAATTTTTAATTTCACATACATACACTAGCCCTGTACTCAGGTTTCCCTTTAGGATTAGTAAGAATAAGTAGTAAAATGCTTTCGTAAATTACGATTCTCGTGCAGACTCATGAAAATTCTCACTCAGGTCGACCATTTCAAAATAACATTTGGGGGCCTCTGTTATCGTGTTTGGATAACATTGTGGATAGCCTGGAAGCCTATTAAGATGTTTCAGACCCTAACCACATATATCTAGACAACCTTAAGGACCCCTAACGAGCAATACAAAATGAATCACGGGGTCTTCCGAATGTGTTAGGTAGGACGCGTTGAATATTTGTGTGGTGCCTATTAGCTATCATAATTTGTTTTTTTCAAAATTGAGTCATCGTCATCATCATCGTCGTCGTCATCATATCTTCATATCATCATCCTCATCACCATAGATCTATCATTCTCATCACTATATACATCATTGATTACTATTGTCACCATTTTAGCATACAATTAGAATAATATTTTTAGTGCGGATCTTATTTCTCTACATTTTTTTTGAATTATCATTAACACCATCCATTGACATTTTTTTAATTCATGATTTGTATATGATTTTTCATTTCATGCATCATAAGTTCATTATTTCTTGTATGCATTGTAGGTTCATGCATCGTAGGTTCATCATTTACTTCATTATTGCAGATACCGTATTTTGTGTGGTCCAATACTTTAAATATACACGTTTTATTTATTGGTTTATTTACTAGTCTAAGAATATGTGTATGATTTTTTGAAAAACAAAAAAAGCCCAATGTCTAAAATAGATAAATAGACTAGGGACTAAAAATATAAAAAAAAAATTTAAGGACTAAAAATATAAGAAAAATTTTAAGGACTAAAAAAGTAATTTCTTCATCTTTTCTCATTTATACTTATGTAGCGTATATTCTTTATTTCTTTTTCCATATATAAGTGTTTGTCCATTCTTCTTCATTTTTTACTCATATTCTAAGTTTTATTTTTATACATTGATGATTTTCTTACAAATTTAACAATGAAATACCTTTGTCATTAACTCAATCAATGAGGGGTGTAAATTAACTCAATCTGAATCAACACTTTAATGAGTTAAAAGTGTACATTTGTTACAAAAATCCTTTATGATAACTTCTTGTACATAAAAATGCATAAAATAAAGAGTTAAACATCTATATAAAGATTATGCAAATATTTAAGCTTTAAATTTTTTTATCTTCTCACAAGTTTTTTCATTTTTTTAGAAGTTGTTGCTATTTCAGGGACACTTATTTGAACTAGTTATCATCAATGATCATTCATTTGCTATTTGATTAGCAATGATGGAATAAATGAAATAATGATAATTAGTTAACTAAGTAATCTAAAATAAAAAAGTATATTTATATCCCAAAAAATATTCTGTTTTGAAATTTTTAGTTATCATGTTTTCGTGACACTCGATTTAACTAATTATCGTCTGTGATTTCTCTTTTGCTATTTGAATATCAATGATTAAAGAGAAGAAAATAATGGTAATTAGTAGGCTATGTAGTCAAAAATTATGTATTTATGTTGATTATGCATTTACATATGTGTATATGTATGTATATATTATCTTAATAAAATTATACATTTACATAAGTTAATTTATTTAAAAATAATTTGCCCTCCCTTTCATTATTTTTTCTCTTTTTATTTTCTCATTTTTTTCATTTTTACTATTTTATTTTTCATTTTCTTTTATTAATATATATTAGTGTTTATTTCAAATTTATATTCTTCTGCATATTCTTTACATGTTTCACATACTATTCAATTCTTTTTTACTCTATACATTCTCATCAAATTTATCATAACATCTCTTAATTTTCTGTCACCCTTTTTTCTTTATATTTGTTGTTCCTCTTATTTATTATTTATTTATGTATCATTGTCATATTGTCATGCTTATAAGTTGAATCTTATCTCTTTCCCTTATTATTAGAGTTAATATTCACATATATGTGGATTACATTATTTAGTTTTCACCAAAAAAATCCCGATAACAAACTTTGAGATTTTTAGGATACCAAACTTTTTGAACTACTGAGGTGATGAGTCATTTTTAGGATACCGAGAAAAACTCCAATAATGCTTGATTTTCAAAAAATAATAAAAATAAAAAATAAATTTTTTCAATGTTCTTTGTACCATCCATAAATGGTCATCTACTTTGGATAGCATTTAATTGAATTTGGTAATCATTTTAATAATGGGTGTTGTGGGGTGCTAATACATTTCTCACACACAAATGAATCTCGAACCAACTTTTAGTTTTCGTAGACCAAAATTTTTGTTTTAAAATTGGGTGACCAATCACACCCTAAAATTGGGTGATCATTCATTTGCTATTTGATTAGCAATGATGCAAGAAATGAAATAATGGTAATTAGTGAATTAAATAGTATAAAATAAAATAAAAAATTATATCCCAAAAAAATATTCTGTTTTGAAATTTTTAATCTTATTTTCGTGACGCTCGGTTTAACTAGCTATCGTCCGTGATTTCTCTTTTGCTATTTGGATAGAAATGATTAAAGAGAAAAAAATAATGGTAATTAGTAGGCTATGTAATAAAAAATTATATATTTATGTTGATTATGCATTTACATATGTGTATATGTATGTATATATTATCTTAATAAAATTATACATTTACATAAGTTAATTTTTTTAAAAATAATTTCCCCTTTCATTTTTGTTATTTTATTTTTCATTTTCTTTTATTAATATATATTAGTGTTTATTTCAAATTTATATTTTTATGCATATTCTTTACATGTTTCACATACTATTCAATTCTTTTTTACTCTATACATTCTCATCAAATTTATCATACATTCCTAACTTTTATGTCACCCTTTTTTTCTTTATATTTGTTGTTCTTCTTATTTATTATTTATTTATGTATCATTGTCATATTTTTATGCTTATAAGTTGATTCTTATCTCTTTCCATTATTATTAGAGTTAATATTCACATATATGTGGATTATAATCTTAACAATTAGACTTAAATTTTGCTAATTTCATTATTTAGTTTTCACTAAAAAATCTCGATGACGGACTTGAGATTTTTGGGATACCAAAATTCTCGAACTACTGAGGTGAGGAGTTATTTTTAGGATACCGAGAAAAACTCCAATAATTCTTTGATTTTCAAAAAATAATAAAAATAAAAAATGAATTGTTTTTCAATGGACTTTGTACCACCCATAAAATGGCATTTACTTTGGATAGCATTTGATGAATTTTGTATCATTTGAACATTGGTATAGGGTGCTAATACCTTTCCCACATACAAATGACTCCCGAACCAACTTTGAGTTTTCGTAGACAAAATATTTTGTTCTAAAATTGGGTAACCAATCACACCCTAAAATGATTGGTAGCGACTCTGATTTTTTTTCAAAATGATTTTTCAATCGTCACTCTGTGTCGCATACATGTTGCGACAGCTTGACGACTCCACCAGAGAGGCAATCGGTCTAACCATTTTTAGATCGATAGAGAGTCAAGCCAAAATTTTATCATATGCTAATTTTATTTTGGCTCTTTGTTTGTTTATTTGTTTCATTATTTTTCTTATTCATGCTTGTAGTTGTATATAGTTTGTTTTCATGAAGTACCCTTCCTTACATAATTTCTAATTTCACACACATACACTAGTCCAGTACCCAGGCTTAGTGAGAATCAGTAGTGGAATGCTTTCTTGGAATTACGGTTCCTATGCATGCTCATTAAAGTTCTCACTTAGGTCGACCCTTTCGGGATACCGTAGGGGGGACCATGTTACTCTGTTTGGATAACTGTGTGAACAACCTGAGAGCCTATCAAGAGATTTTAGAGTCTAACCACACATATCTAGACAACCTTGAAGCCCCCCCCCCCACAATGAGCAATCAAGAATAAATCCTAGGGTCTTTCAAATGTATTAGGTTGGTCACGTTGAATATTTATGTGGTACTTGTTATCTGTCATAATTTTTTTAATTTTTTTTCAATTGAGTCGTCATCATCATCATCGTTACCATAGTCGTTGTCATCATATCATCATCATCATCCTCATTAGCATCCTCATCAGCATCATCATGATCACCATAAATGTATCATTTTCATTATTACATACATCGTTGATTACTATTGTTACCATTTTAGCATACAAGTACAATAAATTTTTTGTGGCGAATCTTATGTCCCTCCACTCTTTAGAATCGTCATGAATGCCATCCACCGACACTTTGTAATTCATAGTTTGTATATAATTCTCCATTTCAAGCATCGTAAGTTCATTATTTCTCTTATGCATTGTAGGTTCATCATTTACTTCATTACATTAGAGGTTCATTTATTCTTTCATGCATTGTAATTCATTCTCCATGCATTGAAGTCTCTTTCATTCCTTCACGCATCGTAAGTTCATTAGTTCTTGCATCTATCATGCATTCACAAATATAGTTTTCATTTTTCATTTAAAAAATGAAAAAGAAAAATAAACTCATTGGGTGTGCCTCCATTATCCTTAACGAGCATAATCCAAGCTAGAATCGTGGATGAGCAAGAGAGAGAGAAATCATGAAAGGAAATGAAAAAAGGAATTAAACACTTGAAAGAGCAAATGGCCAGAGTCCTAGAACTCCTCGCTACCTGCAAAGGAAATACATGTCTTTAAAATCTGCAAAGGGTTCCATCATCACAAGATCAACTGCTAAAGGATACTCCACTTTACCCTCATGGATTCACTCCATCCTACCGACATCATCAAGCGGACCAATACCAGTAAAGATGCAACACTACTCATTTCCAAGTCCCCAAGAATTGATGCATTCAAGTAAAACTGAGTACAACACTCCAACACTGGTACTTAACCACAATCAAGTTTTCACCTCACAAGGAGAACATGATAATGAGTCAATCATCATACATGATCTTAATGACACAAAAGCGCAGAGGCCCATTACCAAGACAAGCAAGAATCCACTGACAAGAGATAAGTTGGATTTTTTGGAAGAGAGAGTTTACGTACTATTGGGGGATTGGATGCATATAATACCATTCATGCGACCCAATTGTGCTAAGTCCTAGATGTAACCATCCCATATGAATTAAGACTACCTGAGTTTCAAAAATATGATGGCAGTACTTCCCGACGAGTCACCTTATGATGTATTACAGAAAAATGGCTAGATGCAACCATGATGATAAGTTGTTGATCTACTTTTTCAAGACAGTCTAATGGGCATTGCATCTCGCTGTTACATCTAGTTGGATAGTCAATATATTAGGAGATGGAAAGACTTATTTGGCACTTTTCTAAGACAATGCAAGTATAATATAGTCATGGATCCTGATCGTTTGTAAAGATTGAATAAAAAGCCTATTGAAAGTTTTAAAAAATATGCACAAATATGGAGGGATTTAGCTGTTTAGGTACAACATGTCTTATCAGAAAAAGAAATGACTGCAATCTTCATCAATACCTTGATGTCTCTATTCTAGTATAGAATGATTGGGAACACTTTAAACAACTTTTCTGATATGATAGCGATTGATTAAAGAATAGAATATGAGATAAAAAATGGTAGAATTTCAGAAGCTGTGTTAGAAGCGTCCTCCGCAGAAAAAGAGCCACCATCGAAGCAAAAAGAGGGAGATGTACAAATAATCAATTTTGTGTATAGATCACAAGCTGTGAACCTAATGTCGGGATTTTCAAAGTACACTAAATGACCCAAATCTGTGACATCATGTGTGGCAAATACCTCATAAGTGACATACAATTATCACTCCCAACAACCAACATTTCAAAACAACTCATGATTCGATGTGAGACCACCAACTCACTAGCAAATGTTAGTCATGTTGATCAGCCTTAAAGGGAGAATAGGAATAATCAAGGTTTGTCCAATATGACTCAATTCTGATATCCTATATAGAATTATTATCATAATTAATACAGAATAACTAGTTGGTGTAGGTCCCTTACGAGCCTCTCCAACCACCATATCTTAGGTGGTATGATCCAAGTGCTCGATGTGATTATCATGCTGTGACAATAGGACATTCAAATGAAATTTGCACAACGTTGAAAGCTAGAGTTCAAATGTTAATCAAAATCGGTTGGTTAAACTTCAAGAAAGATGACGACACCCCATAATTAGTTCTAACTCTCCACCAGAGCATGAGAATTCCATGATAAATTTTGTGGAGCATCTCTCTTCATGTGATAATGGAACACCTTGAAGTGGTGAATGTTTCAATGGTTGCAATATATCGATGTGTTCATATACCGTTGTTACCATGAATATAAGTTCAATAATTGGGATGTCACTGAGTTGTCAATGCTTCTTAAGAACTTTCAAGAGTGACAAGCTAGTGTCAATTTTCTAAAAGCTCTACCCAATGTCTCAAAAAAACTTTTGCTATGCATTTTCTTATCGTCTTTTGTCTATTTTAAGTCCTCTCCTAGTTTCAATTCTTAGTTTGTTCCATTCGCGTTTCTATGCATTTCAAAGTTAATGAATTCCAATGCTTCATTCATTTTTGTCATATTTTTCCTTTCACCCAACAAACCAACCCATATTAGGGATGACGATTTTGAGAATATAAGCATAAGCATAGCTTTGACAATCTTATTTTCAGTGAAGAGACAAATGAAAGTGAAAATAGTCTTTTATCTGGTGAATAAAGACATTACAAAAAAGTATTATTCTTATCTATGGTCATGTTCTTGTTGAATTTACTTCTGATTGCAAATGATGGAGAGACATTGTTTCTGCAATCCTAAATACTTTTAAACATTTCAAGCCCAATTGAGCCTTAAAAAAATCTTCATTTTGCGGCACCCTGTCAATAATCACTCCCCACACTGGGGCAACCGCTCTTTTGTCAAAGGGCATACCTTACAAGTTGAAAAATTTCTCAAACTGGAGCCAAAGAAAAGGACAAAGGAAAAAAATCAACAAAAAATATTACAAATGCAAAAAAAAAGTCAAAGTCAAGTGAGACTTGTGATATTTTTTTTAGAGTGGTCTCTTACATTAGGGAAAATTTGTTCGATGAAAATTCTAAATGCATACTTCCAAACTGGTGGTAGTTGTTGCAAAAATTTCATACACAACTATCCAATTTTGGTTCCTCAAGACAAAATTCAGAAACTCACACTGGGGGCAGTCTTTGTTTTGTAAAATCCTCAACGGATCATTGGTTTAGACATATCCTTTTCATATGAGTTTTGAGCGTTTGATACCCTTTCTTTTGATAGACTATAAACCCTAGTCTACATTACAACCCAAATGAAAGTTCTCTTCGGACCAAAAGTATCTATCTACAATAAGAGCACAACTTTGAATAAGTTAATACCTCAATATATGTCTGTCATAAGCAAGATGTCACCTTTCAAAAAAAGGAAAAAAGGAAAAAGAAGGAAAAGATGATCACTATGAGTGTAAAAAACAATATGTGAAATGCTTTAATTCTCAAAAGAGTCATTCCAAAACTAAGAAATATCTTGTTCAACAATTTGTTTTCTCATAACCTCTTCAAATCCTTGTTTAATTGTTGTTTTGTGAATAAAAAGTCTTTTAGTCACAATATTCACTCTTTCATTCTCACTTTCTTCATTTCATTCCTCCAACATACAAATCATGTAGATGACATTGCAAATTACTCTTGAAATTACTTAGAAGCATGACTTTTGGCCAAAAAATGAGAAAAAAAAAGTTTGAGATCATGGTCAAAACCTGAGAGGGCGCCATTGATGAAAGAAAAAATGAGGGACAAATGTCACCATGTAAGAGGGTTTGAAGCTATCTCAAAGGAAACCATGAGAAAGAAAGGGAATGTACCTACAAAACAGTGTGATGTAGATATTTACACAAGTACAAGTAAAGAAAAATAGAAGAACAATGGGAAATCATTTGTCTTTTCTACCATTGGCAAAAAGTTGAATGCTGGGAATGATCCAGTACAAAGGAGCACATCATGTTCTCTATCATATGTACGATATATCGTTGTCAATCTATGATCTTAGCCAAAACGATTGTTTTCAAGGATGATGGAGATGATCACAATGACCCATTTCTAAAAAAACTTAAAATGTTTACACTAATGCATAGTGTTCACATTGCCATGTGATCTAATTTCTATTTCATAGACATGCATCATACTATTTTTTTTCATTTCAAATCATCAAGAACATCCATGCCACATTAGTCAACTTTGAAAAAATCGTTAAATAATTTTCTTACAAATGTTCACAATCATGCATGGCATGCATGCATGCATTTAAAATCATTTTTTTGCATTTATATTCAAGAATTACAATGCATCACATTTCTTGTTTTGATACAATTCAAGTGCATGAATCATTTAACGATATATTTTTGAAATTCACACATGACTTTCCAACATTTAAAGCATGCATTAATCTAGCTTTTGTTATCAGACTTGCACAAGTCAACTTCAACATCAATTAATATAGTTAAATCGAACCCGCATCAAGTCTAGGTCGAAGCTTGCATCTATCCAGGTCCGTTTCCTTTTTAAATAACTTCGGTTAAATCGAACCTGACTTTTTCACGGTCGAAGCCCAGTGTCAGCGCCTGATCCATTTCAATTAATCTGGTTAAATTGAACCCGTATCAAGTCGAGGTTGAAGCTCGCGTCTATCCAAGCCCATTGCCTTTTCAAATATCTTCAGCTAAATCAAACCTGACTTTGTTGCGGTCGAATCCCAGTGTCAGTGTCTGATCCATTTCAATTAATATGGTAAAATCAAACCCGCATTAAGTCGGGGTCAAAACCTACGTCTATCCAGGTCCTTTTTCTTTTCAAATATCTTTGGTTAAATCGAACCCGACTTTATCACGGTCGAAGCCCGGTGTCAACGCCTGGTCCGTTTCAATTAATATGGTTAAAATCAAACCTGCATCAATTCAAGGTTGAAGCCTGCGTCTATCCAAATCCATTTTCTTTTCAAATATCTTCGGTTAAATCAAACCCGACTTTGTCACGCTTGAAGCCCGGTGTCAGCGCCTGGTTCGTTTCAATTAATATGGTTAAATGAAACCCGAATTCAGTCCAGGACGAAACCTGTGTCTATTTAAGTCTATTTTCTATATCTCAGTTATATCGAACTCGATTTTCATCAAGGTCAAAACTTGTGTCTATCTAGGTCCATTTCACATTTATGTCATTTCCTAGAGCTCGAATCAGTCGAGGTTTCTATTCCCCTTATCCATATAGTGTTTTCTCATGCTGATCAAAATACGTATCTAACCTTTGTAAACCTTCTAAGTTTAGAAGCATGAATAAAAGGGGGTAGTTGTAGATCTCATATTTTATCCGGTCCAATACTTTAAATATGCACACTTTGTTTATTGATTTATTTACTAGTCTAAGACTATGTGTATGATTTTTTGAAAAACAAAAAAAGCCCAATGTCTAAAATAGATAAATAGACTAAGGACTAAAAATATAAGGAAAAAATTCAAGGACTAAAAAAATAAAAAATGGAGCATAAGGACTAAAAGAATAAAATGAAACTCTAATTTTGCCTATAAATAGGAAGGGGGTCTTCACTTGAGGAGGAGACTTTTGGAGTGAAAAAGAGGTGATGTTTTAGAGGGAGAAGGAGATAAGGTCTTTTGATAAAAAGAGAGTGATCCTTTTAGAGGGAGTGTGTGAGAAAGAAGAGAGATTTTGTTAGAGAGAGAGAGATGGAGAGAGTTCACATTTTTATTTATCTACTCATCTTCTCTCATTCTTTTTTTCTTAATGTAGTTTAAATTTCTTGCACATTATCTACCAAGACATATTGTTCATTATTCTTCATCATTTCTCGTTCATACTTATGTAGTGTATATTCTTTATTTTCTTTTCCATATATAAGTGTTTGTCCATTCTTCTTCATTTTTTACTCTTAATCTAAGTTTTATTTTTATGCATTAATGATTTTCTTACAAACTTAATAATGAGATATATTTTTTATCAACTTAATCAATGAGGATGAAGATAAACCTTTGAAGGGTGTAAAGTAACTCAATGTGAATCAACACTTTAATGAGTAGAAAGTGTACATTTGTTGCAAAAATCCCCTATAATAATTTCTCATACATAAAAATACATAAAATAGAGAGTTAAATATCTATAAAGATTATGCAAATATTTAAGTTTTAAACTTTTTTATGTTCTCATGAGTCTTTTCATATTTTAGATCTTGTTGTTATTTTAGTGACACTTGTTTGAACTAGTTACCATCAATGATCATTCATGTACTATTTAATTAATAATGATGGAAGAAATAAAATAATTATAATTAGTGAATTAAATAGTCCAAAATAAAAAAATGTATATTTATTTCCCAAAAAATTATTCTATTTTGAAATGTTTAGTCATCGTGTTTTTGCGACACTCAGTTTAACTAGCTACCGTATGTGATTTCTCTTTTTCTATTTGTATAGCAACGATTGAAAAGAAGAAAATAATGGTAATTAGTAGGCTATGTAATCAAAAATGATATATTTATGTCAATTATGCATTTACATATGTGTATATATATATATTATCTTAATAAAATTATACATTTACATATGTTAATTTATTTAAATATAAATTATTTAATATTTATTTTTTAAAATAGTATAATTATATTTAAAAAAGAAATAATAGAAAAAGATGTTTGACTGAAGGTGAGTACCCTACCCATTTTCATTTTTTTCTCTTTTTATTTTTTAATTTATTTTTTTTTTTCATTTTTATTATTTTATTTTTCATTTTCTTTTATTAACATATATTAGTGTTTATTTCAAATTTATATTTTTATGCATATTCTTTACATGTTTTATATACTATTTAATTCTTTTTTACTCTATACATTCTCATCAAACTTATCATACATTTTTAAATTTATGTCACCCCTTTTTTCTTTATATTTGTTGTTATTCTTATTTATTATTTATTTATGTATCATTGTAATAGTGTCATGCTTATAAGTTGATTCTTATCTCATTCCCTTATTATTAGAGTTAATCTTCACATATGTGTGGATTACAATCTTAACAATTAGACTTACATTTTGTTAATTTCATTATTTAGTTTTCTCTAAAAAAATCCCGATAACGGACTTTGAGATTTTTGGGATACCAAACTTTTTAATGGTCTTTGTACCACCCATAAAATGACATTTACTTTGGATATCATTTGATTGAATTTGCTAATCATTTTAACAATAGGTGTTGTGGGGTGCTAATACATTCCCCACACACAAACGACTCCTAAACCAACTTTGAGTTTTCGTAGACCAAAATTTTTGTTTTAAAATTGGGTGACCAATCACACCCTAAAATGATTGGTGGCGACTCCGAATTCTTTTTTCAAAATGATTTTTCAATCGTCGTTCCGCGTCGCATGAACGTTGCGACAATTATATTATAGGTCATTGATTCTTTCATGCATTATGATTTCTTCTTCACGCATTGAAGTTTCTTTCATTCCTTCATGCATTGTAGTTTCTTTCCTTCCTTCATGCATTTCTAATATAGTTTTCTTTTTTGGTTTTGAAAAAATAGAAATGAAAGAGAGAGAAAACTCATTGGGTGCGCCTCCATTATCCTTATAGAGAATAATTTCAAGTTAGAATCATTGATGAACAATAGAGAAATCAATCGCGAGAGGAAATGAAACAAGAAACTAGCAAGCTGGAAGAGCAAATAGCTAGAGTACTGGAACTTCTCACCACGAGCAAATGAATAACGTGTCTTGAAAATTCGCAAAGGGATCTATTATCATAAGATTAACTGTCAAATGATATTTGACTTTACCCTCTTGAATTCACTCCAACCTATTAACATCATTAGGCATATCAATTCCAGCATGCTCCATCGGTACTAGTAAATGTGCAACACTACCTATTTCCGTACAACACCCTAACACTGGCACCTAGCCACAACCAAGTTTTCACCTTATAAGGAGAACATGATAATGAGCCAATCATCATGCCTGGTCTTGATGACTCAAAAGCGCAGAGGCATGTTACCAAGCTAAGCGAAAATCCACTGATGAGTGATATGTTGGATTTTCTGAAAGAGAGGTTACGTGCTATAGAAGGAACAGATGCGTACGATACCATTGATGTGACACAATTGTGCTTAGTCCCAATGTAACCATCCACACAAATTCAAACTATCTGAGTTTGAAAAATATGATGACAGCACATACTCGATGAGTCACCTTATCATGTATTGCAGAATAATGGATGCATGCGCGCATGATGATTATTTGTTTATCCATTTTTTCAAGACAATCTAATGGGTGCTGCATCTCGCTGGTACATCCAGTTGGATAGTCAAGATATCCGAGGATAGAAAGACTTAGCTGATGATTTTCTAAGACAATACGAGTACAATATGGAAATGGTTCTTAATTGTTTTGATCTACAAAGGATGGAGAAAAGGTCTATTGAAAGCTTTAAGGAATATGTTCAAAGGTGTAGGGAATTAGCGACTCAGTTGCAATTCGTCTTATCAGGATCTCAATCTTCATTAATACCTGGAGGTCTCTATTCTATAATAGGATGATTGGGAATGCTTCAAACATTTTTTCTTATATGATAGTGTTTAGTGAAAGAATAGAAAATGGGATAAAATGGTAGAATTTCAGAAGTTATGTCAGAAGCGTCCTCCGTAGAAAAAGTGCCGTTGTCGAAGTAAAAAGAGGAAGATGCACAGATAATTAATTTTGTGTATCCATCACAAGCTTTGAACTTCAGGCTGAGATTTCCAAAGTACATCGTGTAACAAATGCCTTATAAGTGTCATACAATTATCACTCCCAACAACCAACACTTCAAAACAACCCAAGATTCGATGTAAGACCACCAACTCACCAGCAAATGTTGGTGAGGTTGATCAGCCTCAAAGGGAGAATAGGAATAACCAATGGTTTGTTCAATATGAGCCAATTCTGATGTCTTATACGAAATTATTATCACAATTAATACAAAATAGCCAGTTGGTGACGGTCCCTTACGAGCCTCTCCAGCCACCATATCCTAGGTTGTATGATCCAACTACTCGATGTGATTATCATGCTGGGGTGATATGGCATTCAAATAAAAATTACACAATGTTAAAAGCTAGAGTCCAAATGATAATCAAATCTGATTGGCTAAACTTCAAGAAAGCTTATAACAACCCATAATTAGTTTTAACTCTCCACCAGAGCATGAGAATACCATGATGAATTTCGTGGAGCATATCTCTTCATGTGATAATGGAACAACTTGATGTGGTGGATGTTTTTATGGTCGCAAGGTACTGATGTTTCCACTTATCATTATTACCCTGATCATGAGTTAATTAGTTAGGATGTCACTAAGTCATCAATGCTTCTTAGGGACTTTCAAGAGTGATGAATAATGTCAAATTTCAAAAATCTCTACCCAATGTCTGAAAAAAAAAAAGAATTGTTGCCATGCATATTCATATCGTGTTTCATCCGTTTTTAGTCGTCTCCTAGTTTCAAATATAGTTTTATTCCATTTGCATTTTTGTTCATTTCAAAGTTAACAAATTCATTTCTGATTCTTCGTTCATTGATGTCATACTCTTGCATCTCTCTCATTTCTTTCCTTTCACCCAACTAACCAATCCAAATTAGGAATGATAATTTTGAAAGTAAAAGCATAAACAATATCATTTATAGTTTCGACAATCTCATTTTTAGTGAAGAGGCAGATAAAATCTCATTTTTAGTGAAGAGGCAGATAAAAGTGAAGAGAATCTTTTCTCTGGTGATGAAAATATCGAAAACCGAATATTATTCTTAATTGAGATCATGTGCTTATTGAATTTACTTTTGATTGGAAACGATGGAAAGACATTCTTTTAGCAATTTCAAACACTTTTATCCATTGCAAGCCCAATTGAGCCTAAAAAATCTTCATTTCATGGCACCCAACCAATGATCACTCCCTACACTGAGTCAGTTATTCCTTTTGTAAAAATACATGTCTCAAAAGTTGACAAGTTTCTCAAACTAGGGCAAAGAAAAGACAGAGGCAAAAAAATTCAACAAAAATATTGCAAATGCAAAAAAATGTCAAAGTCAAATGAAGCTTGTGATATTTTTAAGAGTGTCCTCGTACATTAGGGAAAAAAAATTTCAAAAAAATCCAAAAGCATTATTCCAAACTAGGGGTAGTTGTTGTAAAAAAGTTTTTATACAACTCTTCTATTTGGGTCTCTCATGACAAAATGTCAAAACTCACACTCAAGCAGTCTTTGTTTAAAACAAATCCTCAACGGTGATCATTGGTTAAGACACATCCTTTTCAGATGAGTTTTGGGCCTTGATATCCTTTCTTTTGGCAGCCTATAAACCCTAGCCTACATTACAGTCCAAATGAAAGTCCTCTCTCGACCAAGAAGATCTATCTACAACAAGAACATGGCTTTAAATAAGTTAATAACTCAATATATATGTGATGAGCAAGACAGTCACCTTTCAAGAAAAAAGAAAAAAAAGAAAAAAAGAAAAAGAAGAAGAAAAAGAATGATCACTATTAGTGTGGAAAGTGAAGTCATGTAAAATGCTTTTACGTCTCAAAAGATTCATTCTGAAAACTGAGAAATATCTTATTCCACAATTTATTTTCTCATAATCTCTTCAAATTTTTATTCATCACCATTTCTCGGTCAATAAAAAGGTTTTCAGTCATAATATATATTCGATCATTCTTACTTTCTTCATTTCTTTCCCCCAATAGTCAGAGCATGTAAATAACATTACAAACTACTCTTGGAATGACTTACAAACATGACTTTTGGCGAAAAAAAAGGTTTGAGGTCATGGTGAAACCCTGAAAAGGCATCGTGGGCAAAACACAGTTTGAGGTCATGGTAATAATTTGAGAACGCATCATAAGTAAGAGGGTAGTAGTGAAGTTATAAAGCAGTATATGCATAGTGAAAGCTTAGAGAACACTATTGGATGTTTTACAAAATTGGGGGAGAAAGAAAAGAAGCAAAATAAGAAAAAATAATTTGTTTGTCTCTACCATCGACAAAAGCTGAATATTGGGGCATGATTCATTATAAAGGAAAATACTATTTTCTCTATCATATGCTTGATATCTCATTTTCAATCTATGATCGTAGTTTAAGCGAGTGTTGTGAAGGATGATAGAGATGACTAACATTAGCCCATTTAAAAAAATAATAATAAAAAACCATCATAAGATTTTTTTTAAATGTTCGCAATCATGCATGGTGTTCACGTTGTCATGATAATCTCACTTGCATTATAAGTCAAGAACATCCATTTGAAATCTATGGACACTACAATTATTTATAGTCCTCATTGATCTAGCTTTTGTTATCATATGAGACTTGCATAAGTCAACTTCAACATCATTTTCAATATCGTCAAATCGAACCTGACTTGACCGAAGTCTGGTGTCAGTGCCTAGTCCGTTTCAATCATTATGGTCAAATTAAACACGACTTGGTCACGCTCGAAGCCTGGTGTTGGCGCTAGGTCCGTTCATTTTCAATATGGTTAAATCAAACCATACACAGTCGTGGTTGAAGCCCGGTGGTAGCGCCTTGTCTGTTTCAATCAATATGGTTAAATCGAACATGACTTGGTCGTGGTCGAAGCCTGGTGTTGATGCTAGGTCCGTTTATTTTTATTTTTTGATTAAATCAAACCCGACTCAGTCGTGGTCGAAGCTCGTGTCAACGCCTAGTCTATTTCAATCAATATGGTTAAATCGAACCCGACTCGATCGCGGTCGAAGCCTGGTGTTGGTGCCAGGTCCATTTATTTTCAATATGTTTAAATCGAACATGACTCAGTCGCAGTAAAATCCCGGCGTTAGCACCGGGTCCGTTTCAATCAATATGGTTAATTTGAACCCAAAATGGTCGTGGTCGAAGCCTGGTGTCAGTGCCAGGTTCGTTCATTTTCAATATGGTTAAATCAAACTTGACTCAATCGCGATCGAAGCCTGGTGCCAGTGCCAGGTTCGTTCATTTTCAATATGGTTAAATCAAACTTGACTCAATCGCGATCGAAGCCTGGTGTCAGCACCTCGTCCCTTTCAATCAATATGGTTAAATCAAACCTGACTTGGTCGCGGTCCTAGCCTGTTGTCGGCGTCGGGTAAAATCATTTTCAATATGGTTAGATCGAACCCGACTCAGTCATGGTCGAAGCCTGGTGTCAGTATCTGGTCTGTTTCAATCAATATGGTTAAACCGAACCCGACTTGGTCGCGGTCGAAGCCTAGTGTCAACGCCAAGTTTTTTTATTTTCATTTTTGGTTAAACCAAATCTGAATTACGTTGAGGTCGAAGCCTCTGTCTATCCAAGTCTGTTTTCCTTTCAAATATATCTGTTAAACCGAACCTGAATTGATTCGAGGTCAAAGCCTATGTCTATCTTGATCCGTTTTTTTCAAGTATCTCCAGTTAAATTGAACCAGAATCAAATCGAGGTCGAAGCCTGTGACTATCAAAGTCCATTTCACATTTCTGTAATTTCATAGAGCCCGTATAAGTCGAAGTTTCTATTCCCCTTCCATATAATATTTTTTCGTACTGATCAAAATACTCATCTATACATTTGTACACCTTCTAAGTTTAAAAGCGTGAACAAATGAGGGCAGTTGTAGATATTATATTTTTTCTGGTCTAATACTTTGAATACACACTTTTTATTTTTTGGCTCATATACTAGTCTAAGACTATGTGTATCATTTAAAATAGAAAAATAGCCCATGGACTAACATTGAAAAAGAGAGTCCAAGGACTAAAAAAATAAAAAAGGGAGCAGAAGGACTAAAATAAAAAAGTGAACCTTTAAATTTGCCTATAAATAGAGAGGAAGTCTTCACTTGAGAAATGGTCTATTTGAGAGAGAATGAAAGGACGTCTTTTGAGAGAATGAAATTGATCTTTTTAGAGAGTGTGTGAGAAATATGAGAGATTTTCTAAGAGTGAGAGGATGACAGTTTACATTTATATACATCTATTCATTTTCTCTCATTTTTTAATATAGTTAAATTTCTTGCACATTAGCTAACAAGATATATTATTCATTGTTCTTCATCATTTCTCATTCATACTCATATAGTGTTTCTTTTTCCATAAATAAAAGTTTAAGTGTTTGTTCCCTTATTATTCATTTTTTTACTCTTAATCTGAAGTGTTATGTCAATGCAATGATAATTTTCTTCAAACTTGATAATGAGATATCTTTGTCATCAAATCAATCAATGAGTATGTGGATAAAGCCTTTGAGGAGTGAAAATTAATTCAATGTGAATTAACCATTTAATGGGTTGAAAGTGTACATTGTATGCAAAAAAATGCATAAAATATGTTTGGATAAAGATTATAAGCTTTGAATCTTTTTTGTTCATACAATTTTTTTAGATCTTGTTGCTATTTTTTCGTGACACTTGTTTGAACTAATTACCGCCATGATCATTCATTTTCTATTTGATCAATAATTATGACAGAAAGGAAATAATGGTAATTAATAAAAACGGTATATTTAAATCCAAAAAAAATTTTACTTTGAGATTTTAACCTTTTTTTATGTGACGCTTGGTTTAACTTTTTACCGTCCATAATTTTTTTACTATTTGAATAGCAATTATTGAAAAAATATAGTAATTAAACACACACACACATAATATATATATTATTGTGTATGATTTTATGAAATTAAACATTTTTATAGTTCAAATTTAATACAAATTTTCTATTTAGATGGTTTAAATTTATTATAATATTGATTTAATTAATTGCATTACATAAAAAACACAAAATTAAAAATTAAAAAAATATATATATTTGTTTGGAAGAAGAGAGGGTTCAACCTTTGTTCCCCAACAGAGGGTTGGTCAACCCTATGTTACCCAACAGAGGGTCACAGCAACCCTATGTTGGGGACAGAGGGTTGCACCCTCTGTCTTGGACAGGCTGCGGCTACAACAGCCGCAACTCTTGTCTCCCTCCCCTTTAATTTTTTTTTCTTTTTTTATTCTAATTTTCTCTCTTATTTTTGTTTATTTTTCCAAATATATGGTTATTTATATTTGCTTCACTTTACATATTTTTTATTTCTCTTTTTTTAATGTATTGCATATTCATTTTCTACTTTACATATTTTTTTCACTTTTTCATCTTACAACTACATGTGATTCTAACTTTTCATCTATTTATTTCTTTTATATTTTATATATAGTTATTAATATAACTACTATTTACATTTTTATTTATTTAGCACCCTTATATTATCACGTATATGTATATGATTCATGTTTCATTCACTTATAACAACATATATATGTATGTGATTTATGTCCCCTTCACTTGTAATAACATGTATATGCTTGAGTTATAAAAAAACAAGTAAAATCCCTATGACGGACTTTGAGTTTTTTTAGATACCAAATTTCTCGAACTATTGAGGTGAAGAGTCATTTTTGGGATACCGAGAAAAACTTCAATAATGATTTTATTTTCAAAAAATAAAAAAATAAATTAATTTTTAATGGTCTTTGTACCACCCATTAAAGGTCATTTATTTTGTTTCATTTTATGATACAAGACATATCTAATGGGATATTCAAAATTAACTTCTTTAACATTGTTTTTAAAATAATTTGGATAGGGTTTGATTGAATTTGGTAATCATTTTAATAATTAGTGTTGTGGTGTGCTAATACATTCTCCCCACCCAAATGACTCTCGAACCAACTTTTAGCTTTCGTAGACCAAGATTTTTTTGTTTTTAAAATTGGGGCACCAATCACGCCCTAAAATGATTGGTGGCGACTCCAAATTTCTTTTTTCCAAAAATGATCTTTCAATCGCCGCTCTGCGTCATGTGCACGTCGTGACATGTAAGAATGTCTAAATTTCTTTAATTGTAATTTTTTAATAAAACTGTAAAAAAATTATGTACAGGTATATTATGGTATATTTTATATACCATAATATATATTTATATATTGTTATGGGTATTCTCGGACTATCAATGGCACGACACCATGTGGCATGCCATGACAGACGTTTATACTTAAATTTCAAGAAGAGGAATTGGAGAGCTAAGCTCCCAAAAGAGAAGCAACCGACCTAACCAGGTCAACCTCGAAAGGAACTCGGGGAACATCGACCAACGTGAACTAGGAAGCTTCGAGGGGAAGGTCTGACGCAGGAGCTTGTCAAGCCATGTGTTAGGCGTCATCATTATTCTCTGAAAGTAGTGCTCCACTTGGCATTTTCCCATTTACAACAGGCACTGGTCGACTTCAAATCGCCATGATGAAGTGTCGAGTCAGCCGTCGAGTCAGCCACCAAACGATCACATCCACCACGTTCGGAAGGACTAAAGTAAATTGACATTTAATGCACGTCAGCTCGGGGGACAAAGATATTTAATGTCTTCCCCAGCTCATCATTTCAACAAAGGCCGTCACCTCACCCGAAGCTTATTCAACCAAAATCCCTCTCCCAAGACCAGGTATAAATACTATCTCTACAGATAGTGTAAGGTACGTAACTCTCTCCTAAGGGAAACTCTGCCAAATTTTCTACAGGATATTAACTTAGGCATCAGAGGCTCTTCAACGAGGAAACCACCTCTGGTTCTCTTCGTCTTTAGAGTTCATCCTTTGTGTTGTGCAGATTTCAAGCAGAGAGGATACCTACATGGAGGAGAGATAGTACGCTATGTTACGGTAGAGTTTTTCGGTAACAACAGATGTCACTATGTGTGGGAACGACAATAAAGTCATCATTCCCCTTCCAAACACTTGAAGTAGCTCACTCCACGAAGGCATAATGAGCCTGGCATCCTCATGTCAACCTCACAAAATTCATAATGAGTTGGAAGTAGAAGAGGTGGACCAACCCTCCAATTCTTCGAGAGAAGAATCTCACGCCACCAATTTAGTAACGCGAAGGAAAAAGAAAGAATCGGTGAGTTCTCTCTCCAAGGCAGTCACGAAAATGACAAGAGAAATGGTGACCCTCACCAATGTTGTCGCAGCCTCCTTCCAGCAAAGCACTTCCCAATTACCCACAGACACTACCCTCAGAAGAAAAATGAATTGATGGTCATGTCATCCTAAGATACGAGAGCCAATGAGGATGACGATCTGGGAAAAGGCAAGGCGGCCCCCGACGTGGAAGAATAAACTAAAGGTGGGGAGGATCGCTCTACTAAAATCACTAGGGACATGGAGACGACAAACCAGACCAGTGAAAGCTTGGGGTCGTGGATCGAGATACAGAAGCTCTAGCTGCATGTAGAGGAGCTAAGAAGGGAGCGGGGGAAAACTGTCGGGGCCTTCGCTGAGACCTTTCTAGGAAGACCGAGTCCTCTTTTTCGGTGGAAATCTAAAAGTTTGAACTTCCCCCAAAGTTCAAGATGCCCATGATCGTCCACTACGACGGTACCAAGGGCCCATTTGCACACCTGAAAATATTTTAGGTCTAGATGGACCTGCACCACATCCTGGAACCTTTGATGTGCAAATTGTTCCGCTTGACACTCAACGGACCCGCTCAAAACTGGATACGATGGTTAAAGTTGAACTTCATTCGTTCATTCGTCGAGCTCTCCTGGTTGTTCGTAGGGCAATTTTTGGGAGGAATGGAGAGAAGGAGGCCAACCTCATATCTGATGACAGTGAAGCAGCGACTTAAAGAGTCTTTGAAAAACTACATTAACTTTTTCAACCTGGAATCCCTGCAGGTTGATAACTCCAGTGAGGACATGATGGTGGTCGTATTGAAGAGTGAGATCACTCATTCCAAGATGAGGTGGTCAATGGCCAAACACGATCATGTCTCTCTCACGGAGCTCAAAGCTAGAATCCAAAAGTACGTAAATGCTGAGGAGGTTATCCGAGTCGAGAGAGAACTAGAGAGGCCAAGCATCGGGAACTCCCAGAATGGGGTGGAATTGTGGGAGGATAAACAAGCCCATGTTTTCAGACCCTCTAGTCAGTCAGTTCGTCACCTACACCCCCCCCTCACGACCAGGCGAGAGGAAATTTTCAACGTCATCTGGGACAAGAGCATGCTGAAGTAGCCCCGGGTGATAAGGATGCCCGAGGAGAAGAAGGATACCACCCAGTATTGTCGGTATCAGAGATGTTGGCACATCACGGAAGGATGTTTTGACCTCCGTGAGTAGATTGAGGCCCTGATCCAGAAAGGGTGCCTCAAGAAATTTATGGTCGGTCGTAAAAACCATGGGGACAACAACATCCATAGGCAATAAAGAAGGGTGGAGAGGCTCGATCAGAGATGAAGGCATATGCTTGAGTTGCAGGACATCCAGTGGTTTTCAGTGACCTCCCACAACCATCTAAGGCCAAGGCGGAAGAGGTAATCACATTCCTTGAGGAGGTCAACCAGATTCATCAACCGCATGCTGATGCGCTGGTCATCTCCCTAGTGATCATAAACATTAAGGTTTAATAGACCCTGGTAGATGATAGGAGCTCAACCGATGTCCTGAACTACTCGGTCTTCCTACATATGGGATTGGACGCCAAATAGCTTCACTCGTGCTTGGCCCCCTTAGTAGGATTCGGCGGACAAGAGATCGTCTTTAAAGGAGTGATGGAGCTTCTTCTGACCCTCGTTACGGCCCCGCGACTTACCACCAAGCTAGTGGAGTTCATGGTGGTAAGATGCAGCAAGGTCTACAATGCCATCCTCGATAGTCCGGTCATCCATAACTTCAAGGCAGTCCCTTCCATGTATCATGGGGTAATGAAATTCTCCACCCCCACAAGCATGGGATCAGTGAGAGAGGACCAGAAGACGTCGAGGGAATGCTACGCCACCACCCTTAAGAAGAAGGAGTCAACAACGGCAGGGGAACTAGTCTAAGCAGGAACTCCACCCCCCCTATGAAACAAAAAATGGGGGAAGAATTGTAATTATGTGAGGCTTGATCAATGAAGAGCATGTGTTACCATGAAAGACTGGAGAATAAAATGATGATTGGCACGGTGCTCTAGCTAACTTGTCGGGATTAAAAAGTGATGACTGGCGCGGTGCTCTGGCCCGCTAGTCAAGGTAATAAAGTGATGTCTTTTGAGTACACCAGCTCGTCAGATGGAAAATGAGCTCTGTTTGGAGCAGAAATGCCAGACTAGACTCCATAAAATAAAAAGTGATGACTGGAAAGGCGCTCTATCCTGTCAATCGGGATAAAAAAAGTGATGATTGGAAAAGTGATTTATTCTGCCAGTCGAGATTAAAAAGTGATGACTAGCGTAGTGCTCTAGCCCGCCAGTCGGGATCAAATAGTGTATCTGCCAAGCACACCAGCTTATCAAACGAGAAATGAGCTCTGGTCGGAGCATAAATTCCTTACTAAACTCCATAAAACAAAAGGTGATGACTGATAAGGCGCTCTAGCCTGCCAGTCAAGATTAAACAAAAATTGATGACTGGCAAGGCGCTCTAGCCGGCCAGTTGGGATTAAAAAGTGATGATTTTCGTGGTGCTCTGGCCTTCCAGTCAGGATCAAAAAGTGATGTTTGCCGAGCATACCAACTCGTCATACGGGAAATGAGCTCTAGTCATAGTACAATTTCCTGACTAGACTTCATTAAACAAAAAGTGATGACTGGCGCGATGCTCTAGTTCACCAGTTGGGATCAAAAGTGATGTCTGTCAAAGCATACCAGCTCGTCAAATGGGAAGGAACTCTAGATAAAGGCAAGAATATCCAATAAAACTTCATAAGGAAAAGAGGAAAAGCTTCAACCTGAGTAGAGGATGGCCAACCAAAGCCTAAGGAAAAAAAAGAGGCTCCCGAGCAGGAAAGCTAGGATAAAATGCTAACAAAAGGAATGGGGTGATTTTTCCCGTCATGCCTGAGCAAGAACACCCAATCGAGCATTAGACTAAGGGAAACCACGCTCGTTCCTTCACCCGACAAAAGGAAAAATGCACGTCAATCAAGATAAAGGCACATAGGTAAACACCGAGAAGAGTGTGGAACAGGTCTACTCTAACAAGACCCACCACACGAGGGTAACTCAACCTCCTACGGATTCGATAGTGCTATTCGACCCGACCTCTTCCAAAGGGGGCAACCCAGTCACAGGAAAAATCATGAGTTAAACAAGGTAAAAGTCAGCCTAAAGGTCAAGGATTCCCCGTCACTCAAGGCGGACAAGTGTTAATAAAGGGACATGAAGTTGCATCAGAGCCAATAGTACGAAAATATCAAAGAAATCAAAGTGCATGCGGATTGACTGAGAGAAGTAGACGAAGTTCGACAAAAGTACTTATAAAAAATGCATATATACAAGGAAGAAAAAGGAAAATTACAAGCCACAATGAACATTATATGTTAAACGACGGGGACTATGGAAGCTTCAGGACCATCAGTAGTAAAAGTCAGGGGAGTTTCAGTATGGCCAGCAGCCTCAATGGAGTCACGTGGTGGCGGAGGGCCCCCTCTTAAGGGTGACCCGGATGTAAAGGATGAGAGACCTCAACATCCAGATCGACAAAGTCAGAGGAACTCGGGGAATTAGGAATCCCGGGAGAGATAGGCGGACACCTGGGGACATCTGGACAGACAATGGGAGAGCGCATTATCCAATCAACTTTATGAGCCTCTTGAGCACCAATGACTATCACCCGCTTGTAAGCTAACTTCATAGGAATGGGCGGAGGATCTAACGGAAAACTAAGGAAACTAAAGTCCCACTCAGGATGGGCGTTGATGATCTCATGATGATAGCTCTTATAACCTAAGGTGAACTCTGTAAGGAAGGTCGTCGGATACTCCGGAGATGCTTTGAAGTCTTCCCACCCTTAGCATGACCTTCATTCCATCGGTCGCGGCTCTCATTTGATTGCATTTCTGCACAGTCAAGCTTTCGCTGAGCCTCCTTCTCCCTATTCTCTACTTGAGTTCGGGAATGAATCTACCAAGAGAGCTTACCCTTTACGAGCTGAATCTTGTCCTTCAGGATGTTCTTCTACATCTAAAGATTGGATACAGCCTTCTCCTGATCGGACAGCAAGCTCGAGCCTTCAGTTTCTTACGAGCGTTGACAGCTCGGCCGGCCTCGGCCTCGGTTCAACCTAACACCCTTTCAAGCTAGGAGAGTTCCCCCTTGAGGCCCATCAACCTCTTAACCTTCAAATAGACTTGTTCATAGGCATTACGGAGAGAGTCAAAGTCACTAGTCCTCTCGTCCAAGGTAGCCTCCACCCGAGAGGATACCCGAGTAGCTTTCAGTACCTGGTCTTCACAATGGCCGAACTGCGCCAACATCACCGCGTTGAAGGCCAGGATCTGTGAAAGAAAGGGCAAGATAAGTCAAGAACCAGATTGGGGAAAAAGAATAAGGTATTAAGTCAGAGCTTGAACTTACGCCAAGGTTGTGTTCCATGAATTTATCTGGGAACCCTGCCCCGAGCCCCTCGAGAAGGGAAATTTCCCTCTTAATATCGATATGCTTAGACACCCAATCTAGCACCATGGATACTTCATTCCGAGATTGAGCCTGGACCTTAGGTTGTTCGGCCCCCTCTTGAGGCATTGGGCCTTTGAGCTTCTAGCCAGCATGAGACCCCTACTGCCCAGAGCCCGACACGCTAGAGTCTCAAAAAGGTCGAGAAGACTGGAAGGAGCTTTGGGGAGTGCCCTGGATGCCGTCAAGATGTAGCGGGCCTTGTCCAAGATGAGGAAGGATAGGCGAAATCAATGGTAGTGCGCCGAGAGCAAGATTGAGGAATAGAAGGGCGAGGTACAGAGGGGGTTGTTTTCCCTTTGATCGCTCCAATACCTTACCACGAAGCTCCTTCATCTACTGTATCTTAGAGGCGTCGAGTTCTTTCCCTTGCTTCTTAGAAGAAGAGTTATCCCTTATCATTGCTACAAAGAAGAACTCACAATTATGAGAGGTAAGATAAAGAAGGTAGCAACAAAAGTAGGAGAGTGATTGAGGGTTATTCTCATACGAATAGGAGAATCCTCCAAGCAGTTCTCGACATGAAGGTCGAGTGTAACGTCCTCCGGAGGGTCCAAATACAAGTCCACCTGAAATAAAAACTCGGGCCTAAGAAGGGCGTGGTAAGAGCGGGCCTCAACAGGGATCTTGGCCAGACAGGATATCTGGGACATGAGATAGGTCAAAAATTCCTCTGGCGTCCTCTTGTTACTTGCAAGGATAATAAGGAAAGATTAAGCGATCGAGGTGAACGACAAGCGGGTGTTCTCCCTTATGAAAATTCAAATTCACCTATGAAGGCAAAAACTTTGGATCTTGTAGATCGTTATCCCAGAGCCCAGAAATAATGAACCAGCTGTCTTTCCAGTCTTTGTAAAAGGAGAGAATCCCATTCATGATTCCCTTCGCTTCTCCATCATGGTTGTTGCGGTAATACCGATCTAGGCAACGAGGAGGCACCTCCACCGCCTTATTCTTGGGAGGGGATTTCAATTGGAACATGAAATCGAGGTGCAACCTCCAGAGCACCCAATAATAAATCAGATTTTTCCACGAGTTTGGTAGGAGTTGGGCCACGGAAATACTCGTCTAGGAGAACCACTCCCTCAGGAAAGGACATAGAGGGAGCCTCAACCCGCATTCTAATGAGACTAGATACAATCCAGTCCCCCCATGTCTCAAAGCACTAACCTTCTCACTCTCCTCAGGTAGCCGCAGTTGAACGTAATCAAGGATATGGTAAGCCCACTAGATTATGCCTATGTCATCTTCGGACAACAAGGCCAACCTCCTATCGATTAACCATTTCAGTCGACATGACACCATGGTCCATACAGTCTGCGCACCCCCCTTCGAAACCCCCAAGCGCGATAAACTTGAGAAGACAAATAAGATAAAAGAAATGACCCAGATAAGGGGAAAATGACTTACCATGGTCAACCAGCGACGAGGAACGAATGGTGACACAACAAATAAATGACCTGTGGGGCATCCTCTAAGGTAATGTGAAGGAATGTGAGAGGCTGAATTATCAGGAGGCTCGGCCACACCTTGAAGGGAAACGAGATAACTGTGAGGACGAGGGATGAAGAAAGAAAGGCTGTCGGTTATTACGGTAACTCCCGTCTCTACTACGAGAAGAATTTTCAAAAGAAAGAGTTTTAGAGTCTCTCAAGGGCAGAAATGTTAGAGGGAAAAGGAAGGGGAGGACCACCTATTAATAGTCCCCAACTCATGTGACCAATAAGGACCGTTGCATCGAACCAACGTTCCAGATGATGTCCAATCATGGGGGAATGGGGTGAGCTCAGATGTTCAAGCGACATGATTCCAAAGGAAAGACAGGAGACGTTGAAGGGTCAAGGGTCGCATCGTTCACCCTCCCCTTCATGCATCCGTACGTAATCATCATTATCTCCCCCAGAGTAAAACTGACAATGAGGATTCAAGAGAAATAAGGCCACGCATGTTCCCACATGATGATCACCACGAGGCTATCCTAAAGAACCCCAGACAAAGGAATCTTCAGACTTAGGTGGATAGAACCCGCCAAATCTTTGAATGGGGGCAACAGTTATGGGTAAACTCTAAAAAGAGGAATTGGAGGGCTAACCTACTAAAAGGGAAGGAACTGACGTGACCAGGTCGGCCTCAAAAGGAGCTCGGAGAAAATCGACCAACGTGAACTAGGAGGCTTTGAGGGGAAGGTCTGACGCAGGAGCTCGACTAGCCCAGTGTTAGGCATCATCATTATTCACTGAAAGTAGCACTCCATGTGGCATTTTTCCATTTTCAACAGGCAATGGTCGACTTAAAATAACAATAATGAAGTGTCGAGTCAGCCACCAAACAATGCACCTACCCCATCCGAAAGGTCTAAAGGCAAATCAACATTTAATGCACATCAGCTCGAGGGATAAAGGCATTTAATGCCTCCCCCAGCTCATCATTTCAACAAAGGTCATCACCTCGCTTAAAGCGTATTCGACACACATCCCTCTCCTAAGGCCAGTTATAAATACCCCATCTACAGATAGTGTAAGGGATGTAACTTTCTCCTAAGGAAAACTCTGTCAAATTTTCTCCAAGATATTGACTTAGGTATCGGAGGCTCTTCAACAAGGAAACCACCTCCGGTTATCTTCATCTTTAGATTCTTCATTTCTGTTGTGCAGCTTTCAGGCAGAGAGGATACTTACGTGGAGGAGAGATAGCATGTCACCTCACAATAGAGATTTTAGGTAACAACATATACTATAGTATATTTTAATATACCATCAATATACCGTAGTACATTTTTAGTAGATTTTTATATATCATCTGTGATAATCATACATCATAAAGACAAATCACCAGTACTAACGTTTTCCCACACCCAAAATTGTCTCCTCCTTCTCTTCTTCACCTCTCTATCGCTGGAACCCCATAAATCAAACCGCAAAATTAAAAAATCATACAAAAGAAATACACAAAATCAAGAATTCCAGAAATCAAAACACACGAAACCAAAAAAAAATAGACGACGAGACCCGGACACACCCAAATCAGAGAGAAGAAAGAGACTCAAACACACATAAACCAGACGAGCACAACAGAGAAGAATGGAGAAAGTGCGAGAGAGAAGAAAGAGGTAGAGAGAGGGGCACACGACAGAGAGAAGAAATAGGCAAAGAAGAATGGAAGGAGCGTGAGAGAGAAGAAAGAGGAAGAGAATAGGAATTTGTTAAATTCGGTCATTTTTTAGAAAGTAAAAAATGGCCCTTTTACAAAACTGATTTAAAATATGGCCTAAATCTCTAACTTTCACGAATTTTTTTTTACATCGTCAATGACGTAGAATACTTCCTTTGATTTTTTTGTTCCAAAGATACAAATTCTATGGGATTGGATCATATTACGATTAGAATACCATAATTTAATAGTGTGAATAAGTGGACTTAACTATTATATGTAAACACATCTTATTGATTTTATTTAATGTTCAAGATTGTTAAATAATAGTGGGAATTTGTTGAAGCATATAAATAATAAATGATGGTGTCAGAAATATGATTTGAAAATAAATTCACCATATGTAATATGGAGTTTGATCATGTACCCTAAAATCATGAAATATATTATTTATATTTACAATAATAACAGATAATATTTTATAGGGTAAAGGTAAACTATAGTTTTACTCCCTATAGTTTGACGTAGTTTTCATTTTGGACCCTCCACTTTAAAAAGTAGCAGAGTATACAGTTACATTTTGTATACACATTAGACCTTCCGTAGGAACTCCGCTTAAAAGTGTTAACGGATCATCATAGTCTGCTGATGTGGCATTACGTGGTAAATAATTTAACGTCACGTCAATTTTTAATTACCCCAGCAGCTAGGTAGGATGAATTACCCAAATTATCCATAATCCCCCCTTCTTTCTTCTTACCTGATTCCCTCTCCCTCTTCGCGCAGACAGAAGCGCAACATACATCCCTCTTCGCGAAAGCCAATTTCACGAAGTCATAGTTACAGCCTCAGCATTTTTAAGTTTGGTTGGGTTCTCCTTCCTTCTTCTCACCTCCCACTTCGTGAAGTCCAATTTTGCAGCCCCTTCATTTTTTAGTACAGCAGCCCCTGGATTTTTTACTACAGCAGCCCCAGCCCCCTATTTTTAGGCTAAATGAAATATGTTCTTACATTTCTTCTTCTTTTTTTGTTTGCATCTTTGTTTCTCATTTTTTTCGTGGAATATGTGGTCCTTAGCTTTTGAAGAAAGGGTTTCTCATTTCAATTTCAAAAGAGTGGGTTTCTCATTTCAATTTCAAAAGAGGCGGTTAGAACTTATCAATATCACTATCGTTAAGTTTAGACGCTTATTGTGTATTAAATACGCTATAAATTGTCAATATAAAATGTTGAAACACAATGTACTAGATTATTGGTATGGCTTCTTCAACCTCAATGACATCCGTTTCACATGGATATCGACGACCACCACTATGTTATTGTGGAGTTGCTGCTCAAATCAGAACATCGTAGACACAAGCAAACCCAGGGAGAATTTTTTTTTGTGGTTATGCATACTTGGTGAGTCTGTGCTATAATATTTTACAGTTTTACTGAACGTTTAAAATATCTAGCTAATATTATTTTACTGTTAGGGTGGGGATGATCTAAGTTGTGGATATTTTTCTTGGTGTGAAGATGATTTACCAAATTGAAATGAAAGGATTAAGCTTTTGAAGAAAATTTTGAAATTGTTGGAGCAAAAGAATGACCAATATCAGTCCAAAACGAAGAGGATGTGGTTGTTTCTAGTATTATCATGGCTTATAATTATGTTTATATTATTATTTGCATGCCCCAAAGAAGATGTTAATGGTGGTTTATGTAAATTAGGCTAAAGTTTATATGTTTATCTTGTTGTGTTCATTACAATATGTAGTTCCCAACTTAATTGGTACTTTTTTTGTGTAGCTGATGCCACAGTATGGATTAATTATCAAAATACAATTCCACTATGGATTAATAACACTACAACAGTTAATATATACAAAAAAACGGTACCTATTTTCATCAAAACTCAAATTTCATTAATATCATCAAATTGTCATGAAATTACATCGTAAAACATCCTAGCCTATTAGCGTGCCCCAAATATCCCAAAACAGAATCCAGCACTCATATTAACATCCCAAAATAGAATCCAGCACACATATCAACATACCTCCTAATCCTCTTTCCAGAGTTGCTTGCTTGAGTGGAGGGTTGACTTCCTATAGCAGCAGTAACAGAACTGCTTACTTGAGTTCCAACAACATTGCTTGCTTCAGGTGCAATCTAAAAAGATAAAGTAAAGTTTAAATCAAACATTTATTGAACAAGAACATAACAAAACATATTACGTGTAAAGTAAAAGCTTACTTTGAATCACATGAATCTTTTTGCACCCTTATTAGTGCCTATAGCAGTGTTCTTTTTTCCTGGACCAGCATTTTTCTTTGCAGCAACTGGAGCCCACTCACATGTCCTCTTATTATGACCAAATATGTGACACTTGCTACAGGTTAAGGTCTCATTCCTTCTCTTCAACACCATTGGATTTTTTGGCTCATCATTATCTCTTCTTATTTATTTTTTTTGCCTCCTAGGTGGCTTTTTGAATTTTGGAGGCCACGCCCTATTTTCATCAGTGGTGACTTTAAGCCAAAAGTTTGGCCCATTACGTTGCTGTATAAAATGGGAATAAGTGGCCAATATTGTATCTTTGTGATAGATCTTATCAAAATACTCATTAGGGTTACTGCCCATAAAGTAAATACACTATATGCCATGCATACAAGGAATATCAGACACATTCCATCTATAACAACTACAATACCTAGCATCCATGTCAAAAACATACTTGTCTCTTTCACAATAAACTTCAAATTTATGTTCATCATTCCATATAACTTGACAATTCCTAGAAGCCTCAACAGACTTCTGTAACTTCAATTTAATTTTAGGACCAATGAGACCATCATACTTCATAATTTCAGCCATTTTTGTTGTATCTGATTCATCAAAATCCTTAGGATATTCTCATTCATTGTCATCATCGGGTTGTCCCTAGATTCTAAGATATATGCATTGAAGCTCTTGAAAAAGTTATTAAGTAACATGTCGCACTTTGGAAAAACACTGAATGCATGCTTGACCCAATATTCTAAGATGTATGCATTGAAGCTCTTGAAAAAATTATTAAGTAACATGTCGCACTTTGGAAAAATACTAAATGCATGCTTGACCCACTGTTTCGCAGGGTGATTATTCAACCACGTATATGCAGTTTCATCTAATTCCATCAACACGTTCATCTCCTTCTCAAACTCTACAATGGTACTGGCCTTTGCAACATTCCACAAGTAATCCTTGTAAGACCTTACCCTTCCATGTGGTCTTGAAGTAGGCATATAAGTGCCTAACACAAAACCTGTGAGCAAAGGTAGGATAACCCTCCAAAATATCTTTCAAACCTTTTTGTTGGTCTAAGATAAAAGTCCACTATTTGGACTCATCCACACCTCCTATATCACTGAGTAATAAATACATGAACCATCCCCAAGAATCCCTTGACTCATTCCCCACTACTGCGCAAGCAATGGGGCAAAGACCATCATTGCCATCAATACCAACTGTTGCCATTAACTGACCATCTCAAAGACCTTTAAGATGGCAAGTATAAAGGCCAATTATAGCTCAACAACCATTTAAAAAACCTTGCATGCAAGCATCTAAACAAACATAAAATCTTTGAAAAATAGCAGTCCTATCAATTTGAGGTCTGTCAACTTGAACCTTCACTGTACTTCCCCTATTTCAGTTCAATATATCCTCACATTAGCATGCAACCTAGCATATTATTCAGTATAAGTCCCATCAATCTCCCTCCGAGCATATTGTCTTGCTTTACATACTTGGCTTTTTGAAATGTTCACTAACGGGTCTTTCCTCACTGTCTCCCTAATGTCATTCAACTTCCACTGATGATGTGTCCTAAACCTGTCCATGTAATATTTTACGATTCATCTTGGGCTAACATGCCTAGTCTGGAAGGTTCTACAACACCTACGCTCTGGATTAAAAGACTTTACATGCATGCTACTCTCTTGTTGCATCAATGATGCATATAATCTCCATGGAAAGTCACTACTAGTACACTTGACAAGTACTCTATGTGCCTCAATTTTTTAAAACTTCAAATCATACCCACTTTATCTACCACGGACCTTAACAGCATTTTTAAACTCAGCTTTATTTTTCAACTTCATGCCTAATTTTAAAACAACATTGCACATGTCACTATCAGCCATGAATTATGGGAATACTTCATAATTCTCCTCATCAAAATTAGGAGGAGAATTTAACTCCTCAGAATCAAGCTCCACTTGTGGCTCTTGTGGAACTGGTGGCTCAACCCCTCAATTCATTGGTTTTCAGCTCATAATTAGTGTCAACATCATCCTCTAAGTCAATACTCCTAACATTTACATCACTATCATTGCTCCCACTAGATTCACTATCACTGCCCACATTATTACTCCCCTCACAGTAATCACTATCACTTTCATCATCATCAACAGTATGCATATTCTCATTATCAACATTCAAATCATCAGCACTCAAATCATCAACAAGCAAAGACTCAGGTGAATGTGCAACATAAACATGTATAAATCTAGTAGGTGAAACTACCCTACACATTTGCATTACATCCTTATTAGTCCTTATCTCTACCAAACCAAATTCAATATCCTCCTCTGTCTTTACATAATACATGGTAGTATATTCATAAGCACCAGAACAATCAAACATATCCTCTAGATTCACTATCACTGCCCACATTATTACTCCACTCACAGTAATCACTAACACTTACATCACTATCATTGCTCCCACTAGATTCACTATCACTGACCACATTATTACTCCCCTCACAGTAATCACTATCACTTTCATCATCATCAACAGTATGCATATTCTCATTATCAACATTCAAATCATCAACAAGAAAAGACTCAGGTGAATGTGCAACATAAACATGTATAAGTCTAGTAGGTGGAACTACCCTACACATTTGCATTACATCCTTATTAGTCCTTATCTCTACCAAACCAAATTCAATATCCTCCTCTGTCTTTACATAATACATGGTAGTATATTCATAAGTACCAGAACAATCAAACATATCCTCTAGCTCTAGCAGACTCATTGAATCCGAGTAACAGTCATCAAAAATAGATATTTTATCACATAAGTATCTTGTGGGAGTGGACCATTCAAAATTGACCATTATGATGCACATGAATTGAAAATGGATATGGAGACATCTCTGTAATTAAAAAAAACTCAATCAGACTAAAAATAATTGATATCACTTCACAGAGTTCAGTTCACAGCATACACAAGGCCTACGATATAGAGTTCACTTCATATACAAGGCCTACCACACACAGACTAATAACAGAAAGTTTTCATCAGACCCTATACAAGGCCTACGATACAGAGTTCACTTTAGACTAATAGCAGAGAGATTTCATCACAGCAGATACAAGACTTATGATACAAAGTTCACTTTAGACTAATAACAGAAAGATTTCATCACAGCATATACAAGGCCTACTTCACAGAGTTCACATCTGACTTAAAAAAAGTTACAGAAACAAAAGTGAAATATGCAAAGCCTAAAAGTAAGTCAGAGAACATAAGTGAAATGTGCAAGGCCTAAAAGTTACAGAAACCTTAATTCTTAATACAGCATCACATTTCGATTCAACAAGTGTAATACCCCGAAGAATAGAAGTGAAATAACTCGAAGAACATAAGCGAAACAGAACAGACAGAGCTGAATCAACCAATCATAAAGAATTGAAAATATAACTCCTCCAAATAGAGAGCTCCAACCACCTCAGAGACCTTTAACCTCCTATACTAACTCGATCACACCAAGGAACCCTAATATCGATGAATTGATTTCGTAGAGAATGGTGATTTTCACGATTTCGCAAACCCTAATCGCCTACAGAAGAAAGACAGTGATTTCAAAGAGGGGTAAGTTTCGAAGAGATGTAATTTTTGAAGGTGGGTAAGTTGGGTTAACTTATCATCCACGTCATTTGCCACGTGACTCTGGGTAATTAAAAAACTGATGTGGCGTTAAATTATTGTCATTTAATGCCACATCAGCAAACCGTGATGGTCCGTTAATATTTTTAAGTGGAGTTCCTACGGAAGGTTTAACGTGAATAAAATATATAATTGTAGGGTCTACTATGCTATTTTTTAAAGTGGAGTGTCTAAAATGAAAATTACCTCAAACTACGGGAGCAAAACGGTTACCCTATTTTATATTAGATAAAATAGAAACTTACCCCCCAAAGGTTGTTCCAATTAAGTGATGAAGTACCTATATATTCCCTCTTCTTGAGCTTAGGCATTTGGAGGTATGCTCCCTTCCATATATATCATAGGCAGGGAAATTACCCCCTTCCGTTTTGGAGTTTTCTAAAATTATTTATAATTATCCATATAATTTATGTAAAATTCCTAAATAATCTACCATTTTCCTATTTCATTTGTAAATTTTCAATTTTTATACTATTTACTCCTTTAAATTTATAAAATAACTAAGATTTATATATCCCCTTCTAAGAAAAACCAAATTATATAAAATCTTTATTTATTTATTATTATGTCAATTAACATGGATTTAAAAAAATTACTCTCTTCTAGAAAACTTCTAGAATGGCCTTTGATCCTAGGTTCAAACTATCCTCTAAGATGTAAATAATTACTTAGGTCCAATGCACATGCTCAACTGTAAAGCTAGAAATCATGCAAAAGGTACGCCATGAGAGTGAGTACGCTTACTTAGGTCCAATGCCCACGCCCAATTTTATGCTCCACTCCTTCGACTGATTGATCGCATCGAATCTCAGGTTCTCTATGCACTCCCTAATTCTCAATAGAATAAGACACATATTTTTAAATGTATGCAATCAAGAAATTATTTAATGGGCAATCAATTTTTTATAATATTCATTGCATAGAAGATTCTTTCAAGTTGCAGCATATAGTCAAATCTAGAAGTAGGAGTTATGCAATAACCCATTTTTTTTCTAAGGTAAATAGCAATTTTCAAAGTGTCACATCACCGGTTTATTTATCTCATTTTCATGTTGACAGATTTACCCTCTATAGGTGGTTAGCGGTTGTTGATTGTGTGAGTCCACTATAATTAAATAGTAGAATAATGAATAATTTGTTGACATATTTACAGTTTCTTAAATTCAAATTTTATAATTATATTTATCTTAAGATAATCACGCAATAATTCTGGATTTTTGGTTATGAAAATTTCTTGTTTCCATAACCGATTGATAATTTAATTATTAATTTGATTTTAGCATTTTCAGTTATTAGATTATCTTTTATTGTTATGGAAAAAATGTCATTCCTTCTTCGGTATTAGATTATTAATTCACAAGTAAACATCCTTTTTCGGCATTCATCTATATTTGAACCTATAATTCATTCAACAATTACCAAAATCTTGTAATAAAAAAATAAATTGTTAAGCCGATTGAACATTATTGCCAATGATTGACTATTATTGCCGGTATATTGTTAATTGCTTACGAAGGTTGTTGGAGACTGAAGTTGATTTACCTGTTGGTTGATGCTTGGGCGGCATTTCATACATTTTCAAATACTTATTTTTTTAGAAAAAATTAATTTACATTTTTAGTTTCAATTGATTTTAGATCATTATGGTTAATAATATTTTGATTGTTATTTTAATTTTTCAATTAATAAAGGATTATGTTGGGGCTGATTTGTAGGGATTTTTTTAAAATTTAAACTTTTATGTTAATATCTTTAATTATTTTTTATATTTTTTGAAACCAATAATGTTTCCTTATGTCATTATTCATTTATTAGTTAGAATATCGATAATATTTCATTGATTTCACGAATTATAATTTTTAGATTGTAATTTTTTTCTTTGATGTTAAACTTAATTGATTTATTTATGATTTTTTTGTTAAGTCAATATAAAAAGATGTAGATTGAAGATGATTTACCAAGTGCTTGATGTTTGGGCGGGATTTTCGAACTCTAATTGTTTTTGGAAAGAATGATTTTTACATTTATTGTTTATAATTTATTTCTAAAAAAATTATTTTTATTTCTAAATTACCATTTAATACGGTAGTAGTTGATTATCTGGTAAATTTACATTTAAATCTAAAAATATGTAATTTCCTTAATTATATAGTATATAAACTAGTATATCAATAACTTCCATTCGATTGACCCATATTTATAGTATAGTGTTTTATATAGATAAAGGGCATTTGGGTCTAAATTTATTGATCGTTTTGGAAACCTGCTATTTACCTATAATTTTTAAAACCTGGCTATTACTTAACATAGTACTAGGAAACTTGTCTATATTGAAAATTTTCCCAAGAAATTGCAGCATATAGCCAAGTCTAGAAGTAGGAGTTATGTAATAGTCCTATTTTTTTTTTGTAAGTGTATCAAATTCAGTTAGTTATCGCTGCTTAAATGGACTTTGACAGCTTCTATGTAAATGCGAAGACAATTGAGGCAACTAGAAACTAATATGTTAACACATGCAGCACACTACCCATACATATATATATCCACTTAGAAACAGATTCCAGAAGGCAAGTGATTTCCCATCGAAAGCAAGAAAGAAAAGCAGCAACAAGAGATAAGAATGGCGTGAATCTGTAACTCAAGAAAACTTTCGGGAGAAAGGGTTCTTACCTAGGTTTCTCGAACCTAAGTCTAAGAGAGATTGAGTTTGTACTTCTGTAATCTCAATTGTAATTGTTTTACTTTGTAATTTTTGGACTCCAAGGCTAGTAGAATTTCCATCTCTAGAAATTAGATGTAGGTTCCTTCTGAAACTGAACCAGTATAATCCTCGACGTTGATTTCTCCTTACTTCCACTTCTCTTTTGTTCTACTTGTTAATCTGCACAGTTTAACCCTCAATTAGCCATCGTTTCATAACAAAAGTTGTATCAAAGTTGAAGGTTGTCTAACCAGGGGGGAATAAACTTGAAATCAAAGAATCTTGATAATTCAAGATTGTTAACTCATATTCAAGAAGCTGTCAAGAAAAGCTTCTATAATGGCTACTACCTCGACAAAACTGATATTGAGAAGTTTGATGGCACTAATGACTTTGCCATCCAGAAAATGAAGATGCTTGCACTTCTAGGGAACTTAGGATTGGATGAGGTTCACAAAGGGGAAAGTAAAATGCCTGCAATCTACTCTGAAAAAAAGGATATCATGAAGAAGGCATATAACACTTTAATTATGAGTCTCAATGAGGTTCTAAGGGAAATATCAAAGATGAAGTCTATTGCTAAAGTTTGGCTGAAGTTAGATAGCCTATACATGACAAAGACTTTGTCGAGTAGATTGTACCTTAAGGCTAAATTCTTCTCCTACAAGCTGACAGATGGTAAGAATCTCCAAGAACACATTGATGAATTTAACAAATTATGTCTGGACCTTGAGAACATAAAGGTGGAATATGATGATGAAGATAAGGCATTGGTGTTGTTACACTCCTTATCGAGATCATATGAAACATTTGTACATATTCTCAAGCACAGTAGAGAGACACTAACTTTGGAGGATGTAACTGGAGCCTTAAACTCAAAAGATCTACAGAGTAAGTATGAACATAAGGAGCCCAGTGGAGAAAGTTTATCTATGAGAGGAAGATCAGAAAAGAAAGAATTCAGAGGAAGAAGCAAATCTTGATCAAAGTCCAAAAAAGCAAAGAACTATAGAAAGTAAAATGTTATCACTGTTATGAGGAAGGACATATTATGAGACTTTGTCCCAAGAGAAAGAATGAATCTAATCCTAAAGAGACTATTGAAGGGGTGCTGTAGTTGTAGATGATGGATATGAGAGTGCTGATGTCCTCGTTGTGGCAACCAAGAACTCAAAAAAGCAATGGATCCTTGACTCTGGGTGTTCATTTCATATGACACCTAATAGGGACTAGTTTGAGATATTTTCAAGAAATGATGGTGGAAAAGTCTTACTTGGTAACAACAAATAATGTAAGATTATTGGTTCTAGAACTGTCAGGATTAAGTCATATGATGGATCTGAGAAACTACTTTTAAAAGTAAGATTTATACCAGATTTGAAAAGAAATCTTATTTCACTTGGAATTTTGGATGAGAATGGATACACTTACAGAGGGGAAAATGGAGTGCTATAAATTTTCAAGGGTTCTATGCTTATGATGAAAAGATTGAAGGAGAATAGTCTTTATGTGCTTCAAGGCAGTAATTTAATTGGTGCAGCAAACTCAGTTTCTACACCAGAAGTTAATAAAGCGACAATGTGGCATATCAGATTGGGACATGTGAGTGAAAGGGGACTTCATAAACTTGAGGAACAAGGTCTCTTCAATGGGGGCAAGCTGGATAGTCTAAATTCTGTAAACCTTGTGTTTATAGGAAGGAAACCAGGGTTAAGTTTAGCTCATAACTCACATAACTCAAGAAATTCTGAGTTATATTCACTCAGATCTCTGGGGGTCATCTTCAACTGAATCTCTAAGTGGAGGAAGGTACTTCATCGTTATTATTGATGATTGCTCTAGGAAAGTTTGGATTTACATTCTTAAATCAAAAGCTGAAGCTTTCCCAAAGTTTAGAGAATGGAAAAGTATGATAGAGCTGCAAGTAGGAAGGAAAGTGACGAAATTGAAAACTGATAATGGGCTGGAATATTTGAATGAAGATTTCAACAATCTTTATTATTGATGAAGGCATTGTGAGGCACAAAACAGTACCTCACACCCCTCAACAAAATGGGTTGGCTAAGAGAATGAATATGACTCTCCTAGAAAGGGTAAGATGCATGTTATCTAATGTAAATTTGCCCAAGAAGTTTGGGTAGAAGGTGCCAAAACAGTTGCATACCTCATTAACATATGCCTTTCAGCAGCATTGGGATTTAAAACACTTAAAGAGATCTAGTCTAGATCATCTCCAAATCTATCAAACTTAAAGTTTTTTGGGTGTGTTGCATATTCACACATCAAAGAAGGGAAACTTGACCGGGCAAGAAGGTGCATATTTGTTGGTTATCCAGATGGGGTGAAAGGTTACAAACTGTGGTTTTCAAATCAAAGCACATCTAAAAGTTTTATAAGCAGCGATGTTACATTTAGAGAGAGTGAAATGTACATGACCAACTCAAATGTGACCAATCAATAAGAAGCGTAGAAGATTAGTAAGATTGGTATTGAGGTGGAGCTTGATAACAACAGTAAAGAGCCTATTGCTACAAGTTCTATTGATTGTGATTATGGACCAAATGGTGAGCATCAGGAACAGTTTGAAACTCATGAAGAAAATGAGGACCTATTAGATTATCAGTTAGCCAGGGACAGAAACAGAAGACAGCTCAGACCACTTGCTAGGTATGGATATGCAGACCTTATTGCTTTTGCACTCAAAGCTGCTAAAAATATAAATGAGGATGAACCTAGAAATTATCAAGAAACTATGAGATGCCAGTACAAAAACCAATGGCTTGAAGCAATGAAAGAGGAGATGAACTCTTTAAACAAGAATCACACTTGGATTCTAGTTGATAAATCTGATGGGGAAAATATTGTTGGCTCTAAATGGATTTTTAAGGTGAAACAAGGAGTTTCAAGAGCTGAAAAACATAGATTTAAAGCTAGAAGGTAGAAAAAGTTTTTAGTCAAAGGGATGGCATAGATTATTCTAAAATCTTTTCACTAGTAGTAAAGCATACATCTATTAGACTGCTTCTAGCTCTTGTCACTCAATATGGTCTAGAGCTAGAACAAATAGATGTAAGATCAGCCTTTTTACATGAAAATTTAAAGGAGAGTATCTATATGGCACAACCTTATGGCTTCATAAAGAGAGGAGAAGAAAATAAGGTATGTCTTCTAAAAAAGTCTCTTTATGGTTTAAAACAGAGTCTGTGACAGTGGTACATTAAATTTGATGAATTTATGACAAGAAATGGGTTCTCTAGGAGTATGTTTGACAATTGTGTTTACAGCAAGTATACCAAGAACGGATCAAGATTATTTCTATTACTGTACGTAGATGATATACTCATTGCATCATTTAATAACACTCAAATTAAAGAATTTAAAGCCCTTCTTCATAAGGAATTTGAGATGAAAGATTTAGGAGAAGCTAAAAGGATACTTGAAATGGATATTTGCAGAAATAAGGTGAAAACATAGTGTTTATTCACCAAAACTCTGCCTCTTTCCACTCATTTCAAGCTATCCGCTAAACTATCTCCTAAAACATATGAAGAACATCAACATATAGAAAAAATCCCTTATGCAAGTGTTATGGGTAGTCTTACGTACACCATGGTCTGTACAAGACCAGATTTGCCTTATGCAGCAAGTCTTGTCAGTAGATTCATGGCAAAACCAGACAAAGAACACTGGGAGGCCATCAAATAGGTTCTTAGATATTTGAGAGGAACTCCTAGACAAAGTTTGATATTTGAAAAGACAAATTGAGTAGAAGATATCATTAAAGGCTATGTTGATACTAATTTTACAGGAGACCTAGACAAGAGAATGTCTCTAACAAGATATGTGTTTATTGTTTTTAAGTGAACTGTGAGCTAGAAAGTAACTCTTCAACCTGTAGTGGCCTTATCTACAATATAAGCTGAGTATATTGCAGCAACTGAGGCAGTTAAGGAAGCTCTATGGTTAAAAGGGATTGCTGAAGAGTTGGGTATTGAACAGAACAGTATAACGGTATACTGTGACAACCAAAGTGTTATTCACTTGACAAAGAACCAGATGCATCATGAAAGAACTAAACATATAGATATAAGAATGCACTTCATCAGAGAAGTGATTTCAGAAGGGAAGGTGACCGTGGAGAAGATTCACACAGATCATAATCCTGCTGACAGGATAACAAAGCTTGTCACATTTATCAAGTTTGATCACTGCCTAAACTTGATAGATATGAGTACCCTTTCAAACTAAGGACTAAAGAACAGCTGGAGAATTCTAGGGTTTGGGAGGTTTTATCTGAAGTTTGATCCAAGGTAGAGATTTTGTAATAGGCGTATCAAATTCAGTTACTTATCTAGCTTAAATGGACTTTGACAGCTTCTATGTAACTGCCAAGACAGTTGAGCCAACTAGAAACTAATCTGTTAACATATGCAGTACACTACCCATGCATATATATATCCACTTGGAAGCAGAATCTAGAAGGCAAGTGATTCCCATCGAAGGCAAGAAAGAGAAGCAGCAAGAAGAGAGAAGAATGGCGCGAATCTATGACTCAAGAAAAGCTTCGGGGGAGAGGGTTCTTACCTAGGCTTCTCAAACCTGAGTCCGAGAGAGATTGAGTCTGTACTTCTGTAATCTCGATTATTTTTGTTTTGCCTTATAATTGTTTGACTCCAAGCCTAGTAGAATTGTCATCTTTGGCGACTAGATGTAGGTTCCTTTTGAAACTGAACCAGTATAATCCTCGGTGTTGATTTCTCCTGACTTTCACTTCTCTTTTGTTCTGCTTGTTAACCTGCACAATTTAACCCTCAATTAGCCATCATTTCATAACATTTTTCTTACGTAAATAGCAATTTTCATCAACGATTTATTTATCTCATTTTCATGTTGACAGATTTGCCCTCTATAAGTGGTTACCGGTTGTTGATTGTGGGGGTCAACTATAACTAATTAGTAGAATAATGAATAATTTGTTGACATATTTATAGTTTCTTAAATTCAAATTTTATAATTATATTTATCTTAATATAATCACACAATAATTTCTGGTTAAGAAAATTTTTTGTTTCCATAACCAATTGATAATCTAATTATAAAACTAGATTATCTTTTATTATTCTGGAAAAAATATCCTTCCTTCTTCATCATTAGATTGTCAATTCACAAGCAAACATCCTTTTTCGGCATTCATATATATTTGAACATGCAATTCATTCATCAATTACCAAAATCTTATAATAAAAAAACAAATTCTTAAGTCGATTGAACATTATTGTCGATGATTGACTATTATTACCGGTATATTGTTAATTGCTTTCGAAGATTGATGGAGATTGAAGTTGATTTACCTATTGGTTGATGCTTGGGTGGGATTTTTTTCATTTTCAAATACTTATTATTTTTAGAAAAATTGATTTACATTTTTAGTTTCATTTGATTTTAGATCATTATGGTTAATATTTTCATTGGTATTTTAATTTTTCAATTAATAAAGGATTATGTTGGAACTGATTTGTAGGGATTTTTCAAAATTTAACTTATATGATAATATCTTAGATTATTTTTGGTATTTTTTGAAACCAATCATGTTTCCTTGTGTCATTAATCATTTGTTAATTAGAATATCATAATATCTTATTGATTTCACGAATTATAATTTTTTTGATTTTAGTTTTTTTCTTTTATGTTTAACTTAATTGATTTATTTATGATTTTTTATTAAGTTATCATAAAAAGATGGAGATTGAAGATGATTTACCCATTGGTTGATGTTTGGACGGAATTTTTAAACTCTAACTGTTTTAGGAAAGAATGATTTACATTTATTATTTATAATTTATTTCAGAACAAATTTAATTTTATTTCTAAATTACCATTTGTTACAGTAGTAATTGATTATCTGGTAAATTTAAATTTAAATCTGAAAATATGGTATATAGACTAGTATATCAATAACTTTCATTCGATTGACTCATATTTACAGTATAGTTACTTTATATAGATGAATGGCATTTTAGTTTAAGTTTATTGGCCGTTTTAGTAATCTACTATTTACATATAATTTTTTAGATCCGACTATTGCTTAACATAGTACTAGTAAACTTATCTAAATTGAAAAATTTTACTTCTTTCTACCATGATAGTTTAAATTGGCAATTATATCAATATTAGTTTTAAAATTTCACGAACAATCAATCTAAATGACGCGTACTAGCTTTAATTAATCAGATTCTTCAACCACAAATTATATTCATATGAATAATTTTATCAAAATAATCAGAGAGTTCGTTGAGAAGTAATGCTATCAAAATAATCAGATATTCTGAGAGGGAGGAGTAGGGGCAGTGCAAAATTATAGTGTAGTCGGGGATTCAAAAGATGAGTTAAATTAATTTTAAAAATGGATAATGAAGGAAAAAGAGGGGGTTTCTATTTTAAGTAGGGTTAAAATTCAATTTCAGTTGGGCGAAAAATCTAAAAGGCCTAAAATTTTAAAACATTGCATTATAAAAAATAATGACCGCTCTAGGCTTTCGTGGCCCCGCTCTTGACTATGATCATAAACTTATCTTGACTGATATATACAAATTTGAATGGACATGAGGGTGAGATTAATCAATATGTGTTAAATTGACTTTGTATAACAATACAATTCTAATGAAACAATATGACAAGATCACATTATTGATTAAGAGAAACTCAACTCCCGTGACGGCTTTCAATCACCAAGTTCGGGAGGAGGAGGAAGGATTTGGAAGTTTATTGGAAGGTCATAATGTCATATCAAACCGACCATTGTAAGAGAGGAATGACAATCTTTCATCAAATTGTAGTCACCCCACCACAAAGTTTCACACTTTAGTGTTTTGAGAAAATGTTCAAATTTTTATTATAAGAAGTTGTCACGTTCTGTCTCCCCCCAATATTAGGGGCCAAATTGCCTCTCCCTTAGGCTTTAAATGTTCTATCATTTCTTGTCCCTTGTTCTTTCTCCCCATAGCTTTCTCCATTTTCACCCTTTTAGATAATCTTGTCTTTATTAGTGTTTAGCTTAAATAATAAGTGATAAACGGTATTTTCTGTGACAGATTAATTATCAAGAAGTATCGTCCATGAATTTTTTTATTTACTAGAACCATCTTGGCCAAAAATATATTTTTTTCCTTTTATTTTGCAGCTAAATTAAATTAAAAAAGAGTATAATGTCCCATCAATAATTATATAATTGATTTTTTGGGGATTTAGATGTAATGTGACCAGAGGGAAAATAAAAAGGGGGAAAGATTCTAAGGATGGGATCTTTGAAAGTAGTTTGGGAAAGCTTGTTTGGCATGTCGTTTAAGACAGAGATGCTTTAACGGTGGAGGAAGAAGACAAAGAAAAAAGTGAGAGAGTTTTGTAGTAGTGGGGGCTGGAGGGTTGAATTTCAATCTCCGCCGCGCCATACATGGCTGATTTATCTTTCTTTACCGTGTTTGGGAAGGTAAGATTTGGTCTTTTCCCCTTCAATTAGGTAACTACACGTGTTAGTAATGGACCATTACTTGATTGTCAAACTTGGATCTCACATCCAAATCGCGGTCATCCTTGATGAGAACTGAGGGCCGTGATCATCTCGACCTTAAACTATAAGGTGAACATGTGTTGCCACTTTTTTATCTTTTTCTTTTCTTTTCTAACATGTAGAGTTATATTCAGATATGATCGGTCCGTGATGAAAATGCGTTTTAGGTCAATGTTTTTGAGATTTTTTCTTAATTTTCGACTTAAAAAATGTTGCTATTCATGTTTTAATATTTAAGAAAAATATTAATCACACTATAAAACTTTACCTTACTTGTGACAATGCTATTAAATTCTACAGCATCCAATCTATTCTTGAATTTCTTATCTTGATCGTACAGCTGCTTATATAAAAAAAATAAGGATTAAATTAAACATTTTCAAAGTCTATTTTGTTTTCTATGTAAAAATAAAGTTTAAGCTGATATTGTAAAATGTGGTTTGAAGTAATCCGTTTTTAATGCGTTATAACGAGTTTATTTGATTCTCTTGGAGTTAGATTCTACGGAGTTCGATTCCAAATTACTATTCTAGTTGTTTATTATAATTTTAAAATATGATTTCAAGTGGCTGATCAGAATAGATTCTATTGATTGCATGAAATGAGATTCCAAATAAAAATGTAGTGATAGGATTCCATATTTTTTATTCATTTAGAATGAGTTGTGAAAAATTTATTATGCTCTCAAAATATTTATCTAACAAATCATTACTTCTTCTACTTATTTTTTTTAAATGACATTTTAGTAATGTCATATGTCTTATTCTAATTCATTAATTTAATAAATACAAACAATTATTCATATTCTCAATAACCTGATTTATGATTCTAATTTTCAACAATTAATAATAAACTATGCAAATGTCCTTAATTGCCACGACCATTATGCATTACAATTTTTTCTCATGAATTTTAGATGTTCTATGTGAAGATTGATTAAATAAGAATTTAAGTAAGATTAAATATGAGTATAATAAATAAGGTCGATTATCGATGAAGAATAAGCAAATGAATGAAATGAAGATTCTTAGGTTGTTAATGAAAAATAAAGATTCTTACTCCACGTACAAGGAATCAACGTAGAAATGATTACTATTTTATAAAAAATGTTACGAACAAAACATATTAAAATGATCATTCTCATTTTACCTCAACATTTAGTTGAAATGTTTTTGTTTTACATATTTAATGTTTCAGATTGACTAAAGAAAACATTCATACTTCTTTAAGAATTAACTATGATTTACTTAATTTTTAAAGATTATAAACAATTTTTTTACTCAATCAAATTTCAGTAGAAAACATGCAAATACTATAAGGGAGGTGTATGCCTGCTTCTTACCCCTCCCTTATTTCAATCAACTTTATAGTTTCAACAGATAAATGAAACATCGGGTAACTGAATTTGTTCATCGAATTCAACACGTCTAAAACTTACTCATTCTTTTCCTTCAAGTTCTTCGAAGAGGCCCAAAAATATTTATAAGAAAATTACTTAATTTTTTTATTTTATTAATAATGACGAGGTTAAGAAAAGGGATTTATATTTGGTGCTTTGAAAAAGTAATATTTTCTATAAATAAAACTAAAAAAAACTTGAAATTCTCTAACCACTCTAACCAGCTTGGGCAGACAACAACTATTTTTGTTGAGCTTTTTTTTACTTTAATTTGTCATTTTTATTCTATCAGTATTCATTGCCGACAATAAAGAACTTAATTACGTAACTGAACAGGGCTTTTTGCTTTTTAAGTTACTCTTTAAAAATCAATTAATTGATGAAACAAAATATTAAATTACGTTGATTGAAAATCATTTTTCCCTACCTTTTTCTCTATTATTTTATAACTTAAATTTTGTTATTATTTTCCTGATTTGGACCAAAATAGCAATATCCTAAAAAAGAGATTTTTAGGACCCCACTTGACTCATTAAAGTTCATTGGGAACTTCTCTTGAATAAACAGATTTAGGTATCTGACGGTTAATTTGGTTCGATCTTCTTGGAAATAAGAACAAAAGTTATTTGATAATTAGACATTAAATCCAAATAGAGTTTCTTTAACCAGATCTTTCACACTAAATAGTTACATGTGAGAGTTGAAATCTCATATTATATCCCCCTCCCCTTAACTCATAAAATATAATTTTTTTGTCAAGGGAGAGAAGAATACAATATGAACTTTGAACCCTTGATCTTGAGGTTAGAAACCTCACATTCAAATACAGTTTCTTAATTAATATAAGTTTGTGACATGATAATTTATTATAACTTTTAGAATAGAGATTTAGAGATAATGATGGCCTTATGGACAATATTTAGATTCAGTATGGCTTTGAACTTGGAATTTTAACTTAAATTGACGTTATGAGGTACGATGCTAGAAATTTATTAAAATATGAGTAAAAGTTCTCTAAATTATTGTTATTTGATATAATAATAAAGTTTAGAAAATAAGTTTTATCCATCGTATTATACTTTATTACTTTTTTAGTAGATGTTATGTTTATACATGAATTTTCTACCCTGAACGTACCCGCCGAGTCCACCCGCATTGGTCGGATTCCCTTATAATCATTTACTCGTAACTGTCAAGTCAAATGACAAGATTTGGATGGACTCTTACCGCCTTGGAAATGAATTGGAGGCATACGGTAGGATTAGAATGAGGCTCGTCATATCGATCCGCCGACATGACCTCATCAGTAGGCTTCAGATGTGTCGTCCTCTCGTTGAGGATGAACCTAGAAACACGTGACAATGTCTTATACATTGACATTTACTTACATTTGGCAATCGTTGATTGACCAATCATAAAATAAGGTTTACCCCTTATTTTCTATATAAAGGTGATTAACACTCCTATTGAAGGATGTTAAATATTTGGACATTATATGGGGACTCTCTCTCCCTCTCCCTCTCCTTGGCAACCCCAAGGAGGTGCATTTTCTGGCGGTTGTCACCGTCTAGGCCACTAAGGATGCCCATCCTTCCCTTTGTGCTAGACCTCCACATCCCCAGGGTTCTCTGATGACTAGACCACTCTCCATTTATGACCTGATCTGGTTCGAACTTCAGCCTCGAAACAATGGTGACTCCACCGAGGAGTGGTCGGTCGGAAGAAGGCCGTTGTGAAGGAATATGGAGGAGTTCTCCATTTTTTAGATTCAGATCTGGAATTTCAAATATGAAATTTTAGATCTGAATTTTTTTTAGCAAAAAAATTAAAAAAAATCAAGCATAGCATGAGAAATTGACGAGAGAGATGGCTGCCACGGAGCACAGCCGACGACCACCTGGCAAATATTCCCTTCACGACGTCGTATATGCTCTGGAGAAGGACATTCGCATCGAACATGGCTGTCAGAATTGACGCGAACGACGAAAAAGCCTTCTACATTCCCGATCTCTAAATCTTATATCTACGTCAAATGAAGCATTTTCAGGTTTCAAAACACACATAAAATGATTCAGACGGGATTTTCCATTAATTCAGACGGGATTTTCCATTAATTCATCCTTACCCATGTTGCAGGTTCCGAGTTGACCTACTCAGACCATGCAGGTGTTGGGTTGACAAGAATCCCAATTTGCGCGGCCCAGAAGATGCATGTTCAACCAGTTTTACTACCAGAAACCCATGACCGACTCACGCTTGCTGCAACCCGCGCGTGACTCGTTACTGCCATGTACCCCACGTGCGACCCGTTTCTCTCTTTTGGACTGCTGCTTTTGGGTCAAGCTCAAATTCTTCATGACCTTGGTAAATTTATGCACCAGCAAGACTATAAAAAATTCTAGAAAATGAGTGGCGCATTATGTAAATAAACGAAGGACGTCAAATTGCAAGCTAAGTATTTATTTTTAAAAATTACTTCTTTGACTTTAAATACATATTTTATTGTTCAAAATAAAATTTAATGATTGCATGAGTTTATCGTATGGTGTCTTATATAATATATTTACACGGTTGTTCAAGGATATTAAATAATTAGTAGAAATTGATTTACGTTAATTATGTAAGGTATAATTAATTAGGTCCTCATGATTAAATTTTATCAGGCTCTATTGTAATTATAAAAATTACATTTATCATGTTTAGATCATCTATCTTGGATAAGTTGATAAGTTGACCCTATTGTAGATAATATGAGATTATCATTAATGTTACAAATCATATACAAACGGAATTGACTCCTTATTAATAATTTGATATGCATCGGCCAAGTATGTTTAAGTACTAATGAGGTAATATCAAATTCATGTCAAACTTTTATGATAAATATAATGTTTAATTGATTCTTTTGCATTAGCAATACTTTGGTGTACTATCATTTTTATCAACTATTTGTGTTCTATTCATATTTCAATAATCTAAATAAATTATCATGACTAAAATGCTTTATGCATTTTATCTATTGAAAGCATGTTTAGAGTTTGATACCTTCAAGAGCTTATATTTGATTTGGTCAGTTTTCTGACACAATCAATTTATTAGAAGGGCTCAAAAATAGTCTGAACCCATATCTTCATTCATAAAGCATGCTTAACTGTCTATGATTCGTTAGAATAGAACTCTCATGCATATATGATTATCTTTATGCGAGTTGAATATGCATCTTGATTGTATTAAATTTGCAAGCTGAGCATGTTTATATAAGAAAACAAATATACATGCTTTTATTCTTTAATCTCTCTTATTAATTTACATATTTGATTAACGCATTTTATATCATAGATGTGTTTAAATTATATTCGATATGACATTCGCTTCAAGAGTTTGGCACTTGTTATGTCTAATTCACTATGTCATCATGGACATATATTTTCCTTCACATATGAGGACTTTTTGGATAGAACAAATTATGAGGATTTATTGACTTGTTTATCATATGGTCGTGAAAATTATGGATTTATTATTTTTACACGTCAACTCTCTAAAGGGATTTTTGGATTTATTAATCAAGTAATCACAGGGATTTTCAGGACGTATTATTCAGCTCCTCATGGAGATATACAAATTATCCACTAACTTCTTATGGATATTTGAGATTTATCAATCGATTTATTATGAGGGTTTCCTTAACTGATTATCTGACTCATCTTGAGGGGATTGTTGGATTTATCATCTGACATATCATGGGTATTCATGGATTTATGAACCCAATTATTCTAAGTATTTATGGAATTATTTATTATTCACACTGTCTCATGATCTCTGCCACATCAATCTGAATCACGCCTAAATGGGGATCTAGTATGCATATGAGGAATTCTAGAAATATATTTGTTATTCTATATTGACCCATAGTCTCTACTTCATTATTGAATTTAGTCATGGCAAAAAAAATGATGATGATTTATATTTATTTAAACTGCGAAAAGAGGGGAAGATATCAATAGAAACATATTCCCTGTAACGTATTCTACGCTATCATTTTCTATTTGGAAGATCTGCTCTCACAACCAGTTTTATATTTTACTGAGAGATTCTCCTTCTGACCAATAATCGAGACAAGAATTTCTATGAGAATTTTATCATCCATAGCTACATTATCATTGTGAAGAGGGCTTACAGCCTCCTCTAAGTATGTCAGTAATACCACACAAAGGAAATATTTTTTTATGTTGGTTCTACACACCTATGGTAACAGGAAATAAACATGTATGGTGCCTCAAGAAGAGTATTGCAGGTCAGTTACCACCTCGATGATAATAAAATCACCTTAATAGGCGGGTTGATGATTCACCGCTAAGTGCACCCGAGGTAACGACAAAATCACAATGAGATGTGACTTAGGACTGTTGAGCCAAAAATTAACACTAAGTGCACCCGAGGTAACAACAAAACTATTACGAGGGGTGACTTAGGAATGTTAATCAAAAATCATCGCTAAGTGCACCTGAGTTAACGACAAAATTACCGTGAGGGGTGGCTTAGGACTTTGAGCAAAAATTACAGCTAAGTGCACCCGAGGTAACGAAAAAATTACCACGAGGATGACTTAGGACTGTTGAGCAAAAACCATTGTTAAGTGCACCGGACGTAATGACAAAATTACCACAAGGGGTGATTAGGACCGTTGAGTAAAATATTATCGTTAAGTGCACCTGAGGTAACGACAAAATTACCACAAGGGATGACTTAGGACCGTTGAGTAAAATTTACCGCTAAGTGCATCCGAAGTAACAACAAAATTACCATGAGGGGTGACTTAGGACCATTGATTAAAATTAACCGTTAAGTGTACCTATTATAGGTAGCTTAGGATTATTGACAATAAAAAAATTTCCATTAAGCGCACTCGAGGTGATGAAAAACTTGTTACAAGGGATGACTTAGAACTGAAAGATGTTTAGCATCGTAATTTTTACTACGACTTTTGTAGTTATCAAAATGAACCAAAAAATTATGATGGGTTCGTTATCCTAGAACGCGTTTAAGACGTTTCAGCGAAAATTATTCCTGAAATGCATTTAAGACGTTTCAGCAAAGATTGTTCCCGAAACACGTTTAAAGACATTTCAGTGAAAGATCATTCCTGAAATGCACTTAAGATATTTCAGCGAAATTTATTCCTGAAACACGTTCAAGACGTTTCAGCGAAGATTGTTCCTGAAACGCATTTTAAGACGTTTCAGCAAAGATTGTTTTTGAAATGCGTTCAAGACGATTTAGATAAGTTTATTCCTGAAATGCGTTTAAGACGTTTCAGCAAAGATTGTTTCTGAAACGTATTTAAGATGTTTCAGCAAAGATTATTCCTGAAATGCGTTTAAGACATTTCAGCGAAGTTTATTCCTGAAACGCGTTTAAGACGTTTCAGTGAAGATTGTTCATGTAACACATTTAAGACGTTTCGAAAAAGATTGTTCCTAAAATGCGTTTAAGATTTTTCAGTGAAGTTTATTCCTGAAATGCGTTTAAAATGTTTCAGCAAAGATTGCTCTTGCAATGCGTTTAAGACGTTTCGGCAGAAATTCTTCCTGTAACGCGTTTAAGACGTATCAGTAAAGTTTGTTCCTGAAACGCACTTAAGATGTTTCATCAAAGTTTACACCTGGAACGCATTTGAGACATTTCAGCATAGTACATCCATGGGATGCGCCTAAGACGTTCCAGTAAGGTTTGTCCCTGAAATGCAATGAAGACATTTCAGCAGAGGTAGTTGGGCAGAACTAACCCATTGTTGTGAAACCCTTCCAAGCAAAACTTAGTCGCCAAACCTGTTTGAAATAAACAAATTGTCTTGACTATTTACTTTTCCTGTCGCCGCAGAATGTGGCTTTAGTCATATGGATTGAATCTAAGTTGGGCATTTATTATGGATGTGCTTATGGTTAAAGTCGGTGTAAGAGCGATGTATGTGCGAAGTAGAGATGCATGATAACGAAGCATGATAAAAGTATGAAGTGCGAACGGGTATATAACCCTTTAAGTATGACCATTATGGACAATTCAATATGCGTGCATCTTCTTAGGCAACTTGATTACATTTTTGTATATGTGTGTGTGCCTTCTTGAGAAATGTCATGCAGGTTCCTACGTATACGCACTACCACAAGTCCGATCATCTAAAGATGACACTTCAGCGAGTTTACCTACCACAGAAAAATTTCTTAACTAATTATGCTATGCTTAGATTTTCTCTTGGGTAATACGTTGCCTTGATGTTATGCTGCGTTGGTTAAACTACTCTCTAGTGAATTTTTCGCGATCAGTTCTCCCATATCATTAATATTGGAAATCGATGGTAATGAATCTGATGAATTATCTCTAGTAATGTTAAATATGAACATATCGTTGAGACGTATGTCATATATGACCATGATGTAGTTAAAGAATGTTGTTTGACTCTATTAACTTGTTATGATTCATTAGCATCTGAGCACACATCGTGAACATACATATGATATAAGTATTATCATATATATTCACTCGTGCTAACATTGAACATGAGGTTGTGCATTGCTAGTGTATATATATAATTCAGCTAGTCATTATTCAGTACCATGATCAGACTTTTTATTGAGTGAGGCTCATTGTAGTCAACTACTTCTTGCATCTCTTATTAGAGACTAAATGAAAGCAATTGATATATCATCACATCCAACTGGGGGCTACAGCAATGAAGATGACCCTGCATGACTTATTTAGTGAAGAAACTTTCATCATCACAATTGAACATCTCACAATTCGGTGACTCATCAAGTAAGATCATAACACACACTGAGACTATGCACAAGTTCAAGTGGTATGCATTTGAACTTGCACAGGGGGCTAATGTTTATATATGAATTTTCTATCCTGGATATACCCGTTAGGTCCACTCACACTGGTCGGACCCCTATGATTATTTACTCATAACCGTCAAGTCAAGTGACAAGACTTGGATGAACTCTTACCGCCTTAGTAGGATTAGGATGAGGCTCGTCGTGTTGGTCTACCGTCATGACCTCCTCAATAGACTTTAAATGTGTCATCCTCTCATTGAGGATGAACCTAGGAACACGTGGCAACGTACAATACATTAGCCTCTACTTACACTTGACAATCATTGATTGGTCAATCATAAATAAGGTTTTACCTCTTACTTTCTATATAAAGGTACTTAACACTCCTATTGAAGGAGATTGAATATTTGGACATTATGCACACACATTTGGGGGCTCTCTCCCTCTCTCTCTCTCTCCTTGACAACCCCAATGAGGTGTGTTTGCCAGCGGTTATCACCGTCTAGGCCACTAAGGAAGCTCATCCTCCCCTCCGTGCTAGACCTCCACATTCCCAAGGGTTCTCCGATGACTAGACTACTCTCCATTCATGACCCGATTCGGTTCGAAATTCATCCTCGAAACAAGTTATTTCTAAAATTTCAAAGTGAAGTGGGGGTAATATTATATAATTTGAATTTGGAAAATGGTATACCCAGCACACGTATTCCTCACTAGTGAATTGTTATTCTATATACAGGAGAATAAATAACCCTAAGAAGATGGGTTATCAGAAGGGGTTTCATCGCCTAATAGCCTCGATTTTTAAGTTAGAAGTGTGAAGAGAAAGTATCAAAGTTTTTTTGTTGATTTTGTGAACTTACATCCCTCACGATGGGGAAGAGAGCATTTTTAGGGTTGGAGAGTTCTTTGACAATCCAACAAGCAAAGCATGTCTCCATGTTTTGATCAGACCAAGTAGGGTTAGTTGAGGAGTGGTTGAGTGAAAGGACAACGATGAATTAAATGCGACTGCATTCAATCCACCCTGTCCCGACTGGATACATGCAAGTTCTAATGACGCAGGCCATTCCGATAGGTGTGGGCATTGAATACTGAATGACTTAGCATACCCATACACCTAATCTCCATAGGTTTGAAATTCTTCATCTGGCTTCTGACTTGCCTGAGAGGAGGAAGGTCAAGCTCAACGAGGATGCTAAAATATTGTTAGACCCTAAATTGGTCTGTGTTTGGGTAGCTTTGTTTTCCCCGAGCTCCTCCTGAGGTTACTTAATTGGAGGTGGTGCATTCTCAACCTGGGTAACTTACAAGGACACGTGTCCACTATGAGCAGGGAACTCAATGAACTCTCTTAACAATATACAGTTTTGTTATCTTTTAAATTTAAAGATGACAGTTAATATATAATTTGGGTAATTTGATATATTTAAAGGAGGTAAATAATATACAATTTGACAAGTTTACAATTTAAACAAAACAAATACTATATAATGACATAATTTAACCAAGTTTTTTTAGAATAATATGTATAATACCCTAAAACTATAAATCAAAGTGGGCAATTGCCTCATTCTCTATAATGTGACCTCACCATGGGATGTTATATAACAATATTTTAAAATTTGAGAAACTACGTGATTCCCTTAAAAACAATGAATTATTCACCCTATTAATTTCCAATCATCAACTAATTATGGATAGAAATATCATGAAATTCAACAATTTTGACATTTTTTGTAGAGATGGGTGACGTTTATTTTTGGTGGAGGATGGCAAACTTAAAAGAAAAAAGAAAAAAAACATTGAAACATGTAGAGCAACAACATGGTTTTGAAAGTGTCCCCTATTTCTAGGACATATTGAAAGCCATATAGACTTTCCTATCACCAAATGAATCGATTTCCCGCCTCCATCATTGTTATATATCCTACAGGCTTTAACCTTTTTTGTCACAATTCATTTTCCCGATCAACTTAATCTCCATTTTGAAATAAATAAAAACTCAATCTGAGTTTTCTTACATAATTGTAACAGACACAATAATTAATTAAGCATTAACAATTATGGTTTTTTTCGGCATGTTAATGAAAAATAAGGACCAAAAACATTAGGTGGGCATGCATATTGATGTGGGAGAAAAGTCACATATCCCGTGTCAGGAAGAATATTTTATTCAGAAGATAGTTCAATTTTAAGATCATATATTTTACATCAGCTATAAGGAAGAACAGCTAAGTCAGATCCTAAACAAGTCGGCAAACCACAACAAAATAGACTACATACAAAACCAAGAGCTCAGACCTCCACTGAATAGACAAGAAACGTACAGCTTTTAATTCTTACGTACTAGGAAGCACTGACACTCCTATTTGTACAAAGTCTCAGTGTCAGACATGTGTCGGACGCCGTGTCACATTCCCGACACATGATTTGTTATTTTTATTTTTTTTCATTTTCGAACACGTGTTGGACGCGCCATGTCACGTTCTTGATACGTGTCGACAACTTTCAGACATGTTTTTGAAAAAAAAAACTTTTAACTAATAAAATATAAAGTGGGTAAAATGAGATGAATAATATTTTAAAAACTTTTAAATAATGTAAAGTTGATTAATATTAAATGCATGATTAAGAGTAAGTATGAGAGATTAACAGTGTATTTCCTCCATTAAGCTGCTCGGCCACCGACAACATGCAAATGACAAGTAGTTGACACGTCAACATAGTAGTTCGGCAGCTTGATGATAAACATTGAATAGTCAGCATTTATCTCTCATGCAAATAAAACAATGCTACCATTTGCTTCTCAAGCCTCTCTAAATACAAACCATGGTAAAACATCAAAGGTACCTTACCTTTCCTTTAGAAGAAGTACTTAAGAAACTCTCTATATATACTCAGTTCTTTTAAACTCTAACTTTGGCCACTAGAGATTCTTTGATAAAACTTTACCATTTTGATAGGACTTATTTCAGAACTACCTTGCAAGATACCGCTTAAATTTAGAGGATCCCAGCCGTTAAAGATTTGTCCTTCGACAAATACTAAATTTATTGCGATTAATAAAACCATCGTTGCTATTCATCACATGATCATACATCACTAGTTATTTAATTTGCTTGTCACGAGGATTAAAAGAGAGAGAGAAAAAGGGGAGGTTTCTTGTCTGTTTGGTTGGCATCAAAATGGAATTCCAGGAAAATGAAATTTGACTATGAGAAGTGAAGTATAATGAGTCAGCCAAATACATATTTTCCAAAGTTTCGGCCATGGATATATGTGGCGGTCCCTATGTAAAGTAGTATGTTTTGCAGGTATAGGCTTTTGCTTAGTGCATGTTAATCTATCAACCACTCTATTACAAGTGTTGGTATAATTTCATATAAATTAAAGGACAAAAACTACCGTTTGGAACAAATTCACTAACTAAATTAATAAATAAGTTTTTAAAGATAGAAACTCTATGATTTTTAACATTCAGTGGCTAATCATTTAATGTGTAGAAGACTCGCACTCTTCTATTTATGTATAATAGTTTATTTGAAAATTTTCATCAACCACTTTATTTTTCTAATCTTTGAGGTATATATATAGTGCAACTCCAATTAAAGCTACAATCGTAACATAACGCTTATTAGATAAATTTTAAGTGACTATGAGTGATTACCAGACTAGTGTAATCTGTAAAATGCAAATCACAGATTGATTAGTTATATGCTACAATTCGATGATTTACTCACTTTCAATTAGATATAAAATAAAAACTCGAACCAACTCCAGTATAATTAAAAAAAATTAAGTTATCAATTTAAATCAGCCTGCTGGTATTATTTTATTCTAAATGAGAGTAGAAATTATTAAATTATTTTATTCTAGACAAGCTGTACAAGTAAAAACCAATAATGGGATTTTAGGCATTGGCACTATATTACATCAAGATTTCTAGGATTTTCTTAAGCTTAAAGATCACATCCCACCAATTAAACCTTAAAATAAGGGACTAAAAACAGAGAAATAAAACAAAAAAAAAAAAATTGTGCCCGTTGGTCAATGACATAATAGGTCAAAGGCATCACAATGACTTCCTCAGCAACCCATACTCAATTGCCCTGTCCGATCCCATTCTAAAATGCATAAAAAATTTGGACTTTTTAAAATTCGAAAAATAAGATATAACATCATAATATTTAATGTCCTAATAATGCCCAAGTGTAAGCTCGTGTATGGGTATGCTCGTATGATGATGAGTCTTATGTAAAAATAATAATATAAATCATAATTGGATTTATGATTTTTCTACATTTTAGTCGATATGTACTATTAAGTAATTAGAAGTCAGCAATGACTATTAAACTTAACTATTTGTTTCAACAAATGGGTCGTCACGACTTGAGTCTTAAAATAATTAAATTTTTCATGATTTATGTTGTTATATGAATCTAAATGGTACAAGTGTTCCATGTTGATCAGTAACTATCATGCACGCATGAGAGTAAAAATTCTAAGACGAGGAGTTACCAAAAAAATAGTCTCCTCGTCTAATAACCTCTTATGTTTAAGTTAGAAACATTGAGAGAATTCGACAGGTTTTTAAATCGACTATGTGAACTTAGCTCTTTTACATTGGAGAGGGGAGTGTTTATAGGTTGGAGAGCCCTTCGACTGCCGAACGAGCAAAGCATGTCCCTCATGTCTTTGATCAGAGCAGGTTGGGTGGTTGAGAAATGGTTAAAGTAAATTATAGTGCATTAACTATGGTGTATTTAATGTGCTCTACCCGACTTGGTATACATATGCAAGCCACTATGATACAGATCATCCTGATAGATGAAGGCATTAAATATTGAGTGACCTCTCATACCCGTACACTTAATTTCGTGGACTTCTAAATATTTCCACTGGCTTCTAACTTACGAGGTGGGGAGGTGAGGCTAAATCAAGAATGTCGTGGTAAGGCTACTTCCAAAATGGTTCGTCCAGGGTAGCTTCGTTTTTCTCAAGAGATTTCTCGTTCGGGCTCGTGGGACTCCCGACTTGGGTAACTTATGAGGATATGTGTTGCCTTTAGGGAGAGGACTCTGGGTGCTCCCTAACAATTTAAATTAACTCGGACAAATATTATTTTATTAAAATATTGTTCATAATAATCTAAGTCAAATCCAAGGAGTTAAAAAGTTCACTTCACAATTCAAATTTTATCAATTAAATATTACAATTTCAATAAAAGTTGAATTATTGCCAATTGAAAATTTAACTTAATTATCCTTATAATTAAATAGAGGTAAAGTTGCTCAGAAAAATACAAAAGAAGTATCTCAAATCCTCTTTTTTATTTATTAAATTTTATGATACAAAATAAAGTATAGTAAGCTTTTAGAGTATATAATATCCAATATTACACTAACCCTTTAGCTTTAAGCCAAAGATTATGAGATTTAATTAGAAAGTTAATTAAGAATCATGGACCTCAGAAATTGTGGCAAAGCATGAAATTTTATAATCAAATAGTATAATGATCCGAGTTGGGAAAATAAACACATGCTCATACTCTTTATTCTAATAATGACACTTGAAAAAGTATATGATTGCTTCACCATAGGATTTACTTAATTAAAATCTTCTTAATTAAGTTTCGATTAAGATTTCCAATTCCAAGCTTCATGGCAAACCTAATTGGCTGCTAAATTTTAATTATTTGAGTTGCTAGTAATTTGGGGCTACTATATTGCTCTAGAAAAAAATGATAATAATAATAATAATAATAATAATAATAATAATAATAATAATAATAATAATAGAGAAGTTGGATTGGAAAAATATAATTATTTTAGCATTAGAACAGTTTTCATAAATCTAATTGGTAGGTTGTAAGTTAACAAGAATATTTGCATAATCAGGTTTAAGGAGAACATAATATATAATATTTACTTTCTCTCTTTTTTTCCTTTCTTTTTTGTTTGTTGGTTTGAGAATTTTGTGCAATTAAATTGAAGCTTATGAATATTCTCAAGCAGCTTGTCTAGGAATATATGTAACCAAAATTATGATTAATTTGTAGCAAAACTCAAAAAAATGGAAAATGGAAGAAAAAACAGCTTTCCAGTACCAAAAAAAATGATCAAAATTTTTTTTCCTGTGAAAATGTCGAAGTAAATTATTTATTTACAAAAATTATACAGATATAAATAAATTATCTACATTATTTCGGTCATTTTTGAAATAAAAATTTCAGCTATTTTTACTGAAATAGAAAGATGATCGGTTTTTCTAGAAAAATATAGGGAAATTTTACACAAAATACAATATTAGAGGGGTGTTTTAAGAACTAGCAAGTTTTTAAATAGAATTAGGTAAAATTCCCTAAATAGTCAATAATTTTAGACAAATATTCTTCTCTTCTATAAATAACATACTATCTATATTTTTGGGTAAATCAGATATAATTAATTGATATACCCTACAAATAATTAAACAGTAGTTATCGATGGATTTAAACCGTAATCAAGATCTAAACCGCTATTTTTTATATATTTTTGGGAAATCTTTAATTTCCATCTAAACCGCTACTTTTTTAACTACATCAATCAATTAAATACTGAATGAAAAATCTTAAAAAGAAATCAAATTAAATCGATAATAAATCAACAATAAATCAGTGATAATTCGATCAATGAACTAAATTTGAAAATTCTAATAAATTGATATATAATGCATGTTATGTACGGTTATCATCATAAATTATAAGTAAATAAGTTATACACTTGACTCAACTATGGTAGATACTAATGCTTTTATTGTATAATTGTAATTTTCATAAACAGTAATTAACATACTTAACGAAAAAATTAAAAACTAGTAAATCCCGCATTCACCTTAAAAACATATGCAATATTAACTTCCCTAAAATACATTAATTGATAACAGGCTTCATTTTGAAATTAACCAATCAAAATTCACCGAAATAATTAGAATAGTAAATAAAAATCTAACTATTGTTATGGAAACTACTACTTAATTAATTATGATAGATAACAACTAACCTAAAATGTCAATCAATCATCCAAAAAAAACTCTACAAAATCTCAGTCAATACATTATAGTAAATCATATATAAATAAGTGATATACTTGACTTTATTAAAACAGATATAAATTATTCAATTGTTTAATTACAGTTTTCATTTATTGACATTTGCTTGGTGCTCTTTTTAGTTGCTTTTGATGACTCACCTTTAATACGTTTGTCTGTCATAATCAGTGATGCCATAAATAAATAAACAAATGATTATCAGAGTTTTATATAGTTCAATCTTATAACATATTAGAGAATCAATATGTTATTGACATATTGATTATATCAATAAATGATTCAGTATCTTAGACTGATACAATATTAATTGAATAACATATATCAAGTAACAACGATCTATTATTTATTTACTATGTCACAAACAGTACAGAACCATATGATTTTCCCGTATAAATATTTATTGACACAACAACGTTAACCAAATCCAACCACTAATTATAAACAAAACACATGACATAAAAATGATTAAAACTCAAATAACATTGAAATAAAAAAATTATCCATTATGATAATCTATAAATATTTTTCTAACAAAAAATAACCTTCCATTATTGAATTCTTTAAAAATACATGGAGAATGAACCTTGAAGCGTGAGATGTATATAGAATATGAATGAATAGCAATACCAAAAATTTTCTTCACATATTTGAACACAAAAAGTTTAGTGATAGTCTCATAATAATGGAGAATGAATGCAACCAATTGGTATTGTTTTCCTTCAAACAAATCTAGATGGCAAAATCTTTCTAATGGAAGTATCACGTTAATGATAAATCAAAACTTGTCAAAAAAGATGTTGAATTTTCTTCAAACAACACTAGAAATCTGGATGGCAATTATTCAGTTATAGAAAAGATAATTTTCATAACCGAATTCACTAAAAAGGTAATAAAAACAAACAATTAATTTAAATTTAATTTAAATTAAAATTAATATATATTAATGATAGTATAACCTGAAATTTTTTAAAATAATGATATCACATTAAGTAAAATGGCCCCACAAATCAGATGATAGAATTTGTCAAACGAGTGGTAGAATCGTCAATCGAAAATCATTCAACAGCCGGTTGATGACATGGCGATAAAAAATCTGCTATTTACCTAAAAATAAAAAACATGCTATCTCTTAACTCGGCTTTCAAAGCCTGTCTATTTGGTACAATTACTTGAACATAAATCCTAGAAAATGGTCTATTTTTATAGTTGTAAGTTAATAACTGGCCTAAAAATTAAGACTAGATAAATAGTTCTTTTATAATGGGGTGGTTGAAGATTTTTAATTTATCTAAAATGTCTTTATTTTATCCATTAACTATTTATTTTTAATTATTTTTTAAAATGATATATATTAAGCGGTTACAAACCCTACGTTTTTAGTGATTTTTATATAAGTTTTGTAAGTTTAATTATACTTATTTTCAAACCATTGAAATTATATGCCCACAATTTATTAAACTGTTATTATTATTAAATAATATTAAACTATTATTGTATTAGGATAACAATATATTAACATCCGGATGCAATATATTAACATGATCGTAATATAATATTAACAAGAAAAAAGCTACCATTTAATGAGGTATTAATATTCGTGATTAGCGTTGTCAAATTTTATGTAATGATATATTAACCATTCTTAAAATCATATGATGATTGAAAGAGTTACCATATTTAATTTTAATAAATAAATAGATAAATATGATAAAACACATTGTTGGGGTATTTTAGATAAATCATAAAAATTTTAAATTCAAACTAAATAGAGAGGATCATTTATTTATTACAATTTTTTTATCCCGAATCTTATCTTGCTACTATAAAAGTGGTATACTTCTCTTTCCCCTTACTTGAAAATATAGGCCTCAGGTACTGCTCCAAAGCGCTTTGTTTGGACAAATACTTCAAGCCCACTTAGTTTGATGATGTACATAATAATCAAACTTTCTGAATATTTATATATTAAATCTCATTTGGATCAAATGATTGACCACTTTTCAAACCGATCATAACTAGATGTTCGTTGACGAGAATCCGTAGACTAATGTCATGATTTTGGATCCTCTCATGTTCTTTTGCCGATTTCAGCGGTTCCGATTTGCTAGAACGTATTTCAATACCTAAGTAAGAAGATTTGGACCATTGAACACAATCAATGATCAAGCACCCGTGTCAAGTGTCATGTTCGTTTGAACTGGCAACATAAGGTAAGAAATTCTGACAATATCAATACAAAATCAAAGGATTTGTGATCCACCATGTACAAACAGTTCATATCAGATTCAAATTCTTCAATTTGCATGAGGAATAATGACCAGAGATTCAATAATAGCCCAACAATATAATTCTTAATTGCAAAATCTCTTTGGAGCATGAATCTGCAGTCTGCACTGCAAATCCATTCCAGACAACTCAAATCCGACCACTAATCACTAAAATCTATTTTGCCGAAAATATCTCACTTAAAGATTACTTCAATCTTAACTATTACAACATCAATAAAGTTTTCTCTTGAGTTTCAATTAAACATATTCATCCGTCTTATCACCCCGTTATAGAGTGAGCCCTCAAATGGCTACATCTTTTGCTTGGATTTGGCCTGCAACTTCCCCAATGATGCATGGCAATGGCGAGGACGCTCAGCAATCAGCACATTATAAGAAGATTAACATTTCACACTCAGAATTGACGCCTCTGCCTCGCTTCCGCTTGAGTAACTCGTATAGCCCTACCATTCAAGTCCTGCAACCCACAAATGATTTTCCTTCTTTAATCAGTAAATCTTAAATTTTAGTTATATGTAAGACATGGTTATACCGTAAGAACCAAAATCATCCTGAAACAGATTCCAAATGCGCTTTCATACCACATGACTATGAGATCAAATAAAATTTGCATTGTCTTAAGCAGTCTAGCAAACAAGATCATGCTCTAGCAAAACAGCAAGTTCAGCAAAACAAGATCATCTTTTGATGTAAGTAATTATATCTGAATAAACTAAATCTAGAAATACAAAAAGATATATAAAAAACCTGCAATGTTAAGCAGAAGATAATCTGATCCGTAAGACACAAAATCATAGAGTAGAAGGGAAACAGATACTCACAACGCCATTCAAGGCCTCAATGGCACTGTCAACCTCTTCAGCCGTATTGTAGGTTACAAAACCAAAGCCCCTTGATCTACCACTCTCCCTATCATAAACAACCTTTGCTTCCACAACCTTTCCTTGCTCATTAAACAATGTCTCAAGAGCTAGATTATCAACACCCCATGCAAGGTTACCCACATGAAGACGGTTCGGATTATCGAAATTGGATCCACCTCCTCTACCACCGAAATTGGAGCCACTTCCTCTAGCACCGAAATTGGATCCACCTCTAGCACCTCTGAAAGAGGATTCTTCTTCCCTTCTTGCTGGAGGAGGCCCATAATTTACCCTCAATGATCTACCGTCGAGTTCCTGCAATATTTCAAGGGACAATGACTCTTGCATTCATTAAAATGCTATTTTAACTCACATTTATTTTACAAATTTATCATTTCAAATACTTTTCGGTACTTGGAAACACTTCTCCAAGAACCACAACACACGTTTAAGTGTTTCTTAAAATACTTCCAAACTAGAAAGAAATGTGCGTCAAAGTTTACACAAGTGTTTCTACCAAGAAGGTGAACTTGGGGGTGTTTTTTGTCTAAAAACACTTTCATGCATTTAAAATGCTATTTGAACTCACGTCTGTTTCACAGTTGTCCTCATTTAAGATGCTTTTCGGCACTTGGAAGCACTTTTACGAGAAACACATATTCGAGTGTTTCGTAAAAGACTTCCAAACTAGAAAGAAACATGCTTCAAAGTTTATACAAGTATTATTCAAGTGTACTAAAGCGCTTCAGAGAAGAACACTTCCAAACACACCCTTAGTACTCAAAGACGATGTAAAAGGAAGCAACTAATATACCAACATCAATTGAACTACGACCACTAGATATGAAAGCACTTCAGCCTGAGTATAGCTGACTTACATAGCCATTGAATTGTTGAGCAGCTGCTTGAGCTTCATTAACCGTAGACATTGTGACGAATCCAAATCCTCTGCTTCGTCCAGTTATCTTGTCATAAATTACCTTCCAAAAGACAAAACTTGGCTTCATTAAAACTACAGGCCTATTTGTAGAATCAGAACTAAAGAACTAATCAACATTCTAATTTCAATTTTCACAACTTTATCTAAACGAAAAAAAGCAAGCAAGCAAAGATGGAGAATTACAAAGTACCTCGACCATTTCAACATTTCCAGCGCTTTCAAACAATTCGGCCAGCTGAGCACTGTCAGCACTGAAAGGAAGATTACCCACAAAGAGTTTGAGGTCAGGAGAGAATCTGGGTTCGTCTCTTCCGCCAAAGACCTCCTGGTCCTGGTCATAGTCGGACGAAATAGCGACTTTTCGAGCGAATCGAGACGACAAGCCGAAAGAAGATTCTCTCGCAGGGTGAACAGCTGAAGCAGAAACAGAAATAGGGTTCGAGCTAATTCTGAGAGAAGAAAAGTGGGAGGAATTCACAGGAAGAAAATTGGATTTAGGGTTACAGAGGGATAGGGTTTTGGGGGCTAGAGAGGAGAGAACCAAGGAAGCTGTAGATGAAGACATGGCTTTGGTTCTATCAGATAAGGTTTCAACGACCAAAGGGCTTAAAAGGAATGAAGTGAACCAGAGGGACGGAGATATTTATAGAAGGTTTGAGATATTTATCAGAGATTTTTTAACTAATATTTTTAACGTAATTAATTATCCATGTATCAAAACGACATGCAATATACTTAGGAAACTTAAAAATTACAGAAGGAAAATTTCCGATTCCAGTTTTCAAATAATTTTTTACTCAAAAATTATTCTGAAGAATTATTTGTTTTCCATGAAAGAATGTAATATGTGGGAATTAAACGTAGATAAAATCAAAGTCTTATTGATCAATTAAGCTATTAAACTTGATAATTATATACATATATTAGTCAAAAGTCAAACATCTTTGTATTTGTGTATAAAAGTAACATCTCTTACATAATATTTTACGAATATCGATGCACTCTCAATATGTAAATCACATAATTATAGAATATGTATGTTTATTCAAAACTAATTATAAAATATACTAAATGAATAGTCATTTCTCAAGTAATATTAAGTATCAAATACCTTTTATTGATAGCAAGAACCTTCTAAAATTATTTTTACAAACAATTTTAGACATTGATAATATTTGCATCATACATGTATGTATATATATATAATGGAGTTTGCATGGAATTTAATTATGCTACGTAAAAGTAAAAGTGATTACTGTTAAAAGCTAATATAAAGGAAAAAAGTGAAGGTTTCAGTTAACAAAATTTATTTTTGAATGTACAATATAAAATATTTAATTAAAATGAAACTTTAATCATAACCTATTCAATATTTTATTTTCTTTAATGATCTATCACAGTGAAGCTTTTGAGCTTTTCTAGAGCAACTGAGCAAGTAGTAAATTTCTCTTTTTCAAGGTACTATATGTCCTTAATATTCTTTATTTTATAGTTTTTTCAAGGTGCTATATGTAGAGCAAGGAACGATTTACTTATTTGCAATACAGTTTTTGTTAAAACAACATGAAACCCATATTTTTAGTAATTTATATTAAATCACTTTCAATGAAATGAATAGTTTGAATTTTCAATATTAACTAAATAAACGTCCATTTTAAATGCCCAAATAAAATAAACGAACCGTTTCTTCTTCTTCTTTTATGGATCATATCAACCGTTCTTTTCTGTAATAAACTAAATAAACATTTGCTTGCTTTATTGGTTTAATTCACCATTTGTATGAGGATCACAATTTTACTCTTTAAAAACTAAATTATTTTTTGGAGGTAATAAACAATCTTTGATTAAAACATTGTACCAGTTTTTAGTAATAATTTTTTTACACTAATATAGAAATTAAATAAAAGGTTTTTATTATGAGTAATTAGAATTTAATTTATAAGATATGATCTGTAGTTTTTTCTATTAAAGTAAGTATACATGTGAAAGACTACTATATAAATGTTAGAAATGTTAAGTTTTTTGTACCAAAGAATTCAAGAGTATATATGATAAGTTATGGAATGTAATAAATTTGTCAACAAACAAACTGTCAATTAAATAGTCTTAATTATAAAGCTATGGATAATGTGGTACTTAAAGAAAAAAGATAGGGACATTGATGTCCAAGAAATATTTTTCCAAAATCCTCATTTTGGAAAATTATGATATATCGGATCTTATTTTTTTTAATAAAATGTTTTAAATTATTACAACAAATCATACTAACTATAATGAATGTAATTGATAAATAATCATTAAATGTGTGATTTAAAAAGTGAACTAATTATTTAATTAAATAACTTCATCACTACATATGTGTGCGTGTTAATACATATAGTATAATTTGTTTCATGAAAGGTTCATTTTAGGTCAGATCTAAGTAACATTTTCTAGTAAAATCTGAACATATAGATCAAAAAATAAATAGAGAATCATTTTTTTACCAAAAGTTACAGCTTTTTGGTATTTAAAATATTATATAATTCAAATTCATGATTTTAAGGAGTGAGTGCCAGGAGGTAGGATCAATGTAGTTGAACATTAAAAAACACAATCTTTTAAATGATAAAACACAATTGTTTTTTTTGCTTATGTGCTTTTAGGATCACTAGTTAAATGTACGTGTGTTGCACGTGTTGAAAAAATCAACAATAAATAATATGTATAAAATATGAATATGACTACGCATAAAATTGTTTGATCAACTTCTGACTTGTTATGTCAAATACTAGGAATTCAATTTATTAAACGTTGATAATGTTTTTTTGTTAAAAATTTTGTGTTGTTATATAGAGAGTTAATAACATTTTAAATTAATATCTCAATTTGACATTTTTCTAGATATTGTAATTTGATTGTTGATCGTATGGTGAAGTAGGCATTTGTTTCAGTTTCTTATCGTATTTGATTTGATGTGATTACTCCTGATGTTTTGATTTGGTCTTTATATTGACTATTGTTAATTAGTTTTCTTGTTACTATTTTGTTGATGGATTTTATTCCCTAAAAAACGTAAAAAAGTTTTGAATTATTAATTTCCATATTAAATTATTCACTTATTGGTTCTTTAATTCAATCTATTTAAACTAATTTATCTTTCAATTTTTTACAACTCATATATTTTTAATAATTGCAATATTAAATGTGATTTTGGTAGAGAAAATATCTGGAGACGTACCAATTTATAATTTCATATAACAGCGACAACATGTGTCAAAAAATATTTTTCCCCGTTAGTTTCATTTATATATACTATATACTTAAAAATGTAAAAAATATTTAACCTTCAATATCAAATTATTCACTTATTTAATTATTTAATAAATTTTTCACATCTGCAGTTTTATTTTTTTATAAAAGGATAAATATATTAACTAAAAGAACACCTACATATTTACAAGAACCGTGCCTCACGAGTAAATTACACCAACACAACCTATCACAATTTTTTTAAAATGTGATTTAAAAGAGAGAAATATTTTTAAACACAAATTATCTTTATTTTTATATGAAATTTTGATTGGACCAGCTGTAGGCCAAGCTCCAGGGACCAGCAAGTGGGGACATTGGCTCAATCTTTTCTTTCTATTTCTTTGAGATATGCATTTGATTGGATATGGACTTCAGCCGTTATCTCAGCCCATCCCATTCTCACTTGTTGCAGTGTTCCGAGTCCGAGTAATGTTGAGAGTCAAGTCATACATTCTCCTCCAAATAGATCTCACACTTGAACTCCAATCCCCAAATTAGAAAAAAAGTGTTGTAAAATCATGACACTTATTGGTTTAAATCCACTGCAGGTTTTTTTTATAATTCTCATGAAAAAAAGTTGAAAACTACTTTACACTCTTTTAAATCTAGGTATGAAAGATACAAAGATACTAGAGTTTTTTAAGCAGTACAGAAAAAATAAAATCCAACTATGTGTCACAACATTCCAACAGATATTTTAGACCACAACACAGGATAACTAACTACACAACTTATCAAACATAGGCTAAAATATGCGGCACATAACAATCGAACTATGTTGCAGAAACAACAAAACTAAATGACGCATAGATATAAGCTCAACTAAGCCGTAATACAAAGTTGAAAAGCCTAGCTTGTTTTACTCCTCAAAACCTATGTGTTAAATAAAGATGAACTAAGTTATTTTAACAGTATATAATATACAAAGTCAGATGATATGTGATAATGTTTTAACACGCCGTCGTGAATTACAATGCACGACAGCTGAAGACTAAGATGAATAGCCAAACTACATGACATAAATGGGTCAAACTAAAGTGGCACGCATACACATGCCTTTTGAATTATCGTGTTTATCATTATATTATTCGGCGTCTTTGAATTTTAAATTCTAAATTTTGAATACGTGTTTTTTATTTTCGTTGTCAAGATTATAAATTTTACGGAGAATGATGAAATATTATGAGTCGAACTCACGCCCTCATAATGTGTGGATGAAAACTTAACCATTATGTCAACTCATATTGTCAAAAGTATTTTTTTGTGTTCAAGTTTAAATTTCTTTCTTTCTTTGTTAATCATATCATATCCTATTATGTTCATGAGTCTGGATAACTAGAGTATATTTTTGGACAATTTTATCCAATGATATTAATTTTATCACTAAATTATCATTGGTTCCCACAATATTAATTGTGATAAAGTTGTATATTAAAGCCAGATATATGATATGAAAAGACATGAAGAATGAAGAGTCATATTAGAAAATTGACAGTAATAAAGATAAAGTGGAGGGAGCTATGTAAGAATGTTGAGGAGAAAGTAGATGATGAAGACTTATATGAATTTTCTCCATGCATGGAAACTTCATATAAGCCTAACTTCTAATTGAAAAAAGAAAAATCTTGCATGGAAGAAGTACTGTGTATATTCAAAACCAAAAATAAATTAGTTTGAATAATTTGATACATCTGATCATAATTTAGACACCATTAAACAATTAAGCATGTCTGATTGGGGTCATAACTGAAAAACAGATCTCTAATCTATATTAAAAAATAACCTTCCAACATGATGTCTTCTAAGTTTACAACACTAAAAATCATTATTTTTATCAAATCCATATAAACATGCAATGAACCAACCACCCTAAGACTAAACAAAACTATAAATTTTATAATGTTTTTACACAAAGCCCAAAAGATCTCAATCTTTTAAACAAATAGAAAACAAACCTAGATTCTTGGAAGCTTTAACTGTTGTTATTTCAATTTATTAGTGTAATTAATTAATTAATTAATTATCTCTAATTATAAAGGTTATTTGTTTCGTTAAAACAAGGGCATGTATGATTAATGTTCAATGTACGTGTTCATCTTTTGTTGCTTTGTTTTGCGCATTAGCATATTACTTTAAAAAATAATATCCGAATGAATTCTGACCATTGATTTTCAAAATTTAAAGAACTGAAAGAAGAAAATTATAGCACTTAATGTAAATACTTGCGATTTTCTTGTTAATGGATATATTAAATTTTATATGGTCAATGATTTCATGTATTTTATATTACCTACATTTCACTTTACGTAGAGTGAATAATTTTTATATATGTTGATGTATTATATAATTCCACACCAAACCAAACCAAAGCCAAGCCAAACTTTAGTTTTCTATTAATTTTTTTAATTTTTATTATGTGCTTTTAGTTTTCATGTTGTAGTTTTATTTGGAAATGATTAATTATCAAGTTTTTTGTTGAATTTTATTAAAAAACATTACTAGGGCGGAACCAAAAAACTGAACAAAGCTTTCCATTTATGTTGGTTCATTTCATTTTCACTTGTTGGTTCGATAATACTACCGCACCGAACCGTAAATACTCCTAGAACTATTAATACAATTCTTTTATTTATTAACTATAGTATATATAAATGGAGTTAAGAGGGAATCCAAATTGCCAAGGCTCTTGGTATTCTCTCGTCTACAATCACATTTACCATTTCAATTACCAACAAATAAATGAGTCGTGAAAAATTAAGAGATAAATTAGGGTAAATCATTAATTTTTTTTATAATTTACATTTCCTTTTTGCAATTTTGTTAATGGAAATTTCAGCGTTTAACATTCCTTTTATTCTTTAATTCCATTTATTTCATTTTGTATGTTCGTTAATTTCATATGTTTGCCTTTTTTCAATCATTGCATCTTTCTCTTTCAAGATCAAGAGTTTCATACGTTATGACTTGCAAAATATCCATGATGAATTTTCACTATAATAAATCTTGTTAATGGCTTTTTAATTGCGATTGTGTGTGTTCATAGAAGTATTAATTTGTATTTGTTTTTAAGATATTGTGTAATTGATCTTAACCATTTACCAAATAATTTTTGTTTAAAATTATAATTTCATGAGTAAACATCAAGGGATACATATACATATATATATATATATATACACACACACTTTATTTAATTAATCCTAATTCTTCCGCTCTTTTAATTATTTAGTGAAATCGCTCTATTAAAATAAAAGTATGTTTTATTCTTTAATTATCTTAATATCTTTTATTCTAGTAAAATCACTCTATTTGAGCTTTTTATGTTATGTAAATTTCAAAAACTACACGCTTATCTTTTACGTATAAAGCCTATAGTTCAATATAATTTTCACTTATAGATAAACGTACATATAAAATTTACATAACTCGTGTAAAGCACGAGATTACCTAATATAGTAAAAGTGAGAAGAAGGTGAGAATCATTCTTGGATAATTTTATGTACTTATTATTGATACAATATCCGAAAATAACTTTTTAACTTACACGTGTAATTTAATAATTGGTTACTTTCAATATTAAAATAAATTTATTAAAGTGTCCATTAATGACTTTGGAAAAAAAGTGATGAATAAATAATTTTAAAGCTAATTTTAATTTGATGACTTTGGATTAAGTGTACGAAGTTATTTAAGAAGTTATAGAGAAAAATGCAAATTTCTACTATTTTATTTTAGTATAGAGAAAAAATGAATCATCTATATAGAATTTAAAATTAATTCATTTATAGCGTACTTCTAAAAACATCATATGAGCTAAATTTTGTACGTAGTATCATTAGTATGCTATATTAATATAGTTACACAATATTTACAAACAAAATTCAATGTTCGGTTAAAAAATCTAGATAAGTTTAGAATAAACATGAATTATGATGGCCTCATTTTTTCTTTAAATTTTTAAAGAGCATATTTCTGCTATAAAAAATATTAAATTTTAATAGAAACGTCCTTGACGTTCTACNTATATATATATATATATATATATATATATAAATAATAACGATATAATAATGTCTTGATTTTACTCACAACTCTAAAACAAAGAATATGGTTTAAAATACATTTTTTAATTATGATAAACACAACATGATTATAAAATTGTCAATCATGACTAGAAATATAATAAATTCAACTGCGGCGCATCAATCACACGAGTGTATTCACTAGTTGTACACATATTATAAAAAATGGTCAATGTATTAGGACCTCAATATAATGCATATATGTCCTTATTTTTCATCATTTTTTAGAAAATATAATTTAAGATTATCACCCCCGTGCCCCTGACATTTTGATCTCATACCAAACAACACCCTCATCTTTAAAATGTTACACGAATGTCTCATGAACTTTTATTTTGTTAATGAGACTAGCTTACTGTTACTTCCGTATAAAAAATTGGACATGAATTAGGCCCTCTGACTTTCACGTGATCTAACATGAGGATAAAATGGTAATTAAACTCAACCCTAAATTACCGTATACAATTGGTTGTGACGTTTTAAATCAGTAAGCTACTTTAAAGAAAAAGTAAGCTTACATGGACTAAACTGATAATCGAAATAGATTTTGAAGTAAAATGAAATTTTACCCAATACGAAATAGATAAAGATAAACATTTAGAAGTACAATTTCGACAATAAATTTTATGATACCAAACCAATACTGATATTAAAATGTTCTATCGTTGTATTAGTCAAAGAATCAATTCAAATATATAAATTCATCGTAACCTTAAAACTTAAGTTTTTGGAATAACTGACAAGATTAATTGTCCACGTGTTAGGTTCATTTACAAATTTCATGCTACATGTGAGAGGACTCTCAAAGAATTAATTCAAATACATAAATCCGACTCAACTTAAAGTTTTAAGTTTTTAAGATAACTAACAATTTCATAATATGAGTATCACTATCTACGTGGGCACATCGACTCTTGTTCTAACGAACAAGAGGCTAAGCTGTTATATCTGACATTGTTTAGAAAATGAATAGACCATACCTCTTTTCACTAAGACAAAAAAAATAAAAAATAAAAAAATAAAAGTCAATTTTCTTTTTTCATTTTTTGAGTTCAACAAATATATGACGTGCTGATTTAAGTCAACAGCTAAAATATGTTGAACTGCCTCAAATGAAGGTGATCTATATCATTACTTGATCATCCCGATACTAATACTGTGCCGATAGATGGAGTACTCATGAGACAATGCTAGCCACATTGTAGCCGTGGACCCATCATCATTAGACCGATGTGAGTCTTTAATTGAGATATCAAATTTCAGTTATGCTTGAAATAGACATGAAAAAAAGTAGACATATATTTTTTTAATTTATTTACCTTAGAGTTAGAATATATTTAAATATTTTATTTTTTAAATAAAAGAACAACATATATATATATATAAGTTTGGCCGTCAGACCTAATAATCAATATCAGCTAAATTTTAGGAAACTTGAATTTTCTTTCAACGAAGTACTGAATCAGAGATTTGAGTTCGGACAAGAAGAGCAAGAAAGTAAAGAAATTGAGAAAGCAGTCTATCTTTGCAAAAAACTAGGTTTTGTTATAGGCATGGCTTTCTCCCCTCTTTTATCTCACGCACAAACTTTTACTCTTCACTTTCACTCTCTCTCTCTTCCAGATTGCTTTTTAAAGTCTGACCCGTAATTTTCTTTCAGTTTCTCTCTCACAATTAGCTTTTTTTATCTCTCTCTACACATATATAATTTCTCTCTCATATCGCCAGAAAGTCCAGTCTTCTTTGTTTCTCTCCTCTTCTCTCCCTAGATATTTGTAATTCAACTCTGTATTGTCTTTAAGGCCCGTGCTTGATCTACTTGCGGGACTACGTGACTGGAGAGAAGTTTGGCGGATGAAGGAGAAGGAAATGGAATGCACAGAAGGTAATGACACTTCGAAACCCTAACTTCTAGGCATGTGAGGAAGGACCCTCTGTTTATCCAATTTTCTTGTAGTCTGTGCAAATGGCCCCTTGAATTTAATATCTCCCCTTGATTCTCCATTTTCAGTTGAATTATTGGCTTTGAGTTTTATTTTTTGAATGACGTGAACTTTATTTCTATTCATTTTTCTGTCTTGGGAATCTTGGTTATCTTTGATGAAGATCTGAGCTGCTTTTGGAGCTGGGTTTTCTTTTCCCATAGCTTCTGGATTTTGATGGGCTGTTTTTAGATCTAGCTGGTATAGCTGCTTTGCATATTGAACACTAGATTTTGATAAGCATAATTGATGCTTTGATTTGCGAATGCTATTATGTGCTGTTGTGTACTTTCATTTGCTCGGTGAAGTTCAGCTCTGTGGGTTACTCAGACGGCGGTCATGGAGGGAACGGGTGACAACAATGGGTTGACTAAATCACCACTCCACTTAAGAAAATATATCTATGGAATATGTTAGAACTAGTTCATCTGGGCTTGGAATTTCTTGAGCTGTGTATGATTAAATCAAGAATTTATTTCCAATGCCAAGTAGATTTAGTATTTTTTATTTGGTTACGGTTTCTGAATGGTTCCCGACCACCCCCATTCCACACCAAAATAAAGTCACGTATTCTCATTTTCATTTTTATTGCATCTTTGCCTCTAATACTTTTTTGACAGTAATCTGATAATTTTTTTATAGTTTAGATGTTTCTCGATGCTAATTGATTTAATATTTTGGATCAGGTTAACGGTGGCATTCGAGAAGGAACTGGTTTTCAAAATGGAATAAAATCTAATTGCGAGAATGTCGCCCTTTGTTTTCTAGATGAAATATTAAGCAGTCATAACAATTTCTCTACATCATTCAAGCGGATCTAAAAGCATCAAATAAGAGTAGCTGTCAGATTTGATTATTGGGAACTGCATTTAAAAGCCCACCAAAATGGACCGTTGAGGCAGTCAGGATTTTTGTGCGTGATGCTCTTCATTATGATGTAATGAAGCACATTATTTATGACGGCTAAGAAGTGTTGGCCTATAGACTTTGGCATTGCCTTGTTGAGTGAACTATGACTGGGGGCAAACTCTCTTGGTAGTATGTGTAGCAGTCATGTAAATTAAGTACTTAGGTAATTGTGTGGAAGCCTTTTCCTTTTTGCGAAGTGTTAGTGTGTATCATTGTGAACTGGCACTTTGTTTTATTGGAAGCCGCTACCGATATTATGGAAGCTGAGACTTTGCATGTGAACCACCCATCGGGTGTGCTTCATCAGTTTCTTCCTCCTCTTTCATCCATGCTTCTGGTTTCAATGAGTTATGTTGACCCTGGAAAATTGGCGGCAACTGTTGAAGGAGGTGCTCGGTTTGGGTTTGATCTGTTAGTATTAATGTTACTCTTTAATCTGGCTGCTATTTTGTGTCATTACTTGTCAGCTCGTATCGGCGTGGCTACCGGGAGAGATCTTGGCCAGGTATCTATTATTATTCTTAAGGTCTTGTTCTTACTGCCTGAAATTCTTCATTCATAGGTTTCATTCCTTTAGGATCACCCATCACACCTCTTTGAATCTTCTTTGATGCTACTCCTAAATTTTTTTAGTATTGGCATATCTGTTAACTCCACAACACTAGAGTTGCCACAATGCGTTAATTTATATTTGGAACGTGATGATTAATACGATCTGCTCAAGGTCGAGTAATAGATTATAATTTCTGCACGAACGAACCATATTCTTGCCCAACTTATGGTTGTAACTATAGTTATGCTTTCCCGTACTAAAAAATGAAGAGCAATGCTTACTCGTAGGATATTCAAATTCCAAGCTTCCCTTGCTGCTGTTTTCTTCTATAATGTCACTGAGGTGGTCCGTCATTATCTGTCTTTCATGCTTCAGATGCTTGTGTTTACTAATATATTTCTTTTTAATAATCATACCAAAGATTTGCAGCCAAGAGTACGACAAGAGCACTTGCATGTTTCTAGGAATTCAAGCAGAGTTTTCTGCGATTCTGTTGGACCTTACCATGGTAATTTTCGTATTAACCATGGACTTCATCAACGTTAATGGTGAATTTATATATGGATTGAAGTGTAAAACTAAGGCCTAGGCCTTAGTTTGGGCAATATTTGTTTGGGCTTATGATTTTGTTGCTAATATGATTGCACCAAAATTTTCTAGATCTTGGGTATTTCCAATGGACTTAATCTTCTATTTGGGTGGGACTTATTCACTTGTGTGTGCCTGACTGCTGTCAATGCCGCTTTGTTTCCAATTTTTCCCACCCTTCTGGTAAGTACTACAGTTTGCAGTATGTTGCATTCTCAAAATCCATTACTATATTATTCATAATTACTAGTTTTCCTTTTCAGGAGAACTGCAAGGCTGAGATTCTTTTCATGTGCATGGCTGGACTTTTACTGCTCTCATTTGTTCTTGGAGTACTCATCAGTCAACCAGAAATCCCACTTTCGATAAATGGAATGCTGACGAAGGTGACTGGAGATAGTGCATTTGCACTTATGAGTCTTCTTGGTGCCAGTATCATGCCTCACAATTTTTATGTGCACTCTTTTATTGTAAAGGTATCTTTGGATTTCATTAAATCATTATTTTATTGCGGAGTACTGTTTCTTTTGTTATCTTATTAATCTCGTGTAGTTGGACTGAACATGTGCTAATCAGTGACTTACTTGATGAGAACATGGTGATATGTAGTAGACGTTGTTATATTTGACAGTTTGCAATTGTATCATCAGGGGCTTGAATTATTTTTTTAATCAATATTTGGGAAACACATTCTTGAAACAAGTGCCTCTGAGAAGCTAGTCATATAATTGTATTTAAGCTTAGTCAATTTTTTCTGCCAATTTCCGTTGAGTTGGTGCCGTTTGATACAGGCCATTAAGTCAATTGGAAGACGATATTCATATTTATTTTAGTTTGCTTTAAACATGGTTATGTAGTCATGGTCAGGGTTGATAGACTTAAGTTCTCAAACTCAACTCACACTCCCAACTCATGAAAATCAAAAGACCTAAACTTTTAAGTCTTCTGTAGTGTTACACTAGTTATTTGCTGTGCTTATCAACTGTAACTTCTGAAACATTGCCGAAAAATTCTTTGCAGCAGCACAAGGAACTTCCAAACATTTCCAAGCATTCCCTGTGCTATAACCATTTGGTTGCCATCTTATGTGTCTTCAGTGGCATTTATCTAGTGAATTATGTGCTGATGAACTCTGCAGCAAATGTCTTTTATAGTACAGGCCTTGTTGTGGTAACTTTTCAAGATGCAATGTCGCTATTGGAGCAGGTACGATTTTGTCATCTTTGCTTTTTCCTTGGTAAATAATAGTTTTCCTTTCATGAATCCTAAATCCTAGCCGTGTTTCTTGAAGGCTCTTTACTTTCTACATGTCCTGATAGATTTCATTTTGGAAATAAGCAGGTATTTAGGAGCCCAGTGGGGCCTGTTGGCTTCTTACTTGTTCTATTCTTATCAAATCAAATAACATCACTTAACTGGAGTCTGGGTGGAGAGGTAATTATGCTGGATTTTTTGAAACTGGACATTCCTGGATGGCTTCATTGTGCCACAATCAGAATTGTTGCCGTCATTCCTGCTCTTTATTGTGTGTGGAGTGCAGGAGCTGAAGGGATGTATCAACTGCTTATCTTCACTCAAGTTGTAGTAGCCCTATTGCTTCCATCATCTGTTATCCCTCTTTTTCGTATTGCTTCATCGAGACCAGTTATGGGTGACTACAAAGTTTCTCAGTTTGTTGAGTTTGTATCGCTGATTACCTTTATTGGGATGCTTGGGCTGAAAATTATGTTTGTGGTAGAAATGATATTTGGTAATAGTGATTGGGCAAGTAATCTGAGATGGAACACGGGGAGTATTGTGTCAGTCCCTTATCTCGTTCTTCTTATAAGTGCTTCTGCATCTTTTTGTTTTATGCTTTGGCTAGCAGCTACCCCATTAAAATCTGCTAGTGCCCAATTAGATGCTCAGTTGTTATGGAACTGTGATACGCCAAATACTGTACCTGATTTACGTACACAGAGAGATGAAACTGATGTGAGTGAAACTAGATATCATGGAGAGACATCTGATATGAAGCAAGAATCATCCCAAGTTCTAGGGAAGAACTTGGAGAACCATTCAGATGTACCATCTTCAAATTTCGAATTTCATTTGCCCGAATCTATAATGGAACCTGATCAGGAGCTTCATGTGACTTCTATAGAGGAAAGCCATTCTGATAGCACATATACTAGCTCACTGATGCATCGTGCAGAGGAATCTGCATCCACAGTTGAGTCAGTCCCCGCCTCGGCCTTAACCTGTAAGGTTCCTAAAGCTACACTTTTAGACACCAGGGTCCTGGAGATCGATTCAGAAGAGCCATTTGAAAAGACTGTTGAAGTTGAGGGAGACTTACAAATTGAGAAGGATGATGATCAAGGTGAGAACTCAGAGCCTGAAGAATCAGTGAAAGGCGTTCCTGTGAATATATCATGTCAGACATCTGAGGGTCCAGGTTCAATCAGGAGCCTCAGTGGAAAAAGTGAGGAAGGTGGAAATAGTGCTGGGAGTCTGTCAAGGTTAGCTGGATTAGGCCGTGCTGCAAGGCGCCAACTAACTACAGTTCTTGATGAATTTTGGGGACAATTATATGATTTCCATGGACAAGCAACTCATCAAGCGAAAGCTAAAAAACTGGATGTAATGCTTTGGGCAGATTCTAATTCTGCTGCATCCTCGAAAAAATCGGACTTAAAGGAGAATCCTGGATATTTCTCACCTCTTGGAGGGAGGGGATCTGATCCATTCATCACCTCAAGTTTATACGACTCTCCCAAGCAGCAGCGGATGCAAGGTAGTTTAGAGTCACCATATGGAGTTCAAAAAGGTTCTTCATCATTGTGGTCCAACCACATGCAGCTATTGGACGCCTATGTGCAAAATTCTAATCTTCATGCTCATGACTACGGAGAGAGGAGGTATTCTAGTGTGCGGGACTTACCTTCTTCGGGGAGCTGGGATTATCAGCCAGCCACAGTTCATGGTTATCAGATTGCATCCTATCTAGATCGAATTGCCAAGGACAACAGAGCTTCTGCTAACTTGAATGACCAAGTGAAATCAGTAGTAGCCCTAAAATCTCAGTCCTTCAGTGGCGTAAATTATAGAGAACCACTTTCATTTTCTTTGGGACAAAAATTGCAAAATGGCTTAGGCACTGTTCAGACCTCCAGTTTCCAGAACCGTGCAGTATCAAGAAACAGTCCTTCGCAATCTGAAAGGCCATATTATGACCCTTCCTCTTTTGGAACTGCTGAAAGTCTAATAAGCTCAGTCAATACAAAGAAGTACCATAGTTTACCGGATATTCACCGTGATATTAGTGTCTCAGCTAAGAGTGCTCAATGGGACAGTCCAATGGGATTTGGATCATCGATGAACAGAAGTTATGAACCGACCTTGTATTCAGATTCTAGATCAAGAACACAATCTCCTTTGGCATTTGATGAACTCTCTCCATCAAAAGCTTACAATGATATTTCACCTTCACGGCTGTGTTCTAATTTAGACTCTGGACTACTCTGGTCTAAGCATCCTTTAGAGAGGTTTGGGTTAACTGACAAGAGTCATGTTACAGGTAGTAGAGGAGTTGGAATGCTGAGTTCCGTCAGTGGAGAAGAAGTTGATTCGGCTGTGGATTCAGAAGTCAGGCTTCTCCAGTCTTTCAGGCATTGTATTTTGAAGCTTTTGAAACTAGAAGGGTCTGAGTGGTTGTTTAGACAGAATGACGGGGCTGATGAGGAACTAATTGATTGTGTGGCTGCTAGGGAGAGGTTTCTTTATGAAGCTGAAACTAGGGAGATTAATCGGGTCGTTCAAATGAGTGAGCCTCGGTACTTCTCTACTGATAGGAAGGCTGATTCTGGAATGAAAAATGAAGCTTCTCTCGCTAATTTTTCGATTTCTTCAATTCCTAATTGTGGGGATGGCTGTATTTGGAAATCAGATCTAATAATAAGCTTTGGGGTATGGTGCATCCATCGAATTCTTGACCTGTCACTTATGGAAAGCCGGCCAGAACTATGGGGAAAATATACTTATGTACTCAATCGTCTTCAGGTACTGTTTCTGGATATTGGAATATGGAATTTTTGTCTGGTAGTTATGACCAGCTGTAAATTAGTGGTCTTGGTTGTGACTTTCTGAGGGGGTTGAGAAATTCCTTGTTAGCTTTGCGGTTACGTTTGACGAACCATTTATCTAACATAGCAAGCTTTGCTTTTCTTACGTGGCCCAAATGACTAGGTTAAGTTTATCTCATTGTTGATATAGTTTTTGATGGATCTTCCTGTTTAGCTTCTCTTCCTTTTTCTGCATCCTTAGTCACGCCTTTTGCTTAGTGTGTGAACATTCCACTTAGACAATGTCATCATTGGGCTAAACTTTAGGCAACTAAACCATCTTTGTTTCCAGCTTGACCAGGAAAATAAGTACTTTTCCCAATGCTCCTGGTTTACTTTTGTAAACTCTTTAGTATTCTGTAGCTCTAAATCCCCTTCTCTAGAAATATATGTTTACTATTATTTATCTATGATATGAGTATTTTATTCCACAAAGTTGTTTTGATATTGTCATGTATTTTGTCTTCCTCAATTGATATATCTACCCTAACTATAGGGAATTGTTGATCCGGCATTTTCAAAGCCACGTTCTCCAATGTCCCCATGCTTCTGCCTTCAAATCCCCCCTGCATATCAGCAAAGACCAAGTCCTCCACCTGTTTCAAATGGAATGCTACCCCCTGCTTCAAAACCAGGCAAGGGAAAATGCACAACTGCAGCAATGCTATTAGACATAGTCAAGGATGTGGAGATTGCTATTTCCTGCAGAAAGGGCCGAAGCGGCACTGCTGCCGGCGACGTAGCTTTCCCAAAAGGAAAAGAGAATCTTGCATCTGTCCTAAAACGCTACAAACGACGGTTATCGAACAAGGCTGTTGGCATGGAGGGCCCTGCATCACGTAAGGTTCCCACTTCCACTCCTTATAGCTTATAGCTTTTAGACAACAATCTAACTACTCTGCTTGGTGTCTAATGAGCTGTGTAATTTTGCCGAAGCAAGCGGCTCATTGTCTCAGTTCCTCTTGGAAATTTTAATGTGTATGTTGTGGATGTCTGTCTTACTGAATATGTAATTGCAGCAGAATCAAAGGAAATCATAATAATATAAAATCCGATCGTTTATTTGGTTGAGGTGAAAATCCCATGAGGTTGTAAATTGTAATTCTATGTTGCAGCTGTAAGCTTTCCTCTGTATGCTTCTGGTATTTTGGGATTGATATGTAACACCGTGCTGCTCATTGGTGATATGCGTGACACTGTATATGGTACAAAATCACGCATAACGTGTAAGTAAATGAACAAAAAATAGATTTTCAATATCAGACGTGGTCTCTCATATGATGATACTATATAACAGTACTCTTGTTTAGATCTGTTGCACAAAATGAATGCAATGAAAGGAGGTGACTTTAAGGGGAGGTTTGGATATGGATAATGATGAAGTTGATGGATAGAAATAAAAGAAAGTCATGGCCTACATTTTTTTCTCTCTAAGAAATGAATACTTGGCCTTGTTTTAGGTGCTCTAGTCAGTTCTGAATGACACAAAGGGACATTTGATTCGCATAATTTAGATTGACCATAGCAATTCAATTACTGACAATTCAATTGCTTGTAAAATATAATTGTCATGTTTTGTTATGCATGATAATTTATGAAGTGATAAGTGGTAATTTGTGATTGTTATGTATGGTATAAGTAAAATTTTGTTGTAAATTTGTGTAGATAACAAAAAGTTATTTAAATACATTTTTAGTTATATATTAGGAAAATTTTCACTAGCATCAACTGTGATTTAAGTAAATGATTCATACCTCCTCTAAGTTTAATAATATCACTCACATGTGAATTTAAACTTGTCTTATCTCTTAATTTTTTGTTAACACATCTTTAAAAGGTTATTATACCCTTTATTCTCCACTAGAACCCATAACAATAAGATAAAATCTCAACTCGTCTTATATAAATACTGATTGGATATACAAAGATAATTAATTATATGAGTTTTGACTAAAGTAGTGGGCACCCTGTTAACACCCAGAATTTTTCATAACCCAAAAACAAGGGCCATTCAACATTAATTTTCGTCTTCCTCTTTGCCAAAATCGTTGTTTCTACACCACCTCCACCCAAATTCTTTGCTTCTGAGTCATCTTCGTCTAGCAAGCTCCACCCACGTCCTCCTCCGACAAGTTGTTTGAGCAAGGAGAAAAACACGTTAGAAAAGTCCGTCATCTGCGAAGGCACCGAAATATAGACTTTCCCCTATTTCGGCCTTTTTCTTTTAATAGCTAGCGAAATTTCATATTAGTTTTATTTTCTTCTATTCAGTGCTTCTAGAAATGAAGACTAAACCATTTTTTTTGTTCGATTTTCCTCTATTTACCCTCTAATTGTTTGTTCTGGAATTGTTTTGTTATGGGGTTTCCCCATTTAGATTCCCCAATTTTCCTTCTAATTGTTGTTATGTATTTTCACTTTTAGATTTTCCCCTATCCCTAAAAAGTTTTCACAGTCAATTAGAAAGAATTGAGTAATATTCCAAAATCGTGGCAACAAGGTTCATTTGGTTCGTCTGTATTGCAAGTTTCGTTTTTTGTGGAGGAGGAGTGCGGAGCACTTCTAAGATGGTGGGATGGTGGTTGTGTTTCTGAATTCTGGCTGAGGGTATTGTGGGGGAATGGGATGGGGGATTAGCTGGCGACGTGGGTTTTCCAACTTTATCGTAAGTACATCTCAAGGGGGTGTGAATTGAATGTCCATACATAAAAATTAGAAATGATGTGAGTGGTATTTTTAGATCTAGATAAGTATAAGTGTCATTTACTAAATTACATGGAGTGTTATTAACTTTTTTTTTAAATATTATATTAAAAAAATATTTTGAAGTGTAATTTTGACATTAATTTTAATTATTATTTATATAAATTAATAATGTTTGACTAAATTTTATAAATTAATTTTAATTAAATTAACGAATTAAAAGATATATTAAAAAAATATTTTCACGTGAAATTTTAATTATTTTTCATTGATATTTAAATAAATTAATAATGATAAAGTAAACTCTAATAAGATTAATTTTAATTAAATTAATAATTTAATTTTTTATTAATATTTTAATAAAAAATTAGGTAAATGAATTTTATTAATTTTTTATTAATATTGAATAAATTAATAAGATTGGACTAAATTTTAAAAATATAATTTTAATGAAATTAATATAATAAAAAATCTTTTCACAAAATTTTAACATTAATTTTAGTTATTTTATTAATATTTAAATAAATTAATAATGCTAAATTGAACTAAATTAATTTTAATTAAATTAATATAGTAAAATTTATTATTATTTTCATTAAAAAGTAAAAACAAAAATCATTAAAATGAATTTTATTTAATTTTATTAAAATCTAAATAAATTAATAATGTTGGGTAAAATTTTACAAAAATAATTTTAATTAAATTAATAAAATAAGTGATACAATAAAATAATATTTTCATGTGAAATTTTAACATTAATGTTAATTAAATTCATAAGAGGGTAGGAAAATAATTGTGTTTGATATTACAATTGTAATTGTAATATAAATTAAGATTGATTCAATTTTTTGTTACAATTCAATTGTCTCAAAACATTGTAAATTAGGATTGCATATAAATTAAAATTAAAATTTTATTTAAAGATGACTCTAAACAAACACAGTAATTCGATTACTAGAATATTACAAAAAACATGAATCATAAGTATTTATTTGTGAAACCGCAAATGTCACTTTTTACAAAAAATGATTTCATATTTTCCTAAATAAATACCAATACCAATATATATGAAGTTTTGGTTGTTAAAAGAAAGATTTATATGATTTTTGTGTGTGAAAACTAGATCGTGAGTCAGTCAAATTGATTATCTTGAAGAATATCAGAAAAACTTCTATTGTCCTATTTTTAAATTTTTGTAAAGATATAAAGAATACTATCAGCTTAAAATGAGCACTGTTATTTGACCCGACTTGTAATGCATTACAAGTTTACGGGATAAAAACAGATTGATTATAATTTGTTGATTTATCAAGATACACAAATTTAAAATTGTGCCATGTAAACTTGTGATGCATCACAAGTTAGATTAAATTACATTTTTCGTTTGAAATTGTCCATATCAATAAGAAAGGAAATAAATCAAAGAAGATGGTAGTAAAGAGAACAAGTTAAACATGAAAACTCGTTGTATTTTTGGCTATTTTAAAATCATACCACATGCAAAGTTTTTTTTTTTGGCGAATATAGTATATGTGCTTTAAAATTCTTGTTATTAAGCTTCATGTTACACAAAATATTTTGATTTATAATCTTTACGCACAAATGCGTTATTTTCTCATTCAACCTATTTATCATTATCTCATAAGCTCCTAGAGTATTAAAATTGGCGTGACATTACATTTAAATGGTGTTTGAAAGGGAACTATATGGTTTTTCAGATTAAACTTGGAAGCTAGGCTGAGGTCCTCATAGATGAAAAAAACTCGTTGAAGGCCTCCATTAAGACGTCGAAGACCTTGCAGCCACTGCTTTTCATTCAGATTGTATAGAAAATGGTTGGGAATAAACGGGTCGCGCTCGGTTTGTTGGTTCACGATGGCCGTGAAGAGGAACCAAAAATCTGACATCAACATGATGAAAATTCAAGGGTTTTGCAAAATAGCTACAATATAAAATCTTAATATAAAATTTGATATCAAGTTCAATAATCATAAAAAATAAAAAAAATTACAGCATATAGTAAAGTCTAAAAGTAGGAGTTATGTATAACTCATTTTTTTTCTTAGGTAAATAGCAGTTTTTGGAGTGACATATCACCAATTTATTTATCTCATTTTCATGTTGACAGTTTTACTCTCTATAGGTGGTTACCAGTTGTTGATTGTGTGAGTCCACTATAATTAATTAATAGAATAATGAATAATGTGTTGAAATATTTATGGTTTTTTAAATTTAAATTTTATAACTATTAATCTTAACATAATCAGGCAATAATTCTAGATTTTCAGTTATGAAATTTTTTTGTTTCCATAACCGATTGATAATTTAATTATAAAATTTGATTTTCTGTGAATTTAGTATTTTTAGTTATCAGATTATCTTTTATTGTTATGAAAATTTATTCTTCCTCATTCGGCATTAGATTATCAATTCACAAGCAAACATCATTCTTCAACATTCATCTATAATTGAACTTACAATTCATTCATCAATTACCAAAATTTTGTAATAAAAAAAATAAATTGTTAATCCGATTGGACATTATTGTCGATGATTGACTATTATTGCCGGTATACTGTTAATTGCTTTCAAATACTTATTTTCTTTTTCGAAAAATTGATTTACATTTTTAGTTTCAATTGATTTTAGGTCATTATGGTTAATAATATTTTGATTGTTATTTTAATTTTTCAATTAATAAAGAATTATGTTGGGGCTGATTTGTAGGGATTTTTCAAAATTTAAACTTATATGATAATATCTTAGATTATTTTTGGTATGAAATCAATAATATTTCTTTATGTTATTATTCATTTATTAATTAGAATATCGGTAAATTTGATTGATTTCACGAATTATAATTTTTAGATTTTCGTTTTTTTCTTGTATGTAACTTAATTGATTTAGTCACAATTTTTTTTATTAAATTAACATAAAAAAATGGAGATTGAAAATGATTTATCTAGTGGTTGATGTTTGAGCAGGATTTCAAACTCTAATTATTTTGGGAAAGAATGATTTACATTTATTGTTTATAATTTATTTTTAAATAAATTTAATTTTATTTCTCAATTATCATTTATCACGGTAGTGGTTGATTATCTGGTAATTTTAATTTAAGTTCGAAAATATGTAGTTTCCTTGATTATATGATATATACATTAACATATCAATAACTTCTATTAGATTGATTCATATTTACAGTATAGTTGCTTTATATAGATGAATGTCATTTTGATCTAAATTTATTGACCGTTTTAGAAACCTGCTATTAACCTGTAATTTTTGAAACCAGACTATTGCTTAACATAGTACTAGTAAACTTGTCTATATTGAAAATCTTTCCTAAAAAATAGCCATGTTTTATAGGCGCACTAACCAGAAACGCATCTCTTCCTATTATACCCGTTTACTACCATTTAATAATTAAAAAACTCCATAAACAACCCAAACCATCCCATTTAATGCATTATTCTTTTGAATTTTTTTGAAATCTCATAAATAGCACAAAAACATAAAAAAAGAGATTAAGGGAAATATATATATATATATATATAACACGCGCTATATATAGCATGTGTACATAAAATATATTGCATATATATAATACAAAAATATATATAACATTTATAACAATATAAAATATACAAGTTATAAATAATATATATGTGTTATGTAAATATATAACACATATTTTTTATAGGTGTTGATAACGTGTTAGNATATATATATATATATATATATATATATGAGAGAGAGATCTTAAGAGAGAGATCTTAAGAGAGATATATTTAATGCATATAAATATAGATAGAGAGAAAATATGGATGATTATATATTTATATTAAAGGAAAGTACACGGATACCCTTAAGATTTACTTAAAAGACATAGACACCTATGTAGTTTGAGAAAAGACACGGACCTACCTTGACATTTTATTATGGTGATTAAAACACCCAAAAATGTTATTTCCCTTACTAACGACGTTAAAATTTCTCAAAATACCAATAATACTCTTATCTTTCTATATTCCTGACCGACTAGAACCCATATTTTCGTATTTTGAGGGTTTTCTCGGGCTATGAGGGAGATAACCCAATTTCATATTTTGAGGATTTTCTCGAGTCTGGGTTTTCTTGAGTACAGGTAAAGATACTTAAATGGTTTTGGATCTAAGATTATTTTGGTCATTTCATTCTAAAACTAAACTATTTGTAATAGATTGAATTTATTTATCTTTTCTTAAATTACATGAGGTGTCCGTATTTTTCAAATAAATATAAGGGGGTGTACAAGTATTTTTTCCTTAAATGTATACTATATTAAAAATTTAAAAAGGACATAAGGGAGAGAAACTTTTAATTTTCCATTTTACCATTTTAGCTGCCTTAATGTACAGTACAAGTTAGGTATTTCATATTTTTTTTATTTAATTCACTTTTATTATGAAATATATATTTTATTCAATAATAGTTGTTGTATAAATATTTTTGTAAACTTAAATATTTTTGTAATATGCTGTAATTAAGAGTGTGAAAGTCCACAACGATGGATTTTGAGATCTCTATTTCTTTACTTTATAATCGTTCGTTCATTAGTATTTCGTAATTTTAATATTATGTAAATTTATACGGGAACATAAAACTTCAAATAATTAGTTGAGAGAAAATAATTTTATGGCATGAAAATTCATACAGATATGTACTATGCTCAAGTATTAAAATTGATATTCTTAAATTATATACAAGAGATACAATACATTTTTTGGTATTATAAAACTATAAATAGTATACAAACAAATCACATGATACCCACAAACAAAAATTGTTATGATTGGTCGTTGTCAATTTGAAAAAAAATTGAGTTAAAATATGATAAATTCACTTTAATATTTGCTGTTAGATTTTTTAATTTTGTACTAAATGTAATTATGTCCAACATATATTATTCATAGTTAAAATGTTTATAAGATTATCTTTTCTCATCTCAAATATTTTTTTTCTAATTTCTTCTCATCTCATCTTATGATTTATTTTTAATTTTTTGAGACTAAGCCAATATTTTTAAATTACCAAACCACGTACGGTACGAGCTTTGCAACTTGTTAAATAATAAAAGGAAGTATTATTAATTAACAAAGAGAGAAAATTATGAATTTAATAAAATTTACTACATTAATTATTTTAAAAATATACTATATTTTATGTTTTTCATAAATTATAAATAAAATTGATTTTAAAATCAAAAAATTATCTAAATAATATCATTTCTAAAAAATCAACTATCAATGAGTTTGAAACATATGGATCCTAGCATTGAAGATAACTATCAATGATTATATTAAAGAAAACAAATTAGAGATGAATGAAACAGAAGAGAAATCAGGTGAAAAAAAATAGTAAAAAATGTTGAATTTTTTTTGTTTTGATCTGAAAGGTAACAGTTGTAAAGAAGACAAATGGCAATGTTCAAACCATTAGGTTAAATAAGTTAAAATGCGTGATAATGATTTGACAAACATAATAACCTCATGTTATCTTAAACAGAAGTCGATCTATATCAGTTAATTATTACTTTGGGTTAAAAAAATAAATAAAAGAAAAGAAAAAGAAGTTGGTTGACTTGAATAAAGAATTGCTTGCCAGCTACAAAAATAGCTTTGAATTTAGTTAGTTGACTGGTGGGTTTTATTTATTTAAACAGAGAAAGATATATTAAAAAAATATAAAAAATAGTATAAATGTGAAGGGACAAATAAAAATGTTAAGGGGTAAATAAAATTCCTGGACGAGCGCACCAAGGAATTATCTAATAATTTTTAGGGAAAAAGTGAATTTACATTCTCAAAACAATTCAATAATTTATATCTTTAAATAATTTTTTTAACATCAAATGTTTATAAAATATGAGAATTAGTTATTTATACTCTTTCCGTTAAAATTTAACAGTTTTGTTATAATTATTGAAATTAAAAAATATTATTTATTAAGAAAATACTAATTAAATTAAGTAAAAACTAATTAAACTAATTACATTAAAAAAACTAAAAGATTAAAAAACCCCAAATACTAAAAAAACCTAAATCCCCTTCCCCTTTTGGTTTTTTTTTTGGATAAATAAACATTTTTCATTTCCCTTGAGTATTTTTATTCTCATTTTTCAAAATAAAGAATTTTATACTCTTAGCTTAACTTCATATCATCCCTTACAACCTCTTTCTTCTTACATAATTTATTTTTCTTTTTTGATGCACGTGTCAAATCAATTTAATAATATCTTCTTCTTATTATTATTCTTTATTTTTCAACAAAACTTTTTCTTTTATTTGAAGGGTTCAAGTAATTTTTATGACTATTTGAACCCTTCAAGTAATTATTTTTTTATTTGTTGTCAATCAACACTCATACATCAGGTTACTACTTGAAGGGTTCAAATAATTATTTATAACTACTTGAATGATTCAATTGATTATTTTTTTATCAGTTAATTACTCATACATTATATGACTACTCGAAGGGTTCAAGTAATTGTTTATGACTACTTGAACCCTTCAAGTAGTTATTTTTTGTTTGATCTGTTAGCAACCTAAGACCAGGTAAAGGTGATCACAGAAATGAGGTCCCGCGAAATCTCAAAGAAATCCAAGGGTTAACGGGAAGATTGGCCTCCTTGAACATGTTCATCTCCAGATCGACAGAAAGATGCAAACCTTTCTATAACGGGTTACAGAAAAACTCTGTGAGCGGATGGAATAAAGACTGCGAAGAAGCCTTTGCCAAAGTTAAAGAGTACCTAACGGCTGCCCCTACTCTCCAAACCTACTCTCGGTGAACAACTTCTGTTATACGCGACCATCTCCGCAGGGGCAATCAATGCAGTGCTCATCAAATAAGCGGAAAGAAATAGAAACCTTTATGCTTCGTGAGCAAAAGTTTTGTAGCGGTGGAGACAAGATATAAACGAATGGAGAAACTAGTACTAGCCATTATAATTGTAACACATAAACTAAGGCTTTACTTCCAAGCCCACAGCATCGATGTGTTAACTGATTCTCCCATTAAAGCCTTCTGCACTCAACGGGGCAAGCGGGAGAATAGTAAAATGGTATATTGAGCTAAGTCAATACGACTTCAATTATAAGCCCCATACATCAATAAAACAAGCATTAGTGGATTTCATTGCAGACTTCACAAAAGGGGAAGTTGAACGAGAAACCCATCAAACGGGAAAAGATGGAACTTGGAAACTCTTTGTTGATGTTGCTTCAAAGAGTAGAGGAGCATGAGCAAGGTGGTAGTACAAACTCCCTTCGAAGAAATATTGGAACACTCCATCTCCTTCGAATTCGATGCATCAAATAATGAAGCAGACTACGAAGCACTGATCGCAGGAGTATCTCTGTTGTGGGAATATGAGGTGACTAATGTTAAAATTTTCTATGATTCCATGTTGATTGTGAAACAGATCACAGAATAATACGTAGCCAAAAACCAACATATGATGAGTTATTTACAACATGTAAAAGATATACTCAACACGATAAAAATAATATGAAATCTAACAAATTTCAAGAACTGAGAACGGGCACGCTGATGCCCTGTGAATTTGGGATCTTCATTATGCTTCACCTACAAAAGGAACGTCCCCATAGAAATTCTGGAGAAGCTATGCACTTCACTCTTCTGGAATAAGGTGGTGATGTAGAAGTTGAGCGAAAACCAAGTTGGCAAGATGGCATAATACGATACTCATACTTGAAGAAAAAAATGCTTCATAAAGACAAACTACTTGCCAAAAAAGGTTCAACAACAGGGTGCCAGGTAGGGGTGTAAGCAAAACTGTAAAACCAACCAAACCGATCTGAATCGAAGCGGTTTGGTCGGTTATAAGATTGTTGACGGTTCGGTTTAGTTGCAAAAAATAAAATATATAAGATTCGGCTCGGTTTACGATTTCGGTAGGAAAATCGCAATGAACCAAACTGAACCGCACTTCATGTATATATAAAGAGATTTTTAGAAACCCTAGCCCATTTTGTTCTCTCCTCTTCTCACATCGCAACCTCCCCTCTCCAATTCTCTCATCAAAGACTCATCTCATTCTCTCCTCTCTCACTCATCGAAGACTCTCTCTTTCACTCATCGAAGACTCTCTCTCTCTCACTCGTCGAAGACTCTCTCTCTCATAGTTCTTCTCTCTCTCTCTCTTAGTTCGTCTCTCTCTCTTTCTATCTCTCAGTTCATCTCTCTATCTCTATTTCTATATTCATCTCTTTGTCTCTCAGTTTGCTTCTCTCTCTCTCTTTGTATCTCAGTTTGCGTCTCTTTCTCTGGGTAGCCATGAAAGTTTTAGAAGTAAAAGAATAAAAAGAAATTCTAGATCTGGAAGTTCAAGAAGAAAAGAGGAAATTCCAGATCTGGAAGTTCAAGAAGAAAAGGGAAATTCCAAATCTGATTTAATTTGTATTTTGTTTTTTTGCCTTATGAACTTTCTGATGCTTATGAGGATTTTATTGTTTTCTGATTGTATTTATAATCTATTAATATAACTTTGAATTAGAATTATCTCAATTCTTTCTTCTATGTTTCCACATGGAAGTTTACGTTTTCAAGAAATTGTTCAAACTAAGACTTGTTTATTTTCAGTAGAACTTGTTCTGTTTATTTTACTTGTTTGTACTGGTTCAGTACGGTTTAAGACAAAATTTGACGGCTCGGTTCGGCGCGGTTTCTTCATTCTGACAGGTTCGATTCGGTTCCTATTTTTTGATAAACCGCATTTATGGTTTGGTTCGTTAAAATACTCTAAACTATACAGAATCAAATCGCTTATACCACTAGTGCCAGGTATACGATGATTAATGTGATATTATATAAGAAAATATTTGCAGGGCCGTACCTGAAAGTGTCTACAAGAAAATGATGCCCAATATGTGTTAGTAGAAATTCACGAGGGCATATACGGAAACCACACCGAGGGCAGATCACTAGCACGTAAAGTCATGAACGAATGATACTATTGGCCTTGAATGCATCAGGATGCCAAACGATATGCGAAAAGGTGCGACAAATGTCAGCGCTTTGCGCTCGTAGCAAAAATGACCCCAGGAGAACTCAAAACCATGGCGAGTCCTTAAATATTCATGCAGTGGGCCCTGGACATTGTTGGGCCACTCCCCATTGCCATTGCCCAAATTTTTTTTTTATTGGAAGCAACAGATGATTTTACTAAGTGGATTACGGCTGAAACCTTTTCGAAAATCAGTGAGGAAGAAGTAAAAGGGTTCCAATGAAAAAACTTGGTGTGCAGGTACGAAATCCCCCAGATCTTAGTGTCTGACAACAGACTTAAAATTCACCAGGAGCTTAGTAAGACATTTTGTGAAGATCTAAAGATCATGAATCTGTTCTCCACGCCTAACTACCCATAGGGGAACAAGTAAGCAGAAAGATCAAATCGGGTCGTACTTGACAACCTGAAAAAATAGCTAGATTCCACCAAGGGGAAATGGGTGGAAGAACTACCTGCAGTCTTATGTACATATAGAAGAACTCCGAGAGAGACAACGGGATTAACCCCATTCTCATTAGCATACGGACCATAAGTTGTCATTCCCGTAGAAATTGGAAGTCCTACCATTAGATCCGGGCTAAATGAACATCAAAATGGATAACTCCTAAGAAACGATCTTGATGAACTAAAGGGAAAAGGGAAGCGGCCCTGATCAGAATGGCTCGCTACAATCAGAAAATGAGATCTTATTTCTAGAAGAAGGTAAGAAAATGAGAATTCCAAAAATGGGACCTGGTCCTCAGAAAAAGCTTCCAAATGGAAGGGAAGCACGAGCCGACCACCTAGGAGAGACCATACATCATCAGCAAAATAAGAGGAAACGGCTATTATCACTTGAAAATGAAAGAGGGAACGGAATTATAGAAGCCATGGAACATGATTCATCTAAAACAAATATATTGTATAAAGAATGTAAGAAATATGTTGTAATGAGACGTCTTTCCCGTGGTTTTTTCCTGCAAGGCTTTTCCACATAAAAACGGGGCGTCAATTTTCTCTCCTCAACATGATCGCTACTAAAAGGGGACTAAGGGCATAATAAGTCATTGGGAGGGGCAGTTCATAAGTCCTACTTTCAGAAGGAATTGAGGGCATAATAAGTCCTTGGAGGCGGCAGTTCATAGTCATACTCCCAGAAATAACTAAGGGCATAAAAAGTCATTGGGAGTGGCAGTTCCTAAGTTCTACTCCTAGAAGGAACTAGGGGCATAAAAAGTCTTTGGGAGAGGCAGTTCATAAGTCATACTTTCAGATGGAACTAAGGGCATAAAAAATTCTTGGGAGGGGCAGTTCATAAATCCTACTCTAAGAAGAAACTAAGGGCATAAAAAGTTATTGAGAGAGGCAGTTCATAAGTCCTACTCCCAGAAAAAAACTATGAGCATGAAAAAACCCTTGCCCTACTAAAAAAATAACTAAAGAAGGAAAAACCGTAGAAGCAAGCTATTCCAAATAGGCCTGCTTGCAGCAAACAGGAAGGGAATCAATCGATAAAAGGTAGAAACGATCAAACCGGATAAACATACTCTTGCCTAGAGATTTCTTGAAAGAACTTTCAAGCGCTTAAAAGAATAAGTAGTTGATAAATTTACTTAACCATATAAAAAGATTAGAAAGGGAGAGTATCTTTTATTGCTTATGGAACTTCATTAAAGCAGTCAAGAAGACTATAAGAAACTTATTACTAAGTGTTAGAGGAAGTGACATACCATATTGAAGAAATGAGTCATTTCATTAAAAAAATGGAAAATTACAAAATGATTCCAAAAGAAAAAAGAACCTGACAAAAAGCAAGAAAAGAGAAAAAAAGTGCTAAGTCTCTGCATCCCCGTGGTAACATCAGTAGTCGCTTTAGTAGTGAAAGTGGGAAGCTCATCCTAAGAATCAATAGAATCGCTAGGAAGCAGGACCAATGACATACGGGGAGCTTTATCAGTCTTAGCATCGCGGTAACCCGCCCTATAGGCCATCTGCTCATACTTTTCGACCATGGCCTGATACTCGACCATAAGACCAGCCTCCTATTCACGCGACTTAGCCAACGCGTTCTTAGCCTCAGCCAGCTTTGCCTCAACGATAGACAAGCTCTCCTCACTTATCTCGGCGATCCTCTCTACTTAGCGCAATGACAATTCAAGCTTCGACTGTTTAGCCATGGTCGCGTCAAGCTCAGAAGTCAGACGAGCAACAACCCGTTAAAGTCAGGCCTCTGCCTTTTTGAGATCGTCCCGTTCTGAGGCGACGACTTCTGAGGCGACTACACCATAAGATTTGGTGGTCTCCATTACCTTTCTCCTACAACTGGATACCTCCTATTCAACATCGTGAACCATCTTGAAGCCCGTTGTGGTAAGTCACGGCCTGTTCGAAAAGTGTTAGTCAAAATTGGAAAGAAATTTACGCAGGAAAAATAAAGATATAAAGAGACACAAATAAAAATACCTGCATCAGAGCATGACTCAAGTTGATAACCTTATCATTAATGAACATCTGGCGGAGTACAAGAGCATCTACCTCTAACATGATTCCCTTCACAACGACGTGTGAAGAATGAGGGTCCTTTAAAAAACTAACATCAGCAGGAACTGGTGGAGCCGCGGGGTATTGCCGCCACCTCCAGACCCATCTCCTCAGACATATGCGAAGAACCAGAGGAAGAGGAAACAAACTTCTTAGTAGGCGAGGGAGGAGGCGCGATAGTATTCTCCGCAACAAGGGGAACCTCATCAACAATGGGGGCGGGGAGATCAGCAACGGGGGCAGGGAGATCAGGGGCAGGGGGAACAACATCCCTTGAAGCAGCACCTGGCGAGCTGAAATTCCCCATCTTTTGACGCTTGGCCTTGCCAGGTACCCCTCATAAATTACTCCTCAAATGCTTGGACATCTCAAGCTCGTTGTATGCGAAACATAAAATTGCATCATGTTCTTCTTCCTTTTTCCGTTCAGCTTCCTGTTGAGCCTCACACTCTCTTTCTTCCTAAGAAAATGCATCTTCTTCCTACTCTGATTACAAAGATTTAGAAGAGCTTAACTAAACCACTTGACGAAATGTGGGAGTAGGGATTGCAAGAAGGATGGCCTGAGGTACTTCTGTTGCAGAAGAGGATTGGGCAACAGACTCGGCAACCAAAATGGGTGAGACCGCAATTTCGATCTCTCTCCTTAGGTCAAGAACATCTCTCAAGTCCCACTCAGAACAATTATGATGACACGGAGTGGCGCGACTGCTTCTTTCGGGGTAAAATATCTCTTGTTCAGATTCTTGTCTGCACAAACCAAAAGACAGGTTAGTACTTAGAAAAGATAAACTCAACGATGAAACAACAAAGTTAAAACATAAACGAAAAATGAAATAAAAGGGTAGCTCCGTCCACTTACTGAACTCTCTCCTCAGATCCGGGCAACGACCCAACGGCTGTCTCCACGCCAGTTTCCACCTACTAGAAGGTTACCCTCCTCCCAGCCTTTATCCCTACTGGGGAGTTCAGTGACTAGTCCTCCCCGCTTCTCACTCGCTCGAGGAGCCAAGTAATAGGACAGTCCATGCCTTTTCACTATATACACGGCGTGAATTTCATCTACCCCTTTTCTTAAATTATGCCTCATATCAATGACTTCAATCCCTAAAAGAACCTTATAAGTGCTAGGGGTATATTAGGAAGGGGCAAGATTGAAAGTATTATAAAATTCTTGGAAAAAAGGAGAGAAATGAAGTTTTAAACCTACTACTATATACATTGGGGTTAGAGAAATTTGGTAGGGAGGTTTACAAGGGAAAGATTTAGGGATTCCTTCTCCGAAACCACAGACTGCATCTGACGAGAAGGTGTCCCTGTGAAGGTTAATGAAGCAGTTGAATTCATTTTTATTTCTGAGTAAGGGAACGGTGACCTTAAATGGATGTTCCTCTATTGCTACCAAGGAAAGAGATGCGAAACAGAAAAGCGAGAAGAAAGAAATAATGAAGATCAATGAGGGAAGAAGGGAAACTTACAGAAGGAAGGAAGAAGGGAAACTTACAGAAGATGGGAATGATCGTGAAAAAAAAGGATGAGGGAAATTAATGTGATATTGGCTACGAATGCCAAAATCAAGTTTAAAACATTTAATGGATTTGAAAGCAAAAAGACACCAGTTCTGAAAAATGGGAAGAGATACAATGAAATGATTACTGTCGGTCTACCTAAAAATGGGTAAGCCAATGACAACACGACAGCTGAAGAAAAGAAACCCAACAAATAGAAATATGCATAACGCGAGAACTATAAAACGAAATGATGCGCATAGGGAATGAAAAACAAGACCTACGCACATGCATATCGAGATGAAGACGATGTAAAGATGGAATGAGATTTCCGAGGAGCGTGTCAGCAACCCTAGAAATGAGGCAATGATGAGGTTCCTAAATTGATAAAAGTGAAACAAAGATTGCCACTCTCCTAAAATTCAATGCTGAGAACATTCATTGCACACCGACGAGCATCGCCGAAGAGCAATGAGGGAAAATGAACATGTCAAAAATACCCACTGCCACGTGAGTAAAAGGGACCTACCTAGGAAAGTGGTAGAAAATCATAACCGAGTTACGAGATGAAGTCGCGAGACACTCGTAAACATATGATCATTGCCTCAAGAATGGGGAATCATCACCTCAGGAACGGGAGTCATCACCTCAAGAACGGGAAAGAACATCAGAACGGGAAAAAATGGTTCAGACCGATAACCAATTGGCCGTAATTAATTTGAAGCTTAGTGATCCGGGCAAGACAGATTGGCAGACCACCAAGTGGATGTGGCTGATTGGCTCGAAACTGCAGAAAATCATCAAGTGGTTGTGATTGATTGGTGGCTGAGTGAGACAGATGGGAAATGAGCTCATACCAAGCAGAAAGAATCCCCACGAAAAGGGTGTAGTCCCTAGGCATAATGAGTGCCTCTTTTATATTAAATATTCTAATCAAACTCATGCGATTTGGAAAGCCTATATAATGTCAATGTATTAAATGAAAAGAGGACACATTCAATACAATTCAGGTATACATAACACATAGCATTTACTACTTATAATTTCTTACTCCTAAATCTCCCTCTATCTCATTAATACTCACTTTAAGTTTTACTTTTATCAATACTTCCCCTTTAATCTTTCATGGAAAAATCCTTTACGAGAGAGATGAAGGTTAAAGTGAGAAGAAATTGGAGGGAAACTCCATTAAATAACTTAATTTAGAAAAAGCTACAATTTATACTAATTTCTTACAAACGCCAAACAAAAACAAAGAAAACAGAGAGTTTTTTTCTTCAAGAACCTCAATCAGAAAACAGAGCATCCGAAATCTCAGTAAAAACCTCAACAATCACTCTATGATGATGCGACGAATTCAACAAAGGGGGAAAGAATGGGGATTATGGTGTCAGGAGAGAAGGGGGAAAGGGGAAGGGGATTTAGTTTTTGGTTTTTTTAGTCTTTTAGTTTAGTAATTAGTTTAATTAGTGTTTTTTTCATAATTAATATTTTTTATTTCAGTAATTCTAAGGGAAGTTAAATGGAAGAGATAAATAACTAATTCTCATATTTTAAAGATATTACATGCTAAAAATATAATTTAGGGATATAAATTGTGAATGATGAAACTTTAAAGGTATAAATTGATTTTTTCTTAATTCTTAAATAATTCTTCAAACTTTCTAACTTTTTTAAATAATTATTGTATTTTGATAAAAAAAAAACTTTCTAATTTTTTCTTAAAAGTTAAACCCATTCTCTGTCAGCTCATGACATTTTTTAGAGAGATAAAACCTCTCATATTTTGTTGTCTTTTTCTATTTTTGGAAAAAGTCTCATTTTGTCTGTCTGTGTTCGTCGTCGTCAACTGTAAACATGGCGTTGCAGCTGCTGAGGCTCAGACGCTCTCTCGGAAGCCTCTCGAATCACATCTTCTCCTTCTCCACAAATCATAACACTTATTCCCCTGTTTCATTTAGGGGTTTCTCATCTGTTTCCAGTCCGATCCACAAAGTCACCCTCTTCCCCGGCGACGGTATTGGTCCTGAGATTTCTGACTCCGTCAAACAGGTCCTCTCCCCTGAACTCAACTCACATTATTCTAGCTATATTTACAGAATTTTTCTTCATTAAAGCAATAAATTACTACCCAATTTGACCATATATTTTCAGAATGTATATTTCTATGAGTTGTTTCATTATTTGCACATACATATTCAGGTCTATAGAGTTGCTGAAGTGCCAATAGAATGGGAAGAACACTATGTTGGGAAAGAAATTGATCCTAGAACTCAAAGTTTACTCACATGGGAAAGCTTAGAATCGTTAAAGAAGAATAAGGTAGGCTTGAAGGGTCCAATGACCACGCCTGTTGGAACAGGCTTTCGGTCTTTGAACCTTACGCTTAGAAAAGAACTCAATCTTTACGCCAATGTTCGGCCTTGCTACAGCCTTCCTGGCTATAAAACTCGGTACGATGATGTGAATCTTATCACGATTCGTGAAAATACAGAAGGAGAGTACAGTGGGCTTGAACATGAAGTAAGTATCTCTCTCTATTCTATTCTACCTTTAATGGAGTTTATTCAATCAAGATAACTCAATCTGAACAAACTCTGATTTGGACTCTAGGTAGTTAGAGGTGTGGTTGAAAGCCTCAAAATCATTACCCATCATGCAAGTCTGAGGGTGGCTGAATATGCTTTTCACTATGCCAAGACCCATGGTAGAAAGAAAGTGTCTGCAATCCACAAAGCTAACATCATGAAGAAAACGGATGGTCTTTTCCTTGAGGTTCTTAAAACTGAGTTCTTAAATTGCCAAATGCCAATCATCATCTTGGTCTTATCCAAGTATTGTCACCTGAAATCCTGTTTTGTCTTTGCTTTTAGTGTTGCCGTGAGGTTGCCAAGAAGTACCCTGATATAAAGTATGAGGAGGTTCTCATTGATAATTGTATTGTGAGGGTAAGGGCTAACATAGTGGTCTTTTCTAGGTATTATGACTGATTTTAATGTAAGTGATGCTACAGAACTGATAGGAGTTGTTTTCAATTATGATGCAATAGTAATCCAGGGGATGATAGATGATACTGACTGCATCTGCATGTATTGTTTTCACATAGCTTGTGAAAAATCCAGGGTTCTTTGATGTGCTGGTGATGCCTAATTTGTATGGTGACATTATAAGTGACCTCTGCGCTGGATTGATTGGGGGTTTGGGCTTAACACCAAGGTATCTAACTTTCTTCTTCTTATTCTGTCTTCCAAAAGGCAGCTAAGTTTGTCCCTATCATCTCCATTAACATAATTTGCTCTCTTTTGCAGCTGCAATATTGGTGAGGAAGGTATAGTCCTTGCTGAAGCTGTTCATGGATCAGCACCTATTATTGCTGGACAGGTTGGGTTTCGAGGAAGAATTTCAGCTTGATTTTGTGCATGTTTTAACAATGAATCTCTTCATGCAATTACCCTGAAATGAATGGTTTTCTTTTTTCTTTCCATTTATTTGGACAAATGAATTGCTCATCACTATATTAAAAAAATATAGAATCTGGCGAATCCAACTGCATTGCTGTTGAGTTCTGTGACAATGCTGCGGCATTTGGAGCTCCATGAAAAAGCAGATCGGATTCAAGACGCTATCCTTAACACCATTGCAGAAGAGTGCCGAACGGGTGATCTTGGTGGCACTGCTTCAACTACTGATTTCACTAATGCAATTTGTGATCATCTTTGAAGGAATGGTTCTTTGGCATTACAGCAAATTCTTTGTTTGTTGATTAGTCCTTTCTGAGAAGATTGTTCCAGAAGTACTTTCTTTCTACTTTTGCTTGGAATGAGAATAAGAGCAAATAAATAACCTTCATTACTGACTGCAGAGGAGCTCAACCAGCTGGCAGCTGGCATTACTGCCTGTTAGCTATGGAGCATTTGAAGGTCATCAATGGAAGAAACTGCTGTCCTCACCCTCCTTGTACTCACAAAGCTAACAGAGATGGAAGTAATGTTTCAAGTTTTTGTGGGAGATGATTGTTTCTTCATGCCATGTGGTATTCTTTGTTAATATAATTCCAATATGGAAAAATAAATCTTCATTGTGTGAGTTTTCCCATGTATCAATATGTTTTGTAATAATTTTGGGGATTTTCTTTAATTTATAATTTTTCATCTCTCTTCAGAAAAGTTTCAAAGTCGAGAATGCATACTAATTGGTAGCTTTCGAGTTTATTATATATATCATGCATGAGGTTTGTAAAGGATTTTTCAAAAACTTTGAGAAAAATCAGGGAAAATATGTTTATATCGATCGAACTTGTATTAGTGTTTGTGAAATGTAAAGTAAGGCTTGATAATCCCCAAAATTCTCTTCGGTCCTCTATTTTATTGAGTAGATTGGATTTATATAGACCTTTCATTACATGGGTTTAACTAAAAATAGTCAAATAGTAACTAAAACATCATATGAGATCAGGTCTAGGATTACACTCATTCGTGGGATCTCATTTCTTCTTTATCTTTCATCCGTCACGGTCAATCACCCTATCAATTGCTACCACATGGCAGTTCTCTGTGGTTCCGAGCCAATTAGTCAGAGCCACTTGGTGACTTTATTAATCTGTCTTATCCGAGTGACGCAGCTTACCCAGTCAATCACGACCAATTGACCGTCATTTTGAATCCTCATTTTCGCTCTGATATCATGTCCTGTCCAGGAAGTAATGATTTCCCGTCCTCGAGATGCTGGTTCTCATGCTAGAGGCGATGATCTCTCATTCTCGAGATGTCTGCTCCCATTTTGGACTCGATGGCTTTCCGTTCTAGAGACGTCAGTTTTCCGTTCTAGAGGCGATGACCCCCTGTTCTGGAGTCGACGGTCCCTGTTCTAGAGACGTCGATTTCCCTTTCTGGAGGTGATGACCACCCGTTCTTGAGATGTCGGTTTCCCGTTCCTGCTTTCTCAACTCTTCTCATGAGTCTTGGGTGGGTTTCTTTTGTTCCACATGGTACGGGAATATTTTTTACCTGTTCATTTGCCCCCCATTGCACTTTGACGATGTTTGTCGATGTGTAATGAATACTTCTTAATACGTGCCCCGTTTTTAGAGAACGGTTATACTTGGTCTGCTTTCAGCAATTCAGGATTCTCTTTTATTCTGTAAAATATTAAATGTTGTGCAAGAAATGTTATAAATATATTTAAATAATGAGATAATGTACCATCATTGTCTCATTCCTGAGACTGCTGATATGCTCCTTGGAAACTCCATTGCATTTGATTTTGTTTTACCCCATAATGACACGCGTGCGCGTGGGCTTCATTATTTCATTCCTTGTGTGTTGCTTCGTTTTACGGCTCTTTCATCATGTGCGTTTCTGATCCGTTGGGTTTTCTTTTTATCTAGTTGTCATGTCGCCACTGGCTTCTTTCAAACAGATTGGACGTGTCTGTTGGTCATCTATCCCTCTATATGCTTGTTTGTCTGCCTTACAACTTCTTTTATTTTGAATTTCATTAACCACTTTGAATCGGGTTCCTGCGTCTGCTACCCATATAGAGACTTAATTTTCCACATTTTCTTATTCACATTTAATCCTTACTCTATAAGTTCTTCATCTGCTCTCTTCTTCTTCGCGTCCTCTATTTTTCTTCTCTTCTTGGTTTAGTTATGATAGAAAAACCATTTTGGGCTACGGTCCCCTAAGTTAGGAATCATAACAAATTTGATCATTTTATCATCCATCACAAAGATGCCTTCCCGTCTAACGTTATTTGTGGTTTCAGGGATGGGACGCCTAAATCCTTTCCTTGTAATCCACCGTATTAGATTTCCTTAGCCCCCATGTACATAGCGTTAGGGCTAAAACTTCATTTTTTTCTCCTTTATTTCAAGAATTTTTTAGTACCTTTCGTCTTGCTCCTTCGTAGTATACTTCTAGTACATACATGATACTTTTAGGTATAGAAGCCCTCAATAGGAGGAACAATTTGGCCATATGAGTGGATGAGATCCGCGCCGTATACTCTGTCCGGCCGCGCAGTACTTCTTATTACCTGGCTCTCCGTGCCACTGAGAAATGGGGGGCTTAGTCATTGATTTGCCACCTGGGGACAAGGCTGGGATGAAGGGAATCTCTAGATCGGCGGGAATTGGGGCGGCGACGGCCGCTGGATCATTCCCCAGTTCTGGGGGGAGTTTAGTAAGTGGCTTGAGCTCCTTGTTTCCTATTTTTTATTTATATATCACTATTTTTGTCTGACATATCTTATTTCTTCGTGCATATTCTAACCTAAATAAGAGGCCCTTTGTTCCGAGAGGCGTTGCAGCCCATCTTCATGGGACTAGAGAGATCTCATTGATCCAAGGAGAGAGGTTATATTCATGGTCGCACCCGTTCCGGTCGTCGAGTTTGTTACCCCTTCAACCTCTGTAACAGAAGTTCCTTGAGTTATCCCCGTTACGATCTCTGTTCCTCAGAGTCAGGTAATCCAGGCCAGTTCCTCAGAGTCAGAACGGGAGGAAGAAGACTTCTACCAAGAAGAGAGAGAGAGAGAGAGAGAGAGAGAGAGAGAGAGTGAGGCTCAGCGGGAAGCTGCGCAGAAGGAAACTGAACAACAAGACGCAGTCTTTCGTTTTACTTACAACAAACTGTAGATGTCGAAGCGTCTCAAAAGTGATATATTTGGGATAGTTGATGCGGAGGAGAGGAATGTTCACCGTGAAACTGGGACCACTGGCATTCTAAACAGGTCAGTGCCCCCGGTTCCTCCCCCATTTCCATCTGCTGTGCCGCCACCAACCTCGGCTGATCCTTAGATCCCTTTAAACGAGGATGTTTTGGGACTGGAGAATGACACATCTTCTTCCCCTACGCATGTTCATAGGTCGTTTTCACCTCCTGCCAGTTCTCAGGGTGCACCTACGGAGGACGACAATGTTTGGAAGTGGGTGCACTTCTCGACGGCCCTGCCTGTTAGAGCTTGAGTGAGCTTCCTCAAGGATCACATTCCTTCGCACATCATGGCAAAGGGGATCAGGTCAGATGTGGATGCAGCTGCACTTCATTAGATATATGTTGTTGATAAGGCCGTTGGCCTTAGTCACGGTTTAATGCAGGTAAAACTCTTAACCCTTCTCGTTTATTTTTTGCTTTTGGTTTGCGTCTGCTCGGTCAATCACTTAGCTATATTTTTTTATTTTTGGCAGTCCGTGACTTATCATAATGAGCTTCAGGCGAATTTGAACGCGATGGAGCTTCAGCTGGCAAGCTACGTGAATGAGGTCCGAGAGATTAATCGGGTATAACATGTGGTCCTCACTGAACGGGAGAGTCAAAAAGAGGTTGAGGCTGAGTTGTGACAGGTTAACGCCCATTTGACTGCTGATTTGAACGCGTTTGTAGTTGAACGGGTGAAGTTAGGAGCATCTCTGATGGAAGCGAAGATGGTAACTGAAGCCAGTGGGGAAATATGGAAATAGTTGAAAAGAAGTTGGCTGAAGCTGCGTGAAGTTGTCCGCGGTAGAGGCGAAGCTGATCTCAACTGAGGCGACTCTGGTTGAGGCTGAGGCTAAGGTGTCTGAAACAGGGATGAAGTTGTCCTTAACTGAGGTGACTTTGACTGAGGTGAAGAAACAGGAAACTGGTCTCGAGGGTCAGTACCAATTAACCATTGTCAACAAGTCTGAGAAGATGGTTTATTCTCTGGGTTATCGCGACGCTAAGTCTGACCAGGCTCCTCGCATTCCTCTTGTTCCCCTTCCTAAAGATTCTGTTGATTCTGAGGTGGATACCCGTATTGACCCCATAATAGAGACTCATTGGGCTACTTCCAAGGTTCCTGCTGAAGCTCCTCGTGAAGGGGAAGCTTAGCCTTTATTGTTGTTTTTTTGTACTTCATTTTGTAGTTTCTCTTTTTAATGAAGCGATCTTTTAGCAATGTGTGTTTCCTGTCTTTCCTAACGACGATAACATATCATTCCTATTTTGGCCATTTGTACTTTCCATTCGTTTGGAATTTCCTTTCCTATTGCAATGTAATGGATTCGTCCTTCCTTCCGTTTAGTCTTCTTTCTCTTTTGAAAATAGGATTTATGGGATATCCCTTGAGGACTCTTCATGCCCCTAAATTTTCTTTTGGAAGTAAGACTTCTGAACTGCTCCTCCCAAGGATTTTTTATGTCCTTAGTTCCATCTCAGAGTAAGACTTATGGAATGACCTTCCCAAGGACTTTTCAGGCCGTTAGTTTCTTCTGAGAGTAGGACTTATGAACTGCCTCTCCCAATGACTTTTCAGGCCATTAGTTTCTTCTAAGAGTATGACTTATGAATTACCCATTCCAAGGACTTTCCAGGCCCTTAGTTTCTTCTGAGAGTAAGACTTATGAACTGCTCCTCCCATGGACTTTTCAGGCTTTAGTTTTTTCTGAAAGTATGACTTATGAACTATCACTCCTAAGGATGTTTCAGGTTCTTAGTTTCTTCTGAGAGTAGGACTTATGAACTACCCCTCCCAAGAACTTTTCAGACCCTTAGTTCCATTTAGTGATAATTCAGTTGAAGAAAGAAGATTTGGTGTCATCATTTTTATATGGAGAAAAGCCCTTGTGGGAAAAATGTTTCACTATAACGGATTGTTTACATTCTTTATACAAAATATCTTTGCAGATGAATCGTGTTCTATGGTTTCTATAATTCCATTCCTTCTCCTGTTTTCAGGTGGTAATAACCGCTTCCTCCTATTTTTCTGACGATATATGGTCCCTCCCATGATGGCTCGAGTTTTCCTTCTGTTTGGAAGATTTTCTTGAGCACTAGATCTCCCGTTTAGAATTCCCGTTTCCTTACTTTCTTCTGGAAATAAGATTTCATTTTCTGATTATAATGGGCCATTCTGATAAGGGTTGCTTCTCGTCTTCCTTCTACTTCATCGAGACTGTTTCTTAGGAGTTCTTCATTTTGTTGTTCGTTTAGTACAAACCTGATTGTAGGGATTCCGATTTCTACGGGGATGATCGCTTCTGCTCCATATGATAATACAAATGAGGTTTCTCCATATGATAGCTCTTCTACTTATTTTTCTTTTGCGGATTCAAGACGTTTCTTCAGGTTATCAAGTATGACTCAGTTTGATCGTTTCGCTTGTCCGTTCCCCTAGGGGTAGTAAGACGAGGAGAAACGATTCATGATTTTTAGAACTTTACGAAATATTTTTACTAAGCTCCCGGTAAACTGAAGTCCGTTGTCAGATACCAAGATCTGAGGGATCCCATATCTGCACACCAAGTTCTTCCATAGGAATCCTTTTACCTCTTCTTCACAATCTTCATTCCAACCGTTCACGGAATTTTTCGCTTGAAAAAAGGTTTACTTCTATTTGTTAACCTAGAGATGAACCTATTTAGAGCGGCCAATCTTCCCGTTAACCCTTGAAACTCTTTGAGGTTCCGCGATGACCTTATTTTCATAATTACCTTTACCTGGTATGAGTTTATCTCGATTCCCAGTTATGTAATTAGATGTCCAAGGAACTTTCCCACTCATACCCTAAAAGTGCATTTTTCCGGGTTTAGCTTCATTCAATTTTGCCTTAGAACAGAGAAGGTTTCTTCAACGTCCTGAATGTGGTGTTCTTGCTTCTTACTTTTAACCAGCATGTCATCAACGTAGACTTCCATATCCTTCCCAATTTTCTCATAGAAAACTTTGTTCACTAACCTTTGATAAGTCGCGCCAGCATTCTTTAGCCCAAAGGGCATGACTTTGTAGCAGTAGACGTCGTACTCAGTAATGAAGGAAGTTTTTTCTTGATCGAGTTGGAACATCCTTACCTGATTATAACATGAGTAAGCGTCCATGAAGTTGAGCAGTTCGTGATCAGAAGTGGCGTCTACCATCTGATCTATACTTGGCAACCTGTATTCGTCTTTGGGGAATGCTTTCTTTAGGTCAGTGAAGTCGACACAGATTCTCCATTTTCCATTCTTTTTCCGCACCATTACTACGTTAGTGAAGAAACATGTTGTTAAGAGCTTCTCAACTTCTTCCTTAATCGCTTTATTTCTCTCGTGGGTGAAGCTTCTCTTTTTTTGTTTCACAGTTTTCATAGTGGGATTAGTGTCTAACGTGTGGCAGATGATTTCTTCTAGGATACCGGGCATTTCCTGCGCTGCTGCCATGAACACATCTTTGTTTTCTATTCTAAATTCTATCAAATTCTTTTTCTTATTTTCTTCGAGACGGGCACCAATGTTGTTATCTTTTGGGTCCCTTCCTCTAAGTAAAGGGACTCTGTTTCTTCTCCCATTTCGTACCTTGGGTTGTCCTGCCCCTCTCCTTGTAATTTCTATTGATCTGCGGGTCTTTCAATCTTTTATGTGTCTTTTTTCCTTGCATATACTAAACCATGTCGACGATGCGGAGGGGCTATTTCCCCTTGTGCTTCCTATCTTCTTCACGGTTGTCTTTCTTAGTCTCACCTTTCCGCTCCTCTCTGTTCACAAATTGGGTAAGACATCCCTCTTTGATTAGTTGTTCAACATAGTCTTTGAGCTGGAAGTAGTCCTGTGTGTACTGTCCACTGCTCTTATGATAAGAGCAATATTTATCTTTGTCTTTGTAGCTAGGTTCTTTAGTGAGCGGGGATGGTCTTTTCAACCAATATTTATCTTTGAGTGTCTCCATTATTTGGTTGACTAGGATGGTCAAATGTGTGTACACCCTGTCTCTCAGGTGGATCTGTCAAAATCTCGTCTCTGTTGGTAACCCCTGTTCTGTTGGGTTTTCTTCCCATCCACTCTTTCTGTTCTGTCTTGTTTCCTCCCTTTAGGTCTTGAGCTCCTTTCACATTTATGAGATTCTTCTTCCTTCCTTTCAACCGTTCTTTGCATACTCATTTTCTCTTCTTCCAGCGTAATATAAGCTCATGCCCGTTGAAAAACCTCCGCCGTGGAAACGAGCTTTATTTTAAACAGGTCCTCAAAGAAAGGCGATTCCGGGTCCAAACCCCGTCGGAAGGCCAATCTGGAGAACTGATCATTGCAGTTCTCGACCTTGATCATTTCGTCTTTGAAGTGATGATTGTACTCTCTTAGGGACTCCCCTTCCTTGGTGGAGATTGTCATCAGATGTTCTGAGTCTTCCATGACCGTACGGTATGTTGAGTACTGTTATATAAAAACTGAGGACATAGTAGTGAAGTTAGTGATTGAGTGATTGGTAAGGAGTGGTACCACTTCAAAGTCGTCCCGTCTAAACTGGTAAGGAATATTCTACACATCAGATTGTCGTCGCGTTGGTATAGCGCCATGTCTTGTCTGAATCGTTGGAGGTGGTCTATCGGATCAGACTATCCTTCATAGCATTTGAACCTGGGTACGATGAATTTCTTGGGTACAAGGGCCACTAAAACTTCTATGCCTAGCGGTGTCCTGATAAGAGACTCAAGGTCCGTCTTTCCCGTACTCCGAAGATTCCTTATCTCCATCATTTTTTTGTCTAACAGTTCCTCTACTGCTTCTTTTGACATGATTCAGGGTTGTCGAACCTGTTCCGCAATTTCCTTCACAAGGTTTTATGATTGGACCTCTTCTTCTCATCATATGTTCCATTCGTTCTCGTGGTCCCCTTGCCTTTCGTTTCGTTGGGCACTCTCAGAGCGGGTTTCTTGTTTGTCATCATTCACCCGTTGGCTTACTTATTCTTGTGTTTTCACGAGTTCTTGCTCTTGTACGTTCTGCCATGCATTATGCATTGCTTCAGTATTCCTTCTTTCCATCTTGTGCATTCCGTTAAGGATCGTCTGCAGCATTTCTGTGGGCGCGGTTGGTTGACCCGCATGTTCATCTTCATATCTGGATCTGTTGTTTCCATTTAGGGTTGTGTTAAACCTGGTTCTAGGCATGTTTATGGTCTTATAGGGTATGTCTCTTTAGCCTTTTTTCAGGCTCTCAATGAAAGCACCAAACTGTAAATGATTTTTCTTAGACATTGAGAAAAATCAGGAAAAATATGTTAATATCGATCGAACTTGTATTATTGTTTGTGAAATGTAAAGTAAGGTTTAATAATCCCCAAAATTCTCTTTGGTCACCCATTTTATTGAGTAGATTGGCTTTATATAGACCTCTCATTACACGGGTTTAACTAAAAATAGCCAAATAGTAACCAAAGAATCAGATGAGGTCAGGCCTAGGATCACACCCATTCGTGGGATCTCATTTCTTCTTTATCTTTCATCTGTCACGCTCAGCCGACCTATCAACTGCTATCACATGACAGTTCCTTGTGGTTCCAAGCCAATTAGTTAGAGCCATTTGGTGACTTTACCAATCTGTCTTGTTCGACCATTACCTAGTCAATCACGACCAATTGACCGTCATTTTGAATCCTCATTTTCGCTCTGATGTCATGTCCTGTCCAGGAAGCAATGATTTCCCGTTCTCGAGATGCTGGTTCCCATTCTAGAGGCGATGATCTCCCATTCTTGAGATGTCTGCTCCCGTTCTAGACTCGATGGCCTCCCGTTCTAGAGACGTCAGTTTCCCATTCTGGAGTCGATGGTTCCCGTTCTAGAGACGTCATTTTCCGTTCTAAAGGCGATGGCCCCCCATTCTAGAGCTGATGTCCTCATTCTAGAGACGTCAGTTTCCCGTGCTGGAGGTGATGGTCACTCGTTCTCGAGATGTCAGTTTCCCGTTCCTTCTTTCTCAACTCTTCTCATGAGTCTTGGGTGAGTTTATTTTGTTCCATGTGACAGTGAAAAGATTTTTTACTTGTTCAAGGTTTTTTAGGACAATATATAGAAAGACTAATAAAGGGGTGAAACACGTGACTTCGACTTTTAGTTCAATTTGTCATAGCTATTAATGAAAATAAATCATGTGACGTGTTTCTTACGATAAATATATTATGGATAACTTTCTTTATGATGTTATAGTTATAAGAAGGTTTTGAATATTTTTTATACCAAGCATTCACCAGTATATCTTAATGAAATCGGAAAGGTTTTTTGTATGAGTTCTTTCTATTTTCAATCTTTGTAAAATGAGTTCATCTTTTCTTTTCGTAAACGAGCTACATTTACATAAAAAAAACTGTCTTTTGGTAGATATCATACAAGAAATTTATACGTGATTTGGCCAATTTAACAAGAAAAATGTTATGTACCACTATCTATCTCTCTTTTTCTATATAAACTTAAATACGTAGTATCACGTCATATATTCTGTGAAATAGTAGCGTTGAACACTAGTGCCAAAGTTCCGGACAGAAACCCGAAAGAATTCTTTTCGGGATGGTAGCAAACCAGCAACATACGTACTCATTTCCTCCTATTAGAGATTTGAATCTGTTACACCTACTCTCTCTCTCTCTCTCATATGGCGTACGAAGGAATTCTTTTCGGGTTGGGTAACCCCCTCCTTGATATCTCGGCCGTTGTTGACGAGGACTTCTTGCAGAGGTATTCCTGTTCTTTTTCTATTGATTTTCAACTCCTAAATTCCGTCTTAATTCAGACGCCTGTCCTTGCTAATCCTTTGTTCGCTACATTTGTACTTTATAGCTGGTTATCTTTTCCTCCATTTTATTTTGCTATCTGAAAATATATGTAATATGGACTTGAATGCCATTTTTGCTTTATCGTTCTTGTATCTACATTAGCTCCATAAGTGCCTTTAGCTGGAGTCAGAGAATACTTGCAGTTCTAGAGAATTGGCGTAGAATGATCAGAAATAGAGAATTTCACTTTTTTGTTGATATGTAAAGTGGCTAATGTTTGTGGCAGATATGATCTCAAGCTGAACAATGCAATTCTCGCCGAGGACAAGCATGTACCAATGTAAGGAACCTTCTGCGTATCTGAGTTCACAATTACAACTCTCACAATTACAACTCCATTTATTTAGCTTCATCTTTTATGTTGTTGCTAGCTCAAATCTGATATGTTGCTTCCTGTACTTGTACTTTATTAGCTTCTTACTTTCCTCAACTAAAGAAGCAATGACATTATTCCTCTTTCACTTTAAGGAATGGCTGATTGAATCATAATTTTCCAATTCCCCATCAACACCAGATATATATGAACAGAAAATTATAATGCTCAAGCAATGTCAAGTTCTTGAACTTTGGCTGGCAATCTGCTACATATTACTTGATGTAATATTAAAATTCAGAGCTGATTCGGATATTATGTTGATAGCATGTCAAAGTCAAAGATGTGATCTAGTGAGGAATTAATATTTTCAGACTACCCTCACTTTGATCTCTTTCTCTAAATGGTTTTTATTTGCTAAAGAGAAAGGAAGTTGGCATTTATTATTTCTTGGATGTTTTTGGCAGGTATGAAGAAATGGCGAACAAGAGTAACGTGGAATACATTGCTGGAGGTATTGTGGTAATTCAACATATATGATATATTGGGATGTGATGCAGCGTTTGTGTGTGTATCTTTGTTGATATTGCTAATATGGTCAAATATTTGATCTTTAACTGTTGTCTAATGTAGGTGCTACACAGAATTCCATCAGAGTAGCTCAGGTGAATTTAGAATTTCATGTTAAAGACCTTCGTTGGCACCTACTTTCCGTTTACTAACATGGAATTAATTTCTTCTTGCCTAGATCTGTTTTTTTTTTTTTCTTGTACAACCCCTTGTTTCTTTTAATACAAATATGCCTTTCCTGATAAAAAAAATCTCTTCTTGCCTTTTACAGTGGATGCTTCAACTTCCTGGTGCAACAAGTTACATCGGTTGCATTGGAAAGGACAGGTTTGGGGACGAGATGAAGAAAATTTCTAAACTTGGTGGTGTTAATGTGAGTTTATTTGACTTATGTTCCTTCTAACCCCTCATTATTTCCCTCTTGTAAGTATGAAAAATGATGTTGAGGATTGACCCCTTATAGCTCGAGTAGAAGAAGTAAGCAGCAGGTGTTAAAGGTGACTTAATCTGGTTTAAGTAGGACGACACCGTTTTGTTTAAAACGGTAACAAACAAACTAAGCCCTTTAAGCCACATGGACTCTCCCTATTCAGCATGCTTTCTCGAGTAAAAGGCACCATGCAAGGCATATATAAGAAGAGGTTAGTCAACCTAAGGAAGTTTTAAGGATTCGAGTGCCTGAGAGATTTTCTTGGCAATCTGAAATCGTGTGTACTTGTGCTTGGGTGTTCTTGATTCTGATTCGTTTTTCTTAAGGAGTTTATGTTTGCTGTGAGTGTGTGAGGAGTGATTGCTGTCATTGAGAGTATTGTACTGTTCTATGTATTCTTCCATATCATCGTCAAGGAGTTCTTGGTTGGGGCTCAAACTGGACGTAGGCATTCTTGCCTAACCAGTATAAACTGCGTTGTCTTCTCTCTTCTCTCCCTCTCTCCATCATTTACTATTCTTTAGTTATTTGAAAGTTAGGTTTTGATTACTTGGAGAGGTTCCTCTCAATTGGGATTGGGTTTAAGATTTATGATTGAGTTGGGTTAGGATTCAACATCCTAACAAATGATTATTCTTTAATTTCAATTTAAAATTCTCAATTACTCAGAATTTAATTCTAATGATGGCGGTGATTTTCTGTGGTATTTGAGAATCAGGTTCACTATCTTGAGGATGAATCTGCTCCAACAGGAGCTTGTGCTGTTTGTATAGTGGGTGGTGAAAGGTCGGTCCATGATCTCACTCGCTCTGATGTTTGTATACTCTTATCAAAGATTTCTACCTATTAGACTAACAACATTTTGTCTTGGATGCATAAGTAGGTCACTTGTGGCTAATTTGTCTGCCGCAAATTGCTATAAATCAGAACATTTGAAGAGACCAGAAAATTGGGCACTGGGTAAAACTTCCAAATTTACATTTTTTATTTGTAACTTCTTTGTGTCTATCCGCTTCTGATAACTGAATTGTTCTTAATCTATGATCTTGATAGTTGAAAAGGCCAAGTACTTCTATATTGCTGGGTTTTTTCTCACTGTATCGCCTGATTCCATACAGCTTGTTGCTGAACATGCAGCTAAAAAGAACAAGGTATACCACATCAAAATTTATCAATATCTTCCTTATTTTTGGTAACCTGTGTGCAACACAAACTGATATTTACGTTCTCTGCAGTTTTTCATGATGAACCTTTCTGCTCCACTTATCTGTGAGCTCTTCAAGGATGCATTGGAGAAATTTTTGCCGTAAGCATATTGCTACCTCCCTTTTGTCAAAGAAGCATGTTTACTAGTTAATTTAGTACACTTTTTGATGTTTCAGGTATATGGACTTCATTTTTGGAAATGAGACAGAAGCTAGGACCTTCTCAAAAGTTCAAGGCTGGGAGGTAATAATGTTTTCTAGTTCCTGACTTTCTAGAATAATGATATATAGTTTACATATAATGAACTGGGATATTTAAATGACCAGACTGATAATGTCGAGGAGATAGCTCTCAAGATTTCTCAGTGGGCTAAAGCATCTGGAACACACAAGAGAATTACTGTTATTACTCAAGGTGCAGATCCTGTTATTGTAGCTGATGATGGAAAAGTGAAGAAGTTCCCAGTTATATTGTTGCCAAAAGAGAAACTCGTTGATACAAACGGAGCAGGTACTTGTTATATCCTTGAAGTTGCTTATAATGAACATGCTGGATTATGTTGGCCTAAGAATCAATACATGTTCATATCATCCCAATTTCCATCATAGTTTGCCATCATATTTGGTACTCGTTTTCTTTTTTGTTATGATAGGGGATGCATTTGTTGGAGGATTTCTGTCACAGCTGGTTCAAGAAAAACCCATTGAAGAATGTGTAAGAGCTGGCTGTTACGCATCAAACGTTATCATCCAAAGGTCTGGCTGCACATTCCCAGAGAAGCCTGATTTTAGTTAAACGACCTTTTTGAGAAGCTTATGGCAAGAATTTTGATCATTGTACTTTTCTTATCATATATAGCCTATATAGTCATGTTTCCAATTATTGGAATGGGATTTGGTTACAAACTAACTTATTATATAATATGTCGATCTTCAAAACCTAGACGCTGAGTTTATTTTGGGTCACTGTGCTTTACATTGATGCTTTGAGCTTTTTCGGTGTTTATGCACCTGACTGAAATATGGCCTTCAGTGAGATTGAGTTTCTTTGCCAGCGGCAGAGCAGTTGGGGCATCATGGTTCGTCTGATCATATCTCACCTGAGCTGCATAATAAAAAAATTGCGTTCTTTTCGGTTTTTCAGTTGACCTTATTTGTGTCGTCGATCTAGCCTAACCGTCAACTACAGAGGTTCTTGAACCGTGGAGCACCCCGCTCCCTTTAAGTCGGAGATGACAAGGTTCTAAACTTCTGCAAGCCATTGATCGGGCAGAAATCATAATAGACAATATAGGCTTCGTTTGGTATTCAGGGTAGTACTAGATAGTTATGTACTTAATCTATCAGATTAAACTGTATTGTATTAGATTCAATAGTGCAGTCTAATATTTGATGTTATATCGATTAAAAAATTATACTACATGTACAGTGTTTGGTACATAAAATTATTTTTCATCATTTATTCCAGAAGTTACATATTATTTTATATTTTCGATCACAAACAAATACATTTCAGTATTAAAAGTCATTTAAAAAAATTAGAACAATATTAATAGATACATTTAATTATTAAATAAAATATGAATATTATATAATTAAAATTCCACAAGTACAATATTATTTCATTATCAATTGGTGGATTTGAAATTTTTTATGTCTCTTAGTCCCGTCGAGTCTCAGTAATAAGGATCGTATTAGTTAATACAGTGATAGAAGCACTATTTAGTCTCACTGTATTAACTAATCTAGACAGACTGTCAAATATCAAGTCAAACGTAAGACAATATTAAAATAGTATTGTTCATATTTTAGTACTATCTTGTCCTAACAGTCAAACAAGACCATAGTATACTGTCATTTTGTCAAAGTAAAAGTAGATTCCTGCTTACAAAAGCTGTAAATAGTTGTACCATTAGAAACACTTGAGGGAAGTGGTTATTTGAATCACATGGGTTGGCATGTTTAAAAGCCTTAAAATGGTAGTTGATGTGATGGGGCCTTTTGCATATTTCTACGGGAAAATTGCAAGATTCATCACTTTTGGGGGTAACTCTACATAAATGTCCATTTTTTTAATATTACATATATGACCTTTTTTGGCAAGTGTCATTGGCCTTGAAAATTTTTCATTTTCTGTCATTGTCTTCCTCACATAGTTTTGACCTCTAGGATTTTAAACAGCAGTCATGTCTTCCCCAAAGAGCTCCCACCATTTAATGCTCATCGCCTTTATGTTTCTATTTTCCTTACTGCGTGTTGTTGTTCGACGACCTCCCTCCCTCGCTCGCTCTTCTTTGAATTTTTAGAAAAAATTGTAAAATTAATTATTAGTGCATTGTTAGGGTTAAAATTGATTATTTGTACAGAAACTAATGTGTTGTTAGTATTTCGTTCTTGGATCTAAGATTTTTTCTTAGTATTTATTGAATCTGAGATTTTTCTAGTCTTTTTCGCGTGAATTTTCTAGTTTTTTGCGTGGGTTTTCTGAGTTTCTTGATGAATCTTGCAATTTTTTCCGAAAAATTACAAGACGTTGTGGTATAAAAATTCGATACTGTAGGTATCTAATTTATATACCATACGCAAAGCTTATTTTTAACGGAATTCACGTGTCACCCACGCTACAGTACGCGCGTGAGGCCGCTGCACGCGTACTGTTGTGCGTTTTTGGCCTTTTTCGTTAAGGGCTTAATGATAAATGACTACTCATCCCCATCCTTTTTTTTATTAGAAGCAGGTCATTCTTGCAATTTAAAATAAAATGGGACATTTTGCTACAAGAAATGCCCAAATGAGCCATTCTTGTAGTTCTCCCTAGTTCTACATGTTTCAGGAATTTTGTGAGGTAGTTGCACACGCACCACAATCGTAGCCATTGAATGATATTGGCTTCACAATGCGTCTTAGCATGATATATGACTGAGATTTCACAAATGTTGCATGTGTAGTCCCTTAACTTGCCTTAGTTTGCAAATGACCAAAAATGTCACCTTTCTTTTTAAGGTTAATTTCATAAACACCTCTTTAACTGTGATCTTTTTTTAACTACATCTCCTCAACTTTGATCTCTTCTCCTGTGACCATTCAACTTTTATAAACTATCAGAAACTCGCCTTCTATCAAAAGTTCCATTTTCTTCATGTTAAATTGGTCATGTGCGTTGCACATCATCTTTGATGGAATTAAAATGGATAATTTTGCACTTCATGAGCTTAGAAAAGGCATTTTACCAAATGAACGAAAAGTCACTCTACTAAATCATTAGTATCGATTAGGGCCGTTGCTGCCGCCAATCACCGTCGATCATTATTGAAGGTCACCACGACAGGGGTGTGGATACCACACACAACAGAAAATAGGGTAAATTATATTTTTACCACATGTAGTTTAGGGTAGTTTTTATTTTAGATCCTCTATTTTTAGAAATTGATAGAATAGACTCTACATTTATCTTTTTTATTCACATTAAACTTTCTGTTGAATCTTCGTTTAAAAATATTAACGGTCTATCACTGTTTATTGATGTGACATTATGTAGCAAATAATTTAAAGTCACATTAATTTTTTAATTACCCCAGCAGCTGCGTGTTACCCAAATTATCCTTAATTCCACATGTTTTCTTTTTCCTATTCGTACACCCGAGTCCCCTCTTCTTTCTTCTTCCATTTTCGCGAAGCCATTGTTGCAGCAACCCCGCGTTTTTCTACTTCTCTCTTCTCCGGGAGAGGGACGGTGAAGCTGGTGACGAAGATGCTTGCTCTTCCACTTGGCTCCGACTCAGCACCATTGGGCATGGAATGCTGCACTAAAGCGTCTTAGAGTCATGGCTAGCATCTTGGGCATGGGATTGAATAACTCAGCTTTGAGAGAGTTCTCGATGGTTTTTTCTCATTGCTAATTTTATCGTTGTTGAAAATGGGAAAAACTTGTGAGGAAAAGAAACTCGTGTTTGTTTCGATTTCTGTCTGGAGAATTTTTACGATGGTGATCATCTGATAGCTCTCTCTTAAAATTAATGGACTCGGCTTTGAACTGCTCTCGAAGTATATATGCTGTGAACTTTACAAAACTTTCATTTAAAGCCACCACTTTATATCGATTGGTAGAAATTTGCTTTATTACTTTTTCACCTTTTTTTAAATTTTTAGTTAAGAATTTATTTAAATTTTTAATGATTTCATGATTACATAGAAGAGTGAAATTGTCTGAAATTTTTTCATTATTAGAGAATAAAAAATAAGTGTGACGATTCAAAATTTAAAGTGATTATCTATATCATCTCATGCTAGGGACAAGACAACTCATATATATAAGAATTTTTGATTAATTAGATATTTTTCTGTAATAAATAAATCAAATGAGAGACACAAAGATACCCACTCGCGAGTCACAAAGTCACCGCTCAGAACGAACAAAATCGGAAACATCGAAAACACTTTGAAGAATCAATCACCGCAGAAGTCTCAACGGATCAAGAAAAAGGTAAAGAAGAAAGGGAAAGTTATAGAAACCCGCCATGAGCGAGAGCGAGAGCGAGGGGGATGGCCTTTCTAGGCTTAGCAATATCCGCAGCACTTCCCAGATTCTCAGAGAAGCCACTGCTTCCTTCACATCCAACGTCGTCACGTTTCTCTTCCTCTCCCTCCTCATCCTCTCCTTCCATGTCGTCGTTGAGAATGGGACCTACCACCTCACCTCTTTCATCGACCGCGACCCTTCTCTTAAGGCCCTTCTCTCCCGTGTCGATCTCGCCGGCGACAACAACCGCCTCAGTTCTCCTGATGACAGCCCTCTCACGGCTGCCTTAGCCCGCCGCCACCGCCGTCGGCCCTTTCTTCATCTTACACGTGTAGGAACCCTAGACGACGACTTTTTCTCTGGCGATGGAGACGACGACCGCAGTCTCTTCGGGTCTAGTAGTAAGTCTCCTCCTAATGGTAGTTTCCCAATCTTCACCCAATTTGACTCTATTTTAGGGATTTCGGATTTGGTTATCGACAATGGAATTAGGGTTTCGGAGGTCGTTCGTCCGGGAGTCACATTCAAAGCTGACAGTGTATCTTCGGCTACTGATGAAGCCAGCGTTAGGGATCAGGAAGAAGACAGTAGAGTACGTGGAGTGGAAAATGATCATGAAGATTTGGATAGGATTGTGGATTTTCAATTCTTTGTCAAGGGATTCGAGCTTGATCGTCGAGATGCAGCAGCTTTCTTCTTCTTTGTGACTTTCTTATCTGCAGCTTATAGTTGGGTGATCCTTGGCTTTCTTGTCACATATTCATGGGCATTAGGCACAGTGTTCATTGCAGTTGTTAATGGGCTATTGGGAAGGTTTCATTTACTTGTTAGTATAGTTTGGGATGGGTCTAGATTGGGGCTCAAGAGGCTTTCTGGGTTTATTCTAATGAGATGGGCAGTGAGAGATGCATTGACTCAGCTTCTTGGTTTATGGTATTTTGGTGAAATAGAAGACCAGTATTCATTTTTCAAGCTGTTTGTGAGGTTGAAATTGATGCCATTTTCAATCATGTCTCCCTGGATTCGAGGTTTTGAAAAGGAGATCGCAGGATTTCTGTTTACATGGTTTTTATTGGACACGCTTGTTGCATTTATTTTTTCTGTAGATGCTTTTGTTGCCATTGTGGACCCCAGGCGAACTGGCAGAGAAATATTGAAGGAAGGTTGTTATTTATTATCAACAATGTTGAACCAGGCTATCCAAATGAAGTGTTTGGAAGCAATTTTTTGTGGATCACTTGTTAGATGGATTCTAGCTCGAGTCTGTGGCAAATATTTTGCAATGGTTTTCCAGTCAGTAGTGGAGGTTTATTTCATGGTTGCTTGGCTGATATTTTACTTTGCAGCTAGGTGTAGAGATGCCAATTTACAGGGACGGAGGTTTGGGCAGAGAGAACTGGAGGGATTGATTCAAGGACTTAGGTGATACTTGGTTATTCTTATTCTGAGGTAGCACAGGTTCAGGTTTCGATTGTTATGCTAAGTTATGAATTTTTTTATGTGCTCTGGAGTGCATTTTGCTGTCCCTGCAATTCGGCAACTGCTTGTTTATGTAGTCACACTCAATGTGTCTTATGTACGTCATCACCAGGCAATATACTACTTCTGTATATTTTGTATGAGAATGCTTCATGTGTATAAATTATAATGGAATCATTGTTTTGATACCTTGCATTACAGGTTTGTTCAGTATGACATTGAAAATGGTCAGGATCTCATTCAGAGTCAATTTAGCTTTTGGTCATTGATGAGATTCTTTTTTGCAGTCAATTTAGCTTATAATTAATCTGTTTGTTAGTAGATGTACACACTGCTGAGTGAAACTCAATTTCCATGGTCTGCGGGCATTATTTTTGTAACTATATTCAGTGTAGAAATATTTGTATTTTTTGTTCATTGAAATACTTGTACCTTTTGGTCATTGATGAAATTCTTTTTTGCAGTCAATTTATCTTATAATTAATCTGTTTGTTAGTAGATGTCCAAACAGCTGAGTGCAGCTCAATTTTCTATGGTCTGCAGGCATTATTTATATAACTATATTCAGTGTAGAAATATTTGTATTTTTTGTTCATTGAAATTCTTTTTGGCGGTCACTTTATCTTGTAATTATTCTGTTTGAGAAAATGTACAAACAGCTGAATGCAGCTCGATTTCCATAGTCTGCAGGCATCCTTTATTTAACTTTATTCTTACCTTCATAATTAGTAGATGAATACAATTAAAAGCCCGCCCCCCCCCCAAAAAAAAAAAAGATATTACACATGCATGATGTTAGTCTGTGAGCATTGAGGGATATGGTGGAAAAATGATGAGACTCAACTTGAAGTACAGGAATAAGCTTACTATGTGCTGTCCACAACTAAGTCATCAATCTTACTTCGTTGCTTTTGGTTTCACCATATGCTATTTGCTTTTATGATGTGGTGACTTCCATCTTGTTGGTGGTTAAATAGCTCTGATATCTCCCGGATGAATTTTACATGTCCTCTTGTATCTGCCTACACAATAGCACAACATACCGTACATCTGGGGGGTCCTAACGTACAGGTCTCTCTCTCTCTCTCTCTCTCTCTCTCTCTCTCTCTCTCTCTCTCTCTCTCTCTCTGTAGCTGTTAGTTGGATAAGGTAAGCTAAGACATTGTTACTGTTAGTCACCTTAACCGACAACAAAAACTGTTAGTCACATTAAACGGTCTAGCTCATCGAGTTGGAAAACTTTGAGATCTTTCATTCTGCCATGTTACATTTTTATTTTATAATATTCTGCTCTTATCATATTTGTGCGATTGTTGAAATATATAGCAAGAGAATGAGAGAACAAGTTGTTTTGCTTCAAATCAAATAATTGGTTGCTTAGTGTTTGATAGGGTAAATCAAGAAGATGTTTTGAGATGTGTTGGGGCCTTGATGTTGAATGATGATAGTGGGTTAGGAGTCCGGACTGATATTTTTGCTGAAGACACGTGTTTCCAAGAGATTTGTTCTTTTCCAATATATTTGTTGCGCAAACATGAATTCTGAGAGTAACTCATCACTACCTACTTTTTGGTTGTTGCTACTACTAATTATACTCTGCTCTCTGTCTGCCTTTGATAGTGCAAAATTTTTAGAGCCTAATACAACTATACACTGTTGCCTTTGGTTGGCATTTGGCAATTTTTGGCTCTACTGTTGGAGGGTCACCCACTCAAGGTATATTAAAAGACAAACTCTTAACTGTATGGTAGATGCACGTGTCTGCGTTCGATTTCTCCTAAGATCAAACATGGATATGAAGCGGACATCAAAAACATTGTTGGTGAGTTTAATATTGACTTGAGAATGTGACAGACTGTTGGAACTTTTGTTTTAGGTCAATGTCAGTAACTTCTTTTACTCTTGTGAAAATATCTTACTCTTTGATGAATAAATATAAGTAGATGATTGATTACAATGTTCTATGTTTTGTTTCAACCATATCTAATGGCCTTGGTAATTAGCTCAGTCTATTTATTTTCTTAGTTGGTTGTCTGCCAGTATATTTGAAAATTCCGCACTACAGGTGAAGACTGAAGAGAGAGAGAGACATAAAAAGAAGAGAATGTTTCTTCTCTCTCTTCTCCTGTATAGTACATATTTGTACATATTTATCAGTACCTTAGAATACCATAGAATGATCCAAGGTAACGAGAAACTTAAACTTAATGATCTTACATCACAAAGCAACTCCAACAGGGAAAACCATTATGGTTGATTGACTTGACTTTGTGCATGCTAATAAAATTCCACTATGAAGGTGGAATTTCCCTGTTGAGGCAGCTTATAATGGAAAGTGTTGTTAATGACCAACTCCCATAAAGTAAAACCTGCCTTGTTAAATTTTCTGGGTGGAAGACCAATTATGTCTGTTTTTTTTTCTTTTTATAATTCTGACAATCAGGAAAACACCTTGGTTTTCTTCTATAAATAGTCTCAGCTTTGTATCTGCAGTGTATATCAAAAGGGGTGAAGCAAAATTACAAAAAAAAATGAAGCTCATAGCACTGTTTGTGGCTGCGATGATGGTGAGTTCTTCTTGCTCTTCAGCAGCATCAAGGAGAGCTGCATTAGGTGGAATATATGCGGCAGAGCAGCAACACTTCATCGAGTATGCAAAAACAGAGGAAGGAAATAACAAAGAGAAGAGCGATTCCAAGTACCATGAAAGTGGGATTAGCAATCACCATAGCATACCTAGAGAATACTTCAATGGAAAAGGTGGAGCTTCTCAAGGAGATAATGGTAATGGCAATGACAATGGAGGTGGATAAAGGAAGTCGGCCATGAAATGGAGGATGTAAGTTTTAAATATCAAATGAACCAAAGTATGAATAGTAGATTTTAAGCTTTTAACTGGCTTTTGATGTTCTGATATGAGGGATATTGAAAGGGTGTGAATATCAATGTAGATGTAAAACTGTATTTTGGAGAATAGGTTATCAGGATTAATGTTTGGTTACAAATATAACAGTGCATTTGATATTATAAAAGCGCTTGATCAAGCTTCCTGAAATGCTTCTAATAAGCATGTAATAATGCTTTATCTTCAATCCTTGATCAAAATCTAAGTACTTTTTAAAATGCTTCTAATAAGTGTATAATAACGTTTTACCTTGATCAGAATTATACCGACCAAATCAACCCATTTAGTGTCAAAAGCATGTTTCAACCAAGGCCTTTGAACACTTCAAATATTGAACTTTGAGTTTGCCCACTACTCGATTCTGAAGGTTATCAAGATCCATATTGGCAGGACAATAGTTCAAAGCTGAGGCTGTAGAGTCGTAGACTGTTCGATGGGCCTGTAAGCACAGCTCTTAAACATGTTGCTTATGAAAAGAACCATATAAAGCAATTTTTTTTTGGTACCATATAAAGCATCTGTTGGAGCCGTGCTCTTGGATGTGAAATGAATTTATGTCTGAGCAGAGACATAGGTAAGGATTGCAAAACATTTGTTTGCATTTGCCCAACCTGGGACTGATGTTTCTCGACGGATTAGTTTGCTCCGTTTGGCGTTTACAGGCCGAAGTTGCCTGCAACAGAGCGATTAAGAAGAGAAATACTCTTCATCGCAACTTACGCTAATATAAGTTCTTTAAATATTAATTTTCCTCCTTAGCATTAAAATTCTAACTTTCTTATAGTCATATGAGGCACGAATAGAAGTAAAAGGATAAGTGAAGCATTTAGCATCAGGAGTATTTAGCCTTCCAAGATGATACTTAATTAGTAATATTGTCAAAATCATGATCCAAATTGACGATCCTATAATATCAAAATGATCTAGGTCGGGTATGGAATCAGGATCAAGTGGGATCGTGGTAGGATCAGAACAAGATCGGTAGGATCGGTCCGATCCTACACATACCTTAATTTAGATAATTTTTTTGGGCCAACACCAAGAATGTCATTTTTAAGGGGAAAAAATAGCTACCCAAATTGAAAACAAAATAAAAAAAAAACGCACAAAAAACTGTCACTCACGCACGCCAATGAAATTTTGAATTTTCATCCATAAATTTTATATAATATATATTATATATATATAATATACTACAAAATTATACAAGTATATATGTTATATATTGTATATAATATATAAATGATCAAAATCTGGAGCTATGACGTGCATGACGTGAAAACTTCTTTCTGTGTGGGAGTCTTTTTTTCAAAAATCGTGTTAGGAGACCATTTTTTATATTTTTTATTCTTGTGGTTATTTTTTTTTATGAATTTTCTTAAAAATTGACTATTTATTAACATACCATTTTTTTGTTTTATTCAATGTTGTCAAATGACCAGTTGTTAAAGCCCACTTCTTAAGTCTCTCTAAGTCTAATTAAGTGTAATTGAAGTCATCTCCTATATTGTGTTTTTATTAATTTTTTATAATATTTTATGGGCTTTGACTCATATTTTCTTACACAGATATTTGAATTTATAAAAAAAAATTATTTGTGTGTTTATGATATTATGAATAAAGTGGTTTTTGTAGAAATTTTGTTGTGAAAATTTAATTTTATAATTTTAATTTTGAGGAACTTAATAAATTAAAATTGAATTGTTTTTGTTACTTTACTCATTAGAATACTTGAGTGAGTTGAACAACTTAAAAAATTATATGTTTAGGATCAAACTTGAGTTGACTATTTTGAGATGTTATATATTACGGTCATTTATAAAGTAGAGTAAAACTTGTTTTCATTGTTTAATTTTAGTTAGAAACAGTTAATTATTTTTTTAAGGATCATAGTTTTTTAATATTACAATTATTAATATTTATAAGGATTTTACAATCTTTGATCTCATTCAACGATTTGATACGGAAGACCCTTTTACTGATCCGAGTAAAACATATGATCCTGACAACCTTGCTTATTAGTGCGAATATGACAAATTGATATCAAAAGAGTAAGGTACTATGCTCAAGACGTGTCCACTTTTTCTCCCAAATAACTTTCCTTGAAGCGTAATTCGATCTGTCATCCTTTTAAATGCAGGGCTCATTGTTTTCCAATAACAATCTTTGAGTTGATATTTAGGAAAATTTTATAATATAGACAAATTTAGGAGGGATGTTTTAGGTAACAACAGATTTTTTAGAGTTATAGGTAAATAACATATTTTTAAAACGATCAATAATTTTAGACTAAAATATCATTATCTATATAAAGTAACAAATCTATTAATTCAAAAAATCAAATAGAACTTATTGATATACTAATTTTATATACTCTATAATTAAGGAAACATTATGAGTTTGGATTATTACGGTTAACCTATAAATATTATAGTAGTTTAATTTTAAAAATTCCACAAAAAACACCTCCCTGTTGTATTACATGAAGTAATGATCTACTTGGAAAATACAATCTACAATCAATTGAAATTAAAATAGAAATCAATTTTTTCAAAAAATAATTAAGTTTTTGAAAATTAGAACATGTCATCCATCCATCAACTATCAGGTAAATCAACTTCAACCTCTCTCCTATCAAAGTGAAACTAATTCAAAATTTGAAATACCCAATGATATTTAAATAAAAAAAGAAAAATATAAAAACTTAAACTAATAATTCAGATAAATCAATTGATTAGTGATGATATACTAATTACAAAGTCTATGATTATGAAAACATTTTTTGTTTGAATAATTACAAAGTCAATCTAATAATACCATAAAAATTTTAAATTTTGAAAATCCCCTAAAATCAGCATCCTTCTAATCCACGGCTCAACCACCTTATTAATGAAATAATGATATAATTGGAAAAAAAATCATTCAAACGAAACTAACCATAAATCAATCTTTCAAAAATAAAATTAATTTTCGAAATTAAGAAAGTCCCACCCTTTACACCCTTTACTCAACCAATAGGTAAAAAATTCTCAACCAACATCCTATCAAATGCAACTAATTCATTACTCAACTAATTGGTAAAAAATTCTCAACCAACCTCCTATTAAATGCAACAAATTCAATTATTGAATTTCATCAATGATAATTCAAAGAAAAAAAACCAAAAGTGTAAAAAATCAATTGATATGAAAAATCAAAAATGTAAAAAGTTAATAAGTTATTGAATTCCATCAATGATACTTCATTGATATGAAAACAGATTTTTTCCATAACAGAAAATCTTTATATGTATAAGCCAATGACAATTATGCAATTTCAAATTAAAAAAATAAAACTAATATTAAAACCGGTAAATCATCTAAATTAATTAAAATGGTCCCAAAAAATCAATAATAGAAAATCATCTATCGAGAGCAAATCTGTCCACAGTAAATAAGGAGCCGAAAACCGGTGATGAACAACAAGAAATCTGCTATTTACCTGAAAAAAAAATTAGACTATTAATTAAGTCAAGTTTCTGACTATATGATGTAATTACTTTTTTATCATTTAAGAGCATTTATCATTTAAGAGCAATTAGAACTGCAAAAGTTCTGCAAACCCACGACGGCTATTGGAGTTCCATGTCTCCCACTCAATCGCCATTAGCTGCCAAGCCTCGTATCTTAACATCATAGTAAACTTCTTCAACTCTTCTTAAGTCATACTTCATACCTGTTTGAAGGACAGATGATTCTCCTCAGGGAAAATGAAATAGGAGCAAAGCTAGCTAACGATGCAAAAAAGATAGATTTGAGAAATAAAAAAAATACCGTCAAACTTCTTGCGCAGGAAATCATTTCGAAGATTAAGCATTCGGAAGGCCGAATGAAGATCTGTTAAGAACTTCAACACCTTTCTTGGGCAATCATAATCCCCAGCTGTTACCTGGTTCACAACATACCTCGGCTGCAAACATATAAAACATAAATAAGTAAGCCTGTTAACTACACATGTTCTAGGATAATGTAATATCTGGTTAGATGTTATCTGATAATATCTAGTTAGATACAATGTACTACTCTTCAATATATTCGGACTGAGTGCATTTTCGTTGATGCCTGTTCTCACATGTTGAACCTTATTTTCAATTCATTTATATCTACTTCAAGAACCTATAAACTTCGTCAAATGCAAGACAAACTTCGTCATAATTGCAGAACCGCTCTCACCAATTCATTGGACATGAAACAAATACCTGCATGGTTAAGAAATTTCCCATATCAGTATATACGTCATTGTCTTAAGAAGGAAGTGAAAGATGGTGTAACAAACTAAAATCAACAACAAATTTCACATCTAAACAGTAAGACACATTGGTCTCCTCAACCTAATTCTTAATACAAAAAACAAAAACCTGCAGGTATGTTTCATAGATGATATTCTTCTTTTCTTGCGTTCCAGATTCCTCCCATGAAGTCACATGTGGGAGAGAAAAGGAAGGTTTTTAACTGCTTCGACGATCTATTTGCACTAGGTATATGCTAAAGAATGCCTCAACTCACCCAATCAAGACTGTAGATGGTCATTGAGATAAAAACAATTTTTTACACAAAGCTTCATTCTTTGTGGTGCTTGAAACTTACGGATACTCACCAACTAGATAGTCTTCAATATCCAGGCCAAATTCTGAACTGTTCACTGCATGGTACCAAACAAGACTCGAATTACAGTTTATTCTCAGATATCAATGTAGGTCATATTTTTTTATCAGTATCAATGTAGATCATACAAACAACAAGGGGCCAGCATAAGACAAGTAGGATGAAATGCAAACTAAACCTAAGTATGCTGTTACCTTTCCACTTCCATTTCATCAATACAACTATGAAAACATGTTGAGTTTGAGATGAAAACAAAAACATACAGAGAGTGAACAGAAACTACAGATCCTTTGGTTTTAAGGATAAGGCCCAAGGGTAACTGAAAATAAGTGGGAGGTATGAGGATCACATTCTAGTATTATTTTCTTTTCAGCTTTGGTAGAGGCCAGGGCTCAAGTGACAAGTCTTAATTTTGTGTTGGGCCCATGACCAGACGCTCATCTAGAACCCCACGGCCCAATCCTAGATACCAAATGTAGATAAAGGAGCAAGCCCAGTAGCTGCCTGTCCCTTGCACGTTAGTTTACTTATCTAAGTTATTCTGTTTCTGTAATTATTTTTAATGTAATGTTTCAGTTAGTGGTCAAGTGTTATTTTTCTTTATTTGAGTCAGTTAGTCAGTTTCTCTGTATTAGACAGAACGTGGGGGATGATGGGCAGTTGAGTTCCCTGAGAACTAGGCCCCAAACTACTGCCTGTAGAATGTATTTAGCAAAAAGGAAAATGAACGAGGAAGGCCGAGAAGATTTACCTGCTTTTGTGGTTCAATTCTCACCATGAGAGAATTTCTATTTATTCTGAAATTTACTCTGATTGGGACCTATCATTGGAATAGGAGCCAGGTTAAATGGCCACCAACAAGGAACGGATCGAAAGATTGGAAGATTGTTTAGGTGGTGTGCAAGACAATCTCCATCTGGTGGAGACGGGGATGGCTGACAAATTGCAGAGGCTGGAAGATTCACTATCCCGTTTTACGGATGCGTTTCTGGCAAGTAAGGAAACCTCCAACCATACCTACCACCAGCGAGAAGGAGCTGGCCGGAGTACTCGAGAGACCAGTGAGACAAGCCGATCGTTTTCTTCCAAATTTGCAAAGCTGGATTTTCCTTGATTCTGAGGCGACGACCCATCCGAGTGGCTTAATCGAGTAAATCAGTTCTTTGAGTTTCAAGAAGTGACGGAGGATCAGAAGGTGAAATTGGCTTCATTTCACTTGGAGGGAGGAGCCAATCAATGGTGGCAATGGCTCCGGAAAACACTAGAGGAAGAAAACAGAATAATTACATGGGAATTGTTTGAAGATGAAATCAGAATTCGGTTTGGGCCTCCTGAATCCAAAGATTTTGATGAGGTTTTATCACGGGTTAAACAGATGGGAACCTTAAGGGATTATCAGCGGAAGTTTGAGAGGTTGGGTAATCGAGTTCGTGGATGGACCTCAAGGCACTGGTGGGAACTTTTATTAGTGGATTAAAATCTGAGATAGCTGATGGCAATTAATTTCACCAAAATGAGGGATAACCAGTTGACACAGCAGCGGCGTATTCTTAGACCCAATGGTGCACGAGCCACTGCGACATCCAACCAGACCACTCACCAAAGCCTACCACGACTATCAAATGATTGTCTTGGGATGAGATGCAAAGGAGAAGGGCTCAAGGGTTGTGTTTCAATTGTAATGACAAGTTTACTCCCGGACGCAAATGCCAGGTACCACAACTCTTATTGCTTGAAGGTTTTGAACCCAAAGATGTTAGTATAGAAGAAAACACAAAGGAAGAAAGATTAGAGGAAATGAATGCTACTGAACATGTGTTGGAGGAAAAGGAACCAGAAATCACTTTACATGCATTGACTGGATGGAGTGCACCTCGGACAATGAGGTTCAAAGCTTCCATTGGACCCACTGAAATTGTGGCACTCATATGAAGGCATAAAGGTGAATTTACAAGGTACACACTCTGAGCTAGACTTCTTTTCTTTACCCTTAATTGGTTTAGATGAGGTGTTGGGGATACAATGGCTTGAGACGTTGGGGACTGTAGTGTGTGACTGGAAACAGTCAACAATGGAGTTTTTATGGGATAATCAACTTAGGAAGTTGCAAGGAGTAATTGTGACACCAATTCAAAGGCTTTCGGTACAAAGTGTGATAAAAGAAAGCCACCAACAGCAAGCTATCTTTGCATTGATATCTAAACCAGCAAGTGCACACCAACAGATCAAAGCAGAAATGCAGGACCTTTCGAACCAATATTCCGACAAAAACTTTACCCCCTTCAAAAGATGTTGAGCACTCAATTCCCTTAAAAGAGGGCACTGAGGCAATCAATGTTTGACCAAATAGGTACGCTTATTTCCAAAAATCAGAGATAGAGCAGCAAGTTCAAGACATGCTGAATTCAGGGATTATCAGACCAAGCACCAGTCCTTTCTCCTCACCAGTTTTACTTGTGAAGAAAAAATATGGCACTTGGCGATTTTGCATGGACTACCGAGCTTTGAATGCAGCCACCATTAAGGATAGATTCCCAATTTCAACTGTAGAAGACATGTTAGATGAGTTGTATGGAGCAACATATTTTACGAAGCTGGATCTCAAAGCCGGTTACCATCAGATTAGAGTCAGCAGTTCGGACATTCCGAAAACAGCATTTAGAACTCATAACGGCCATTATGAGTACCTGGTCATATGCCCTTTGGCTTATGCAACGCTCCCTCGACTTTTCAGGCGGTGATGAACTCAATCTTTCGACCCTATTTGCGGCAGTTTATTCTAGTCTTCTTCGACAATATTTTAGTCTACAGTCCCACATGGCAGCTACATCTCCAACATGTCCAAAGAACATTGGAAACTTTGCGCCAACACAAGTTTTATGTAAAGGCTAGCAAGTGTGACTTTGGCAGACAAGAACTGGAACACTTAGAGCATATAATCACCTATCACGGGGTCAAGCTAGATGTAAAGAAAATAGAGACCATGGTAGCTTGGCCACGGCCTGCTTCAATCACGGATTTGAGGGGTTTTCTCGGCTTAACGGGATACTACCGAAAGTTTGTGCAAGGATATGGAATCATAGCACGGCGGCACACAAATTTTCTCAAAAAAGGGAAGTTTTGCTGGACGATGAAGCTGAAAATGCATTCTTCGAGTTAAAACAAGCAATGACAACCATTCCCACCTTAGTTATGCCGAACTTTAAAGAACCGTTTACTATAGAAATAGATGCTTCGGGTGATGGTATTGGAGCAGTCCTAACTCAACAGGGCAAACCAATTGCATACATGAGCCGGGCCCTTGGCATAACCAAACAATCTTGGTCCACCTATGCTAAAGAAATGTTAGCTATAGTGGAAGCTATAAGAGTATGGAGACCGTATTTGTTAGGACATAAATTTTACATCGTGACAGACCAGAGAAGTTTGAAGTATTTCCTTGAGCAAAGGATTGCAACCCCGGAGTAGTAAAAATGGGTTGCCAAGATGCTTCGATATGACTATGAAATTCTCTATAGACCTGGCAGAGAAAATTCAGCAGCAGACGCACTTTCCAGACGCGCTAACAGCCCAGAACTACAACTACGTTGGATATTTGGGATGACATAAGGAGGGCCAACCCTCAAGATCTTTATGTGCAAACAATGTCCAAGAATACAGCAGAGAATCCTGACAGTTCTTTCCAAGTACGTGACGGACTGCTATTCTACAAAGGGAAAATTGTAGTGCCAGCCAACCCGAAAATCCATGAAAAACTGTTAGAATGTTGTCCTGCATCGCCTTGACTTGCCCATTCTGTGCTAGTTATAAAGTTCGAGTATCCTTCTCCTTAACACTTAGGTTTTAAAGAGTGATCGGGATGGGCTTTTCAACTTGGTATCAGAGCTTGGTTGGACCTTTGTTTGTGCCGCTTTAGTTCGATTCTTTGTCCGCTTAGTTCGGATTGTTTGGTAGGCTGCTTAGTTCGGCTACCGTGTGGTAGTCCAGGAAGGTGTGTTGGAATGTTGTCCCACATCGCCTAGACTTGCCCATTTTGTGCTAGTTATAAGGCTCTAGCACCTCTCTCCTCAACACCTACGTTTTAAGAAGTGATCGGGCTAGGCTTTTCAACTTGGTATCGGAGCTTGATTGCACCTTTGTTTGTGCCGCTTTAGTTCGGTTCTTTGTCCGCTTAGTTCGGATTGTTTGGTACGCTGCTTAGTTCGGTTACCGTGTTGTGGTCCAAGAGGGTGTGTTGGAATGTTGCTCCACATCGCCTAGACTTGCCCATTTTGTGCTACTTATAAGGTTATAGTACCCCTCTCCTTAACACCTAGGTTTTAAGGAGTGATCGGGCTAGGCTTTTCAACTGAGTATCAGAGCTTTGTTGGGCCTTTGTTTGTACCGCTTTAGTTTGGTTCTTTATCCATTTTGTTCGGATTGTTTGGTATGCTGCTTAGTTCGGCTACCGTGTTGTGGTCCAGGAGGGTGTGTTGGAATGTTATCTTATATCGCTTAGACTTGCCCATTATGTGCTAATTATAAGGCTCTAGTACCCCTCTCCTTAACACCTATGTTTTAAGGAGTGATCGGGCTAGGCTTGTCAACTAAAACTGCTGTATGAAGTTCACAACTCCAAGTCTGGTGGATACTCATGAGTGTCACGCACACACACAATTACGCCAACATTTTTATTGGCCACGTATGTACCAAGAGGTATAAAACTATGTGCGCCAACGTGATGTGTGTCAAAGGATTAAGACTGAAACCGCTGCACTTGCAGGCTTATTACAGCCACTTCCAATTCGTCGCATGTATGGGATGATATCACATTAGATTTTATCGAGGGACTCCCACGATCTCACGGCCATGACACCATTTTAAAGTTGTTGACCGCCTGAGTAAGTATGCACATTTCATACCTCTTACTCATTCTTTTACTACTAAAACTGTTGCTGAAAATTTTGTGGCTGGAGTAATCAAGCTTCACGGGATGCCTCGTTCCATTGTAAGTGACAGAGATCCAATCTTCATCAGCAAGTTCTGGCAGGAATTCTTCAAAATCTCGGGCTCCAAACTTATGCTTAGCTCCGCTTACCACCCCCAAACTGATGGACAAAGTGAAGTCGTCAACAGATGTGTCAAACAATATTTACGTTGCTTTGTACATCAATGGCCAAAGCAGTGGAACCAATTTCTGCCTTGGGCCGAATTCTGGTACAATACAACCTATCATGCCTCCACTAAGATGACTCCATTTCAGGCTCTTTATGGCAGACTTCCACCTCTAGTTCCTTCATATTCTAGTGGCTCTACCGCGGTCTATGAGTTGATTTGATGCTGCAAACTAGGGATGCACTGTTGAGCAGTTAAAACACAACTTACAACTTTCAATCAATAGAATGAAGCAATATGCAGACATACAGACAGCAAATCGTTTTCAATAGAACACTTGGTTCTTTTGAAGCTGCATCCATAGAGACAGCAAACCGTTTTCAAACATGCATACCAAAACCTTGTCAGCCACTATTATGGACCATATACAATCATAAACAAAATTGGAGTTGTCGCCTACAAATTGCAGCTTCCTACATCAGCAAAGGTCCATCCGGTGTTCCATGTCTCATTGCTTAAGTCGTATGTTGGTTTACCTCCACACACACCAAGCCAACTTCCTCCTATCTCTGATGAAGGTGTTATCACTTTGGAGCATTTGAAAGTATTGGATGTTTGTTGGGTCAAGCGTGGAAATGTATTCCATGAAGAATTTCAAATTCTTTGGAAACACCTTCCCGCAGATGATGCCACTTGGGAGCCTAGAGATGTTCTGCTCCAACATTTTCCGTCTTTGAAGCTTGAGGACAAGCATCCTCTTCAAGGAGGGGGCAATGTTAGGCCCATGACCAGACACTCATCTAGAGCCCCACGGCCCAATCCTAGATACCAAATGTAGATAAAGGAACAGTAGCTGCCTGTCCCTTGCACATTAGTTTACTTATTCTAAGTTGTTCTGTTTCTGTGATTATTTTTAATGGAATGTTTCAGTTAGTGGTCAAGTGTGATTTTTCTTTATTTGAGTCAGTCAGTCAGTTTCACTGTATTACACAAAACGTGGGGTGATGGGCAGTTGATTTCCCTGAGAACCACTGCCTGTAGAATGTATTTAGCAAAAAGGAAAATGAACGAGGAAGGCAGAGAAGATTTACCTGCTTTTGTGGTTCAATTCTCACCCTCAGAGAATTTCTATTTATTCTGAAATTTACTCTGATTGGGACCTATCATTTTGTGGAAATCGGAACTTCAACTTTATAAAAAACAAAGAAAATTTATATGCATGCTGAAACAGAGCAAAAGAGCGGCACAGATGTACAAATAACATAAAACGAGGTCCATGAACTACCACACTTACATTCAATGTAAAGCAAGCAAGAGTAGAAACGTACATCCAAGTTTTTCCTCAGCTTCAGGGTGCAAAAGAAGGTCTCCTGTTTCTAACCAGTGCATAAGAGCAAGAAGCGAAACAACAGTTTGTGTCTCGCTCCTCCAACCACCATGATACCTAGAGAAAGCGTATAGAGGCAGTTGTAAACCACAAAACCCTTAGTGAAAAGTAAAAAGAATAAGTTATGGAGATCCTCACCTGTAATACTGACCACGGCATTCAAGAAGAACTTCAGCAAGTTTTTTGTAAAGCCCCTTAAGGACACCAATCTGAGCTTTTGCCTTCTCTAAAACCTCTGCAAGAATAAATAAAGTTCAGAAATTCATTCATTTTCTCTTTTTCTTCTTCTTATAAAATAAACATAGTCACTGAAAACTATGAATTTTCTCCGTCGTCTTCACAGTTTGCCTAACAAGATATAAAAGAACTAACAAACCCATTACGAGCATTGAACTTAATCTCGGGAAACCATAGCTAAATTAACAGAGACAGACGTGAGAATTGCTTTCATCATTTTCCACAATGTACAAACACAATACTCAAAACCACGCAGACGTAGAAAAACTTCAATGTCAAGCATTAGAGAAACTAGCTGAAGCAAGCGGTTCAGTACCAGGAGTCGGGCGAGACTGGTGCACCAAAAGTAAGCTAGCATGCATGAGCCGCGTGGAGGACTCAATCTCCATCGCGACGCTTCGAATGCGCTCCCGCAAGCCTCCAGACTCTTCGAGCTGAACACGAAAATCTTCAAACTGCTTCTCCAGTGAAGGAGATTGGGCTTCACCACCCGCCATTGAAGAGGAGCAAATACTAGCAGAGAGTGGTCGAAACGTTTCAATTCCGGAACGGCAGGTGAGGTGAGTGGATGAACAAGAGTAAGAAACAGTAAGGAGAGAGTGAACTGGACTGAGAGAGATAGTAGGAGTAGAGAGGTTTTTGGGGTTAGGGTTCAAGGACCGAGTGACACTGAAATAAGCGTTTCGAAACGCTGATTTCATGATTTTCTTCAAAAATTAACTCTGTGCTGTTGTTGACTATACCTATTCGAAATTCCAATCAAAATGTAAGGTCAAGATATAAAACATCTTTCACTTTACACGTTTACATGTTTGACAATCCCAGTGTATATCATGTTTATATATTAATATTTTTTCTATTTATTATGTTATTATTATAATAATTATCAAAATGATTTAATAGAGAATTTATATCATCAATATAAAATGAATTATTAATAAATAGAACAATCATTAAAGAATAGTCACTATTAACTAATCATTACATAATCATAAAGAATTATTATTTTGAATAAAATAAAATTTCTAATTAATTTCTTATTATTAAATAGTTCTAATTATTGAAAACATCACCGTGACCTTATATACAAAAAATAGAGAAAATTACTCGTTATCTTTTCAAATACTTGAAATTCTGAACTTTAAAACGTTACAGTTTAAATACTAAACTATTTGAAACTCATAACTTTATTCCTAATATAGAACTTCGTCTACTGCACTGTAATTTTTCAACAAAACGATGTCATTTTTTCTGATCTGAGACGACGTCATTTTATCTATAAGGAATAACATAATCAAGAATGACGTCGTTTTAGATATGAAAAATGACGTCTTTCTATTAAAAAACTAACATGCATAGACAGAGTTACATCTAGAGTTAAAATTATGAGTTTCAATTAATTCATAGGTTTGAACTGTAATGTTTTAAAGTTTAGGGTTTAAAGTGTCTATTGATGATAGTTTGAGGAGCTAAAGTGTAACACCGCGATCTCCGAGAGTTAAACATATATGTAATTTCATAATTCTGAAATCATCAATTCAAAACAAACCATAGTTTTGAGAAAATTTTTAAATTAAAATTCTTAATTTATCCATGATAGAAAAACATCGACCTTAAATAGTGGAAGTATTAAAGTGTCATAAATGGATAATTAATAAAAAAAACGTCGATAAAACTGGATTAATCTTTGAATCAAAGCCCAAACTTGAAATTCATAATTCATGAAATTTTCACACATCGTAATTCGTAAAAGAACATAACTTAAAATAAGCTACTTGAATAACTGACTTTAACAAAAAAAACATTTTCTCAATCATAAAACTGAAAATCATAAATTTTCATGATCTAACTGGCTATGGCAGTCTCTCGCTTATGTTGCTTGTCATCACCATCTATATCATAAACAACTACGCGGGATAAGTATTTTAAAATACTCAGTAAGTAGACTCACATAATAAAATATATCCACATGTCATAAATGTAATCATGATAACACATAATTGAACTTGACATATATTATAAATGAAATAACGTAATGTATTTGATCGTGACATGGTTTAACATAGCACGTAGATAACACGTGTCCCAAACAAAATCATATAACAAATTTATTCATATCTTGTCTTGGCATATTCCTTAGTTAACAACCTAATCGGAAATGTTCACACGTGAACTGAAATGTAACATGATGAATTGGGCGATGAAAAAGATGACACACAATGGGTGACGGAAACAGATGACACACATTGGGCGATGGAACAAATGGCACTCATAGGTTATGGAAAACGTGAACAGATGACACCTAATATGTGACCAAAACATTAACAGATGACATCCCGTGTGTGACCAAAATATGAACAGATGACACTCGATTCGTATACCAGAATAAAACGTGAACAACCTGATTCTTGTTAACTAAGGTTTGTGCTTAAATTCATATCTTGCATAATTACCACACTTAATTAACTTGATAACTTGCAGAATCCAACGCATGATAATAATTGATCATATGGTTCACAAGTAAACATATAATGCATACTGATACATGTAACAGAATCAAACATGATAACATACTAACATAAAATCAGTCATACCCAGCAATTTATCTCATGATAATCACATTAATAACTGGACAGTAATTAAACACCAAAGTATTCACGAATATAAACATCCTAAAAAATGGTTGACAAAATAGTAAATATAAATACATGATATACAATTATAACAATGGGAGTCACACTATTATGTAAACCCTCTTACATAATACATACACATGAACCTAACATGTTTACAGATAATTAAAGTTGATGCGAATATCGCCTCTTACATTTATAACATATGGGTCATGTTACAATATAAGTTCACCTATACAAAACATATACATGAACATAACATGCTTACAGACAATTAAAACTGATGAGAATAATAAATGTTACGTTTATCACGCGTGGGTCACTTTACGATGTAAACTCACTTACATAAAACATATACATGAACATAACATGCTTACAGACAATTAAAACTGATGAGAATAACATATGTTACATTTATCACACGCGGGGCACATTACGATGTAAATTCACATACATAAAACATATACATGAACACAACATGCTTACAAACAATTAAAACTGATGAGAATAACACATGTTACATTTATCTCTAGGGGTCACATTATGATGTAAATTCACTTACACAACATATACACGAACATAACATGTTTACAGATAATTAAAACTGATGAGAATAACACGTGATACATTTATCACATGTGGGTCACATTACGATGTAAATTTATTTGCACAAAGCATATACATTTCGCACACATGTCATATTACAATATAAGTTCACTTACCTAGATTGCCACAAATTAAATACAGTAACTAATGACCTGGAATTCAAGGATCTCAGATCATAAAATATTCATATAATACTACACTCACAATGTTGTTCGAAAATAAATCAATATTAAATAAACATGTTTTTGAATTCATATAAATATAGAGATTTAATGAAAATAGTGTAAATGGGTCTAAGTGAGACCGAAAAATAATCGATCGGTCAGAAGTCAAATGATTAAGCTTTGGGTCAAATGGTTCAGACCAGGCTAGTTCAAACCAGCCCGTCTCAGTTTGGTTAGATTGGTGGCTAAATTGAATCGGTTGCAAATAAGAAAAACAGAAGGAAATAACAGGGGAGAACGGAGAAAGCAAGAAAACAGAAGGGGGGAGAAGCAGAGGGTAGAGTGACAGAAAATCCAGAGGGAGATAGAGAGAGAGAGAGGACATCCATTGAAAGGGAAAGTAAACAAAGAGAAACAGATAGACTGAGACAAACAAAGAGAGAATGATGAAGAGAAGAAACAGAAGCTTACAGACGTGAAGGCGTGGCAGCGCTGGAAGCAGTCCGTGAAGGTGGCGAAAGATTTCCACGAAGTGCAGAGTCGAGACCAAATCAAAGAATGAAAACAGAGGGGGTGGGAAGTTTGTTGAAATTAGAGAAAAGTTTCAGAATTGGCTAAAACAACTTTGAAATAGAAAATATAGGTTAATAAAGGGAGAAACAAAAAAGAATGAAGAAAGAACAAGGAACAAGGAAGAAGGAGGTTACCAAAATTTGATGAACCCAAAGAAGAGAAGGAGAAAAAGGGCTGCATTTTTAAGAGAGATCCGAGAGTGGGGGAGAGAGAAAAGACAGAGAAAGAAGAGAAGAAAAAGGAAGAAAAAGGACAAGCTTACCAGTGATTGAATGGCGACGGCAATAGCAATGAGCAAGAAGAGAAAAGAAGAAAACGCAGAGAATGAGGGAGAACAGGGGGTTTCGATGATATGGGGCTTACTAGGAGAGAGAAGGAGAAAATTAATATATATAATTAGGTTAGGTTGGCTTTGGTGTAAGGCACGCATAGGTGTGAGTGAGTGTTTGAAAAGAGAGAGAGATATTGTAGAATGCAAACAAAAAGACTAGGGTTTTTATATATACATATACGCATATAGTGTGAGTGGTTTTGAAAATGCAAGTATATCCCTTTTCAAAATTTAAAAACCAAATTTTAAAATAAATTTATCTAACTAAAATAGGTTTACAAAAATTATATATAATCCATTTTAAAAATCAAAATTTTAAATTATATTATCTTTTACATCACGTTTACAAAAATATCCATTTACAAAAGATCGGAATACTACATAAAGTGTAATTTTTCTAAAAAAAAATATAGTAGACAATACTATTAGCTAATATAGTGCGTACCCTTTGAAATTTTATAACTAAGTTTCAATCACATAAATTCAGCTAGTTTTATAATAATTGAGCGTGAAAAAAAGTTTATTTTCCTCTCACAATTATTTATTTCAAAACCACTCTTATTTTTTTAATTAGTGACTACATATTGGTTATTTAAAAACTATTAGTTACGTACTCAGCTGAACTAAAACTAAAATTTAATCTCTCTTTCATGTTAATTTAAGTTTAATTTTCGAAGATGAGAAATTCATTAGACCGAGTGATTGGTTGAATGAGGAACAATTGTTAATTGATGGTATAGAGATACCGAAACTAATGAATTTATGCAAATATGACTTAATTGTAAATTTTTATAGTTCAAGGTCTGAATGAGATAATAAATTTTTGTAGGTGTGTGATTGCGAAACAGTCAATGTCGGATGTGTTTTTGCATTTAGCTAAATTTTAAGTACTTTAGATAACTGGAAATTTAATACTTATTCTTATAATATAATGTCAAGTGTGTTGAATCATAAGAGATGATTTACATTTTGAGGAAAAGGATAAGTAGGCTACTATATTTTAGAAAATTTATAGACGTATTGAGTTTTCATATTTCACGCGTATTAGCGTGAAACAATCAAAACACCTCACAATGCTAAGATATTTTTTAACATAATCATTTAAGATGTTTAAAGTTATCCAACTCATAAATGCACATGGCAGTGAATCAGTAATAATAGTTTGTATTTTCTTATAGGAAATAGAAAAATAGAAAAATAAGATTTTTTTTTTATTTGCACAATTTTTATAGTTAGTCAAATACAAAAACAAATTCTGAAAAATTATGCTCAGAGTGTTGAAACTCTTAGGCCTTATTTGACAGTTAGGATAATATTGGATAATATTATACTAAATCTATTATATCAGACTGTATTATACTGTATTAAATTAAAAAGTACAGTCTAATGTTTGGTGCTATATTGTAACACCTTGATCCCCGATGGTTAAACATGCTTGAAATTTCACAGTTCAAAAATTTCCAATTCAATTAAAATCTTAATTTTGCCCTAATGTTAACGTTAAATAGCGGAAGCATAAATTTTTTTTAAAGAGAATATTAACTGATTAACTGAAATAAATGAATCATTAAACTGTAATAAAGTGAAGTACGAAAATCCATAAAGACATGAAAGTTAAACATGAATATTCATAAATTTTTGAAATAACTGAAGTCATAATGTTATAATTTAACTTAAAAATCATAATCACCCTTGCTATGACAGTCCATCACTCATACTGCTCACCATTATCTGCAACACAATCATCTATAGGGGGTGAGTATTAAAAATACTCAGTAAGTAAATTCACATGCTAATAAGTTTCACATGACATAAATGTAAACATATAACCCATGCAAATTTATTTTGCACATTCACTGATCACATAAAATACTTCTAATAACACACCGATTTCATGGTTAACATATAACTTGAACTTGTACTTATACATGCCGATACGTATACTTGCTTGATCATAATTCGATTGGGCATATCCCTCGATTAACAACCTAATCAAAACTAATTCACAACTTGAACTTGATCTTGTAACATGAACGTGAACATGACAGATTGGGTGTCCCGAAACTTGATGTCACTTAAGGTTATCTGAACCTTAAGGACGCTAACATGAACTTGATGACACCCAACCGTATAATTTGATAACATGACGTGAACAATCTAGTTACTTAATAACCAAGGGACATGAGTAAGTCTACTTCTTGTTTACTTGTCACTTTACTTGAATTAATATTCATAATTCATAATATCACACATACATGGGTAAACATATAACTTGTTCGTGAACATAAATGATATAACTATTACATGTATAACTCAAAATATAATCATATATAACATGGTAAATAATTTCATCGTGCTATAAAATAAATAAAATACTTGATCATAAGATTGAAAATAAAGAAATAATAAAACAATTTCACATTATATATTATATACTTATAACATATGAACCGAATTATTATGTAAATCCACTTACCTGAATTCACTACGAATTAAATTCAGCAACTAATGACCTGAAATCCAAGGATCCCAGATTACAACAAATTCGTATAATATCTATAATTATTTAATTAACTAAGTGAGGTTGGGAACATGTGGAAACCACATTAGGTGTAAATTATCAAGCGGTTCAAAACGATTCAACAAGGTTCGGGTGGTCTGAACTGGTTCGGTTCTGCTGTTTTAGGTCAGTTTGGTCTGGCCGGGTTGAACCTATTTGGTCTGGTTTGACCGAGCCGATTCAGTCTGGTTTGGTCTGACTGAATCAGTTCAACCCAGTCTGAATGGATTGGTTTGGTTCAGGGTGAACCGATTCAAGAGAAGAGGAGGAACAGAAAAGGGAGACGAAGAAGAGGGAGGGAGAGAGAGACACACAATAGAGAGGGATGAAAAGAAAAAGGAGAGAGAGAGACGCAACAGAGAGGGGGAAAGACGAAGGAGAGAGAGACCGTGAGAAGCAGAAACATAGGAGAATAGGGAGACGAAGGAGAAAGAGAGAGACGCAACATAGAAGGGGAAGAAAAGACGAAGGGGAGGGAGAGAGAGAGATCTAGAGAAGCAGAAACAAATGGGAAGAGGGAGACGAAGGGGAGAGAGAGACGCAATAGAGGGGGGAAGAGGGAGATAAATGGGTCCGGTCAAAGCCAATTGAATCAAAAGACCAAGTTACATTCTGGACAGAATCGAGAGACAATGAAGGAAATCAAGCTTACCGATGGTGAAGGCGGTGACGATGATGATGAAGCAACGATCTAGAAAAATGACGATTGAAGGCTGCCCAAATGAAAGAAAATAGAAGAAAAAAAAGGAAAATATGGATGAGTTAAGTGAGAGGGCAAAGAAACCGAGAGAAATAGGGGAGAAATGATGAGAACGAGAGAAAGAAAATAAAATGCCTTACCAGAATCGATGGACGACGACGACGCAAGAATAATTGAACAAAACAAAGATGATCAAGAATGTAAACTACTGGAAATTAGAGAGCAAAATTCAGATTGATGCATCAAAGTATTAATTAAAATCTAAGTTGAATAGAGAGAGAAAATAGGAAAGAAAAATAGAAAAGAATGGCAAGAAGGAAAAATTGAATACTCACTTAAATTAGAAAAAAGAAGAAGATGAAGTGGAAAGAATGAGAATCAATGGAGTTTTCGCCTGAGGGAAAGGGCTGCCCGAGAGATAAAACAATGAGAGAATGACAGTTAAACGGAGGGTTTGTGAATTAAAAGAAAATGGAGAAAGAGGGAGTTGTGGGTAGTTACATGGGAGGGGGTCGTGCAAAAGAGATGGATAATAGGGTAGATACGCTAGGGTGTATATACAATGATGTGAGTGAGAATGGGGAGAGATATTATCGAATGACATAAAAAAAGTTAGCATTGGCTTTGGGTGTGAATACATATAGGTGTGAGTGGGGGGGTTTTATAATTACAAAATTACCTATTAATTCTTTGGGGTATTACATTCCCCCCTCCTTAATAACTTCCATCCCCGAAAGGAATATACCTTACAGAAATAACTCTAGATAATTGACATGTATCTTCGCTTCTCGTTCCCATGTTGTTTCCTTGACTCGATGATTTCTCCAGAGAACCTTGACTAACTGAACCGATATGTTACGAAGAGTTTGATTCCTACGCTCTAGAATTCTGACTGGCTTATCCTCATAAGTAAGATCATCACGAACTTGGAGAGGTTGAAAATCGATGACATGCGTTGGATCAGGAATGTACTTGCGAAGAATCGAAACGTGAAACACATTATGAACACTTGAAAGAGGTAATGGTAGAGCGAACCGGTAGGACAAATGACTGATACGATCCAAAATTTCAAAAGGGCCAATAAACCTGGGGCTCAGCTTCCCTTTGTGACCAAAACGCATAGCTCCCTTCATTGGAGCAACCTTGAGAAACACATGATCACCCACTTCAAATTCAAGATCCTTCCTCTTGACATCTGCGTAACTCTTTTGCCTACTCTGAGCAGTCTTCATTCCATCTCTGATTTTCCGAATAGCTTCATTTGTAGACTGAACCAAGTCAGGGCCCAAAAGCTTTCGTTCGCCAACCTCATCCCAGTGAACTGGCGACCGACATTTTTTTCTATAAAGCGCCTCAAACGGAGCCATACCAATCGTCGCCTGGTAACTGTTATTGTAAGCAAATTTGACGAGTGCCAAGTGTGCGTCCCAACTGCTAGAGAAATCCAAGACATAAGCTCGAAGTATATCTTCCAACGTCTGAATCGTTCGCTCAGATTACATATCAGATTGCGGATGAAAAGTTGTACTAAAATCCAACTGAGTACCCAAAGCTCTCTGTAAACTCTGCCAAAAACTTGACGTGAACCACAGATCCCGATATGATACTATAGACACTGGAACCCCATGAAGTCAAACAATCTCTCGGATATACAACCGAGCCCAATCCTCAACCGAAAATGTAATCTTACCTGGCAAAAAGTGTGCAAACTTGGTAAGACGATCTATCACAACCCAAATGGAGTTAAAACCTTTTACCGTCCTTGATAGCCCCAAAATGAAATCCATAGCCACATGCTCCCATTTCCATTCAAGAATACTTAAAGGTTGTAAGACCTCATATGGTCGTTGTCTTTGCGCCTTGATCTGTTGATACACCAAACACTTACTAACGAACCCAGCGACGTCACGCTCCATACCGTTCCACCACTAATGTAACTTCATATCATGATACATCTTAGTACTGCCAGGGTGCACAGTGTATGGTGAACTATGAGCCTCCGTGAGTAATTCCTGCCTAATGACTGCGTCTTTGGGAACACAAAGTCTCCCATGAAAGCGAAGAACTGAATCATTACTAACATCAAACCATTGTTCTTTGTCCGAACCCACTTTGTTACGAATCAAAAGAAACTCAGAATCTGAGTTTTGTGTATCGATAATACGTTGTTGCAATGATGGTTGAACTGTGAGCTGAGCTAACTGCGCTGTAGTATCTTTTAGCAAAACCAGAATCTCGGTACATTCAAAATCCTCCAAGAGATGCTCTTGAGACGTAATAAGAGCTGCTAAATGGGCTGATTTTTGACTTAAGGCATCAACCATTACGTTTGCCTTTCCTCGGTGATAAATGATCTCGCAGTCATAATCCTTCATAAATTCCAACCAACGGTGTTGCCTCATGTTAAGCTCTTTCTGAGTGAAAAAGTACTTAAGACTCTTATTATCTGTGTAAATGTGACACTTACAACCATACAAGTAATGTCTCCAGATCTTGAGGGAAAATACAACTGCAGCCAACTCCAAATCATGTGTAGGATAATTCTGTTCATAAGGCTTGAGCTGACGAAAGGCATATGCTATGACATTTCCCTGTTGCATCAAAACACAACCCAATCCTCTATTGGAATAATCACTGTAAATCACAAAGTCGCCTTACCATCTGGAATGGTCAACATTGGTGTTGTCACTAATTTTTGTTTAATTCTCTGAAAACATTTCTCACACTCAGCCTTCCAAGTAAAGGTGGCACTCTTCCAGGTCAACTGAGTAAGTGGAACAACAATCTTTGCAAAACCGTCAACGAACCTCCTATAATATCCTGCTAAACCAAGAACACTACGAACTTCCCCAACATTTACCAGTGGATGCCAGTTAACCACTGCTTCGATCTTAGACGGATCAACTGAGATTCCATCTCGAGATACCACATAACAATGAATGATATTTGCTGAAGCCAAAACTCAAACTTTTGGAATTTAGCGTATAACTGGTGTTTCCTTAATGCTTGCAAAATAATCTTAAGGTGATCCATATGCTCAGTCTCTGATCTAGAGTACACCAGAATATCATCAATGAAGACGATCACAAAAGAATCCAAGTACTCTTTCAACACCTTGTTCATCAAATCCATAAAGGTTGTCAGAGCATTAGTTAATCCAAACAACATCACTAGAAACTCGTAATAGCCGTAACGAGTGCGAAACGCTGTCTTAAGAATATCCTCATCTTGAATCTTGAGTTGATGGTATCATAATCTTAAATCAATATTAGAGAATACCGATGCTCCTTGAAGTTGATCAAATAAATCCTCAATATGCGATAATAGATACCTATTTTTGATAGTGACTCTATTCAACTCCCGGTAATAAATACATAGCCTCATTGATCCATGTTTCTTTTTAAAAAATAATACTGGAGCACCCCAAAGTGAAACAATGAGTCTAATGAAACCCTTATCCAATAATTCTTGAAGTTGGTCTTAAGTTCCTTCAACTCTGCAGGAGCCAAACGATACGAATCTTTGGATATAGGGGCAGTGCCTGGTACCAACTCAATACGAAAATCTGTATCTCGAGGAGGAGGAAGTCCTGGCAAATCATCGGGAAAGACATCCAAAAATTCAGAAAATACCGGAACTGATCAATATCCACATTGGTCTTAGTTGTATTCAGAATAGAAGCTAAGTAACCCTAGTTACCACGATCATGTAGGCGTTGTGCCTGTAAAGCATATATGACCTTTGGTATAGGCCATTGCTGAGATCCTTTAAACTTAAAGCTAGGTTTACTTGGAGGTAGGAATCAAACTTCCTTTCGATAACAGTCTATGTTTGCATAGTTAGCAGCCAACCAGTCCATCCCTAGAATTACGTCAAAATCATGCATCCCTATTATAAGCTTAGCATTCATAACACGATCTGATATCATCACTGAACAACTCTCTATCGCCTTATTAGCCAGGAAAGAAGCTTCGGAAGGCTTAGAAACACATAACTCAAAACCCAATGGCACAACAGACAGAGATGCATGAGTCACAAATGAAGCAGATATAAAAGAATGCGTGGATTCAAAATCAATTAATGTAAAAGCTGAATGTCCTAGTACAAGTAATGTACTTGCGACAACTGCATCTGACTACTCAGCTTACTAGTGAGTTAATGCGAAAACTTTTCCTTTAGCTCTACCATCTGCAACATTACTAGGATGTCCTTGAGCAAGCAGAGGCACTGCCTAAGGTAGTGCCCAATCTTCCCACACTTAAAACAAGCATTGTTCGCCTTCAAGCATTGACCGTTATGGTGCTTGTTACATGTAGCACATGAGGAGTTTGATTTGATCATCTGCCTTTTTGCATTGTGGGGACCCTGATGAGAATCCTGTGATTTCCTCTTTCCATTAAATGATTGCTCTGACCGTGGTGGTGCACGTGGAGGAAGATTCTATTCCATCAACAAAGATGCCTCAACCACCACTGCGTGGTATGCTTATGGAGCGACACTGATCCCTTAATCTCTGGATGCAGTCCTTTTTCAAAAGTCTGTGCCTTCTTTATCTCATTATCCACATAATGCGTGGCGTAGTGAGACAATTCTTCAAACTTTCGCTCGTATTCAGCTACACTCATAGCTCCTGGCACAAGTGTGAGAAATTCAGCCTCATTCTCTGTCCTGACCATGATCAGAAAATATTTCTCAAATAAGAGTTCCTTGAAACGATCCCATGTCACTGGATTACGATCGATGTCATGAGCTCTCCGTATGAGCTCCCACCATCTCTGATTCTCCCGTGTTAGCATAAATGTTGGACAAACAACCTATTGAATCTCAGAGTGACCATTGAATTGAGGTGGTTTCAACCTCCCGAATGTCTGGATCACCTGCTGCATATTGACCTCCGTCATCTGTTGCAGTTTTTGTTGCTGAGCTTGGCGAGTCGTAGCTGTCTGCCTTAACAACTCCAAAAATTCTTGAAACATATCCATCATAGCAACTAGAGGGTTAGCAGTAGGATCAACTAGTGCATGATTGTTGTTGTTCCTTGTAGGGGCGCCATCGCACTGCTACCCATTCACCTAAGAATTACTAATGTATCGCGCAAATATAACATAAACGTAATTCAAACATGCCATAATGAAACAAAACACATCATACTCGATCAATAATTAAAACACATATAACATTCGTACCTGACTTGTAAGATGAGGGATGAGCAGAGTGAGTGACATGCCATATCTTTCAATTAGAAAAGTCTACAGAATCTAAAATCATGGCTCTGATACCAAACTGTACACCCCGATCTCCGAGGGTTAAACATGCTTGAAATTTCACAATTCAAAAATTTCCAATTCAATTAAAACCCTAATTTGAGAAATCCCCAAATTGAAAATCCTAATTTTGTCCTAATTTTAACGTTAAATAGCGGAAGCATAAAATTATTTTAAGAGAATATTAACTCATTAAACTGAAAAAAATGATTCATTAAACTGTAATGAAGTGAAGCATGAAAATCAATAAGACATGAAAGTTAAACATGAATATTCATAAATTTCTGAAATAACTGAAGTCAAACTGAAGTCATAATGTTATAATTTAACTTAAAAATCATAATCACCCTTGCTATGGCAGTCCCCCACTCTTGCTACTCACATCACCTGTAACACAATCATCTATGGTAGGTGAGTATTATAAATACTCAGTAAGTAAATTCACATACTAATAAGTTTCACATGACATAAATGTAAACATATAACTCATGCAAATTTATTTCGCACATTCAGTGATCACATAAAATACTTCTAATAACACATCGATTTCATGGTTAACATATAACTTGAACTTGTACTTATACATGCCGATACTTATACTTGCTTGGTCATGATTCGACTAGGCATATCCCTCGATTAACAACCTAATCAAAACTAATTCACAACTTGAACTTGATCTTGTAACATGAACTTGAACATGACAAATTGGGTGTCCTGAAACTTGATGTCACTTAAGGTTATCTGAACCTTAAGGACGCTAACATGAACTTGGTGACACCCAACCGTATAACTTGATAACATGACGTGAACAATCTAGTTACATGATAACCAAGGGACATGACTAAGTCTACTTCTTGCTTATTTATCACTTTACTTGAATTACTATTCATAATTCACATTATCACATATACATGGGTAAACATATATCTTGTTCGTGAACATAAACGATATAATTATTACATGTATAACTCAAAATATAATCATATATAACATGGTAAATAATTTCATCGTGATATAAAATAAATAAAACACTTGATCATAAGATTCAACATAAAGAAATAATAAAATAATTTCACATTATATATTCTATACTTATAACATATGAACCAAATTATTATGTAAATACATTTACCTGGATTCACTACGAATTAAATTCAGCAACTAATGACCTGAAATCTAAGGATCCCAGATCACAACAAATTCGTATAATATCTACAATTTTTTAATTAACTAAGCGAGATTGGGAACATGTGGAAACCACATTAGTTGTAAATTATCAAGCGGTTCAAAATGATTCAACAAGGTTTGGGTGGTCTGAACTGGTTCCATTATGCTGTTTTGGGTCAGTTCGATCTAGTCGGGTTGCACCTATTTGGTCTGGTCTGACCGAGCCGGTTCGGTCTGGTCTGATCTGATTGAATCGGTTCGACCCGGTCTGAATGAATTGGTCTGGTTCAAGGTGAACCGGTTCAAGAGAATGGGAGGAACATAAAAGGGAGACGAAGAAGAGGGAGAGAGAGACGCAACAGAGAGGGGGGAAAGATGAAGGAGAGAGAGAGACTGCGAGAAGCATAAACAGAGGGAAAGAGGGAGACGGATGAGAGAGAGAGACGCAACAGAAAGGGGGAAAGACGAATTAGAGAGAGAGACCGAGAGAAGCAGAAACAAAGGGGAAGAGGGAGATGAAGGAGAGAGAAAAGCAACATAGAGGGGGAGAAAAGATGAAGGAGAGAGAGAGAGAGAAGCAGAAATAAATGGGAAGAGGGAGACGAAGGAGAGAAAGAGATAAACGCAAGAGAGAGGGGGGATAGGGAGTAAATGGGTCTGGTCAAAGGCAACTGAATCAAAAGACCAAGTTACATTCTGGACAGAATCGAGAGAGAAGGAAGGAAATCAAGCTTACTGATGATGAAGGCAGCGACGATGACGATGAAGCAACGATCCAGAAAAATGACGATTGAAGGCTACCCAAATGAAAGAAAATAGAAGAACAAAAAGGAAAATATGATGAGTTCAGTGAGAGGGCAAAGAAACCGAGAGAAACATGGGAGAAATGACGAGAATGGAAGAAAGAAAATAAAATGCCTTATCAGAATCGATGGACGACGACGACTCAAGAATAATTGAACACAATAGAGATGATCAAGAATGTAAAGTTCTGGAAATTAGAGAGCAAAATTCAGATTGATGCATCAAAGTATTAATTAAAATCTAAGTTGAATAGAGAGAGAAAATAGGAAAGAAAAATAGAAAAGAAAGGCAAGAAGGAAAAATTGAATACTTACTTAAATTAGAAAAAAGAAGAAGAAGTAGTTGAAAGAATGAGAATCAATAGAGTTTTCGCCTGAGGGAGAGGGCTACAGAGAGATAAAACAAAGAGAGAATGGCAGTTAAAGGTAGGGTTTGTGAATTAAAAGAAAATGGGGGAAGGAAGGAGTTGTGGGTGGTTACATGAGAGGGGTTCGTGCAAAAGAGAGTGAGAATGGGGTAGATACGCTAGGGTGTATACACAGTGGTGTGAGTGAGTGAGAATGGGAAGAGATATTACCGAATGCCATAAGAAAAGTTAGGGTTGGCTTTGGGTGTAAATACATATAGGTGTGAGTGAGGTTTTTTAAAATTACAAAATTACCCATTAATTCTTTGGGGTATTACATATATTGGTTAAAAAATCATATTACTTATACACTATTTGGTACATGATAAAACTTGATTGCAAAATTGTCTTTCATCATTTACTCTTGAAACTGCATATTATTTCGCATTCCCAAGCACAAACAAAAATATTTCATGTTTTCTAGTAGATAATACATTCAATTATTAAAAATTCTTTAAAATATATAAAGAACAATATTAATATATACATTCAATTATTAAATAGAATATGAATATTATATAAATATCTGAAAAAAGAGCATATCAAAAGAAAATCCCTTGTGAGGCTCTTAGTTCAGCCGAATCTTATTGATGAGGATCCTATTAGTTGATACAGTGATAGAAGTATTATTTAGTCTGACAGTTAAGCCAAACACAGGATAATACAAAAATATAATGTCCAGTCTTTTAGTGTTGTTCAGGAAGCTAAACAAGGCCTTACTTGTTAGTGTTGATCGAGTCTTTAGGAACTATTTTTGTTAGTTGCTTAGCGGTTTGAGTAATCCCTATTTTCTAGAGTCATGTTGTTTTTTTTCCTAACCATATTACCATGTTATTAGTGGTGTAAAGCGTGGGGTGCATCCTATCTTTTTTCCTTTTATGATTTGTAAGGCTATAGATATAGTAAGTTCAGTAGTTTTAATAAAAGTGAGACATTCTCCTAATCTGCTTGTTTTCACTAGACATAATAGAGAGCTTCTAACATCTGGTATCAGAGCTCTATCACTAGGTTCTGTCTGGAATTGAGAAGCAACAATGTTCTAAGGTGTTTAGTGATGAGAATATGGCGACTGAGAGTGGATTTGTACAACCAGCAAATCCAAAATTCGATGGGCATTACGACCACTAGTGTATGCTCATGGAGAATTTCTTTCGATCGAAAGAATATTGGAGTGTGGTGATAGATGGGATTCCTACAACAACAGAAGGAGTTCAACTCACTGAAACACAAAAAAGGTGGTTGATGATGTAAGGTTGAAGGATATGAAGGTGAAGAATTATCTCTTCCAAGCCATATATCGATCCATCCTAGAAATCATCTTAAACAAGGATACAGCCAAAAGCATTTGGGATTCCTTGAACCAGAAGTATCAGGGGACAACGCGAGTGTAGCGAGCACAACGATAAGCTCTTCAAAAGGAGTTTGAGATGCTGAACATGAAGGTGGGAGAGTCTGTGAATGATTACTTTGCTCGTACTATTACAATGGTCAATAAGCTGAGAGCCAATAAGGGGATGATGGACTATGTAGCAGTCATCGAGAAGATTTTAAGATCCATGACACCTAAGTTCGATTACGTGGTGTGTTCCATTGAGGAGTTAAATGATCTGGGTGCTCTTACCATTGATGAGCTACAAAGTAGTCTTCTAGTACATGAGCAACGTATGAAAGCTCATGTTGCAGAAAAGCAAGCATTGAAGGTTACTTCTGGAGAGTCTTCAAGCTAAAGAGGACAATGTCGTGGTGGAATCCGAGGATGAGGCAGGTGTAGCTTTGACAAACCACTGTTGAATGCTATACCTGTCACAAGCTTGGACACTTTTCAGTATGAATGTCCAAAGAATGAGACGGGAGCAAAATCGAACTGCATGTAGGATAATGAAGAAATGATGTTGACGGCGTATATAAATGATAAATACGTCAATAAAGAAGAATTATGGTTTCTTGACTCATATGTGTGGCAGAGAGGGAGATTTTTTTAGATTTTGAAGGAAATTTCGGGGAGAAGGTGAAATTGGGAGATAATTCAAGCATGGATGTGATGGGCAAAGGCAATGTGCGAATGCTGGTGAATGGTTTAGTACCGATAATTACTGGAGTATTCTATGTTCTAGGATTAAAGAACAACTTGATAAGTATTGGTCAGCTAGCTGAAAAGGGACTTGCAGTCTTCATACAACGAGGTACATGCAAAATTTATTATCTTAAGAGAGGACTAATTATGAAGATTAATATGTCATCGAATTGAATGGTCAAGCTGTTTGCTCAAATAGAACTGAAGAAGGAAGCTTGTTTCAATTCTTTCATGGAAGATCCTACTCGACTTTGGCACTGCATATATGATCTTCTAAGCTTTAATAATCTGAAAATTCTTCAACAAAAGGGAATGGTGAAAGGACTTCCTTATCTTGAACCATCATTGAAGGTATGTGAAGATTTCTTGGTGGAGAAGCAACAGAGAGATCCATTTCCTAGGAAAAGCACATACAGAGCTTCTCAAATACTTGAACTGGTGCATGCCGATATATGTGGACCAATTAGCCCAATGTCCAACAGTAACAGAAGGTGCATGATTAGTTTTATTGATGACTATAGTCATAAAGTTTGGGTTTATTTTTTAGTTGAGAAGTCAAAAGCATTTATTACCTTCAGGAAATATAAGAACCGTGTTAAGAAAGAGACTGGTTTGAGTATAAAAGGTCCTCGTACTGACCGTGGGGTAGAGTTCACATCATTTGAATTCACTAATTTTTGTAATGAGAATGGTATTCGAAGATAACCAACAGTCGCATAAACTCCTCAACAAAATGGTGTTGCGAAAGGAAGAATCAGACTATCATAAATATGGTTCGAAGTATGCTGTCAGGGAAAAAGATTCCCAAAACATTTTGGCCTGAAGTTGTGAATTGGTCAGTTCATGTTCTCAATAGGAGTCCAACTCTTGTCGTAAAGGAAAAAACTCCAGAAGAAGCTTGGAGCAGATTCAAACCATCAGTGAATCATTTCGGGGTGTTTGGATGTGTATCTCATGTTCATATTCCTGATTGCAAAAGGATAAAGCTCGATGACAATAGCGTAAGATGTGTTTTACTGGTAGTTAGTGAGGATTCAAAGGCATATAGAATGTATGATCCCATTTCTCATAAGATTATTGTAAGTAGAGATGTAGTGTTTGAAGAAGACAACAGCTGAGATTTGGACAAAAATCATAAAGAAGCTATTTTAACTTATTTGAATTGGAATGAAAATGACAAAGAATCAGATGTCGCTACTGGAAATGGAGATGAGGCTGAATTGATGAACATACTATTACAGGGGGAAGTGAAATTGATGGCTCAAATGAAGGCCATTCATCTAGCCCAAGTGAAGATCTTTCACTTGAATCTCGTGAGCATAGGATGAGAAGGAAACCAGGATGAATGGAGGATTATGTAAGTGAAGAAGGTTTATATGAGGAAGAAGACATGGCATCTTTAGCTATGTTTGCAACCAATGATCCATTTCAATTTGAAAAGGTAGTAAAAGATGCAAAGTGGAGAACAACGATGGATTTGGAGATTGAAACTATAGAGAAAATTGATATTTATGAATAGATGAATCTGTGATTAGGGCAAAAAAGGTCGAGGTGAAATGGGTTTATAAGATGAAGCTCAATGAAAATGGTGTGGTAGAGAAGTACAAGCCCGTTTGATTGCAAAAGGTTACACCTAAAACCAAAGAGTGGACTACACTAAGGTTTTTGCACCTGTAGCATGTTTGGAGATAATTTGTTTGGTAATTTCTCTTACAGCCCAGCAAAGGTGGACTGTTTTTCAATTATATGTAGAGTCGGCCTTTCTCCATGGAGAACTTAGTGAAAATGTTTTTTTCGAGCAACCTCCTAGTTATGAAAAGAAAGGCGATGAACATAAAGTGTACATGTTAAAGAAAGATAGAGTCATATTTTACTAAGGAAGGATTTGAGAGGTGTCCTTATGAGCATACTTTATTCATCAAAGCGGGAGAAGAAGGTAAAATTCGAATTGTTTGTCTTTATGTTGATGACTTGATTTTTTACGGGCAATGATGAGCATATGTTTGTCGAGTATAAACATTTTATGATGCATGAGTTCGACATAACATATCTTAGAAAAATGAGATATTACCTTGGTATAGAACTAATGCAAAGACCAGATGAAAATTTTATATATCAAAGGAGGTATACACGTGAGGTACTGGAAAGGTTTGACGTGGATAACTACAATTCAGTTCATACTCCAATTGTTCCGGGTTGCAAACTCATAAGAGATGAGCATGGAGTTAGAGTGGATAGTAGTGACTGCAAGTAAGTAATCGACAGTCTAATGAATTTGAATGCTACTGGACTCGACATTATGTTTGTAGTGAGTCTTCTGAGTAGGTATATGGATCGTCCTATAGAACTTCATCTTCAAGCAGCCAAGATAGTGCTGATATATTTTAAAAAAACCTCTAATTTTAGGATATTATATAGAAATGGATGAGATGAGAAATTGGTTGCCTATACAGATAATGGCAACGCTGGAGATTTAGATGACAGAAAGAATACTTCATGTTATGTTTCCCTTATGAGTTCAGGAGTCGTTTATTGGTCATCAAAGAAACAACCAATAGTCACTTTGTCGACCACCGAAGCTGAGTTTGTTGTAACAGTTTCATGTGCTTGTCAAGCAGTTTGGGTAAGGAGGATTGTGAAGGTTTTTAATCATGCTCATAGTGGTGGTACAACGGTCTTTTCTGACAGCAACTTATCTATTGAGCTTTCAAAGAATCTTGCATTACACGGTCGAAGCAAGCATATAGATGTCAGGTTCCATTTTCTTCGTGAACTTACTAAAGATGGAGTTGTAAAGCTGGTTCATTGTCCCACTCAAGAAAAGGTTACAGATATAATGACTAAGCCTTTGAAGCTGGATTTGTTTTTGAAACTAAGAGGTATGTTGGGAGTCTGCACAGATCCAAGTATAAACTAAATAAATTGATATTCAGTTTAAGGGAGAAATGTTGAAACTGTTAGTTGTTTGATCGAGTCTTTAGGAACAACTTTTGTTAGTTGCTTAGTGGTTTGAATAATCCCTATTTTTTAGAGTCAAGTTGTTTCTTTCATAACCATTTTACCACGTTATTAGGGATGTAAAACGTGGGGTGGATCTTATCTTTTTTCTGTTATGATTTTTAAGGCTATATATATATAGCAAGTTCAGTAGTTTTAATAAAAGTGAGACATTCTCCTCATCTGCTTGTTTTCACTAGACATAATAGAGAGCTTCTAACAAAGAGCATCTTTGAAATAAAAAAAAAAAAGAAATTTAGACTCTAGAATTTTTTAAATGAAATATGATTTTTTCACAGGAGAAAAAATTATGTTATGTTGCGCTAGATTATAGTGTAGCAATTTTTTTTCCAACTAGACTATATAGTCTAACATTTTGACATTAGATTAGCACTTATTATATCACAATCTAATAAAGTATTTTGAATAAACCACAAGTAGCGAACACTAATTTTAAAAAATTGTAAAAGAAATGTCACCGTCCTAATTACTCTCTCTTTTTGTCAAAGTTCAATTCCTAAATTTTCTTTTTTTCTCCAAGGACGACGAAGACTCGCTTGTATGACTCTATTGCTTCACAAGACTTCTTCGGTCTCTGTTGCTCTGGCCTTGCACACAAGCTAATGCTTGGGTCTCAATTTCAGTCTTTCAGACCCATCTCTCCACCTAACTGAATAATTGTTGATTTAAATACAACCACTCTGTGATTTTCGATTGTGGGTTCTGTTTTTGGCTGTAAAGTTTAGCTGACCAGCTTGACCTTCAGCTGCCGTGTAGAGACCCGTTATTCTTTCTTCTTGGCTTTCTTAGTTCTTTTGCGGCATTGGACCAAATGGGTTTTCTTTTTCTTCCAGAATAGCTGAAGACTTGGTGGTAGCATAAGGTTTTGAGTCATCATACGAAAATCTTCGAAAAGGTAAATTTATCCCGAACTTAATTGCATTTTCTTTGCTCATATTTAGTTTGGATCTTACCGTTCACTAGAAAATTCTGATTCTCTTTGATTACCAGCATGTAATTTCATGTTAATGCTTGATCTTGTTTTAGGAAGGTTAGCTGATTCAGGTAGTAATATATATGAATTACGTGGAGACTCTATTGTTAATTTGAACTTCGTGTACTGTTTTGGCAAAGGAACATAAAGCAGTTATATTGTAGGGGATGAAAAAGGAGAAGATTTTTGTAATTGAACTTTCAATTGGAACTTTAAGATGTTATCACTTTGTAAAGTGCCTTTATCAAAATGATGTCTAATTCATATGTCTATGTGATATTGGTTTAGTTGTAGCGTGGGTTGACGCTGTTTGGTCTTCTGGGTAGCTATGAGGTGCTTTTTCTCGTTCTTTAGTGGAGATAAAAAGAATGAACTGAACAACACGAAGACATTATCGGCTCCGTCCACCAATTCCATCTGTACCGATGAGGAATTGACGAGATCTGGGTCTGAGCTGAACTCTTATAGTGTTTCAGATAGTAGCGTAGGTTCTTCGAGGAGAAACTCATTTCCCAGTACGTCTCAAAGACCCAACAATCTTAGAGCGTTTACGATATCTGAGCTGAAATCGGTCACAAAAAACTTCAGCCGCTCGGTTATGATTGGAGAGGGTGGGTTTGGGTGTGTCTATAAGGGGGTGATCAAGAGTACTGAAGATCCATCAACCAAACTTGCTGTCGCAGTGAAACAGCTTGGTAAAAGGGGTTTACAGGCAAGGCCTTCTTATGTTCATTAAAAAATATTAGCATATTGTTTAGCCACCGTTAAGTCATTAGGGTTTTTCTCCTTTTCCATCTGAAATTATATCATTTTACAAGTCGAATTCTGAATTAACATCGGTGATCGAAATATACTTTGTCCGGGATTTTAACATAAGCACATTTCTGATAGAAACTATGAAACTCATCCACTACTGCTCTCACTTTTAAAATGTATCTGAGGCAAGTTATCATACACTCATTGTTGTGATTTCCGTTTGCAGATTTCTGTGTTATAAATATATGGCTGCTTAAGGGACTTTACCATCTAGTGGTAGAGAAACGCTTGAAATCCACATTTTCACATGACATTAGTCACTTATTCCTCTTTTTTCTTTTTGTCAGGGACACAAGGAATGGGTAACAGAAGTTAATGTTCTTGGGGTGGTTGAGCATCCGAACCTTGTTAAATTGGTGGGCTACTGTGCTGATGATGATGAAAGAGGAATTCAGCGGCTGCTAGTATATGAATATATGCCTAATGGAAGTGTAGAGGACCATTTAAACAATCGATCAGAGACACCTCTATCATGGGCGATGAGATTGAGAATAGCACAAGATGCTGCCCGTGGTTTGACATACTTACATGAGGAAATGAGTTTTCAGGTCATCTTAATTTTCTATCTCCCGACATTTTGATGTGTTGAACATTTGTTGCATGTTTGCTATCTGATGTTCTGAGCAGTTCCTACGGTAGCTTAAAAAGAATTTACTTAACCTTTATTTTAATTTTTTGATCCGTTGGTAATCATGGTCCTGCATATTGTGAATACGCAATCTGAAAGACTGACACTTTTACTCGTAATTATTGTAGATCATATTCAGGGATTTCAAATCTTCAAATATTCTTCTGGATGAGCAATGGAACGCAAAGCTATCAGACTTTGGATTGGCCAGATTAGGACCTTCTGAAGGATTAACCCATGTCTCTACCGCCGTAAGTTGAAACCACGTTGCTATACTATGACTTATTAATTACCATTTGTTTCGACATTCATTCACACTCATAACCGCGTTTACTTTAGAAGACTGATAATTTTCAAGTTGTTTTTTGTCTTTTTGGAAGCTCAGCTTGTTTTGCATATGCTACCTAGGATATCCACATCTTTTTCTTTGGTTTAATGAAAGTCTTGATAGCTAAAAACCTGATTGCATGATCATATATTTGAATTTGGCTATCCGCTTGATATATCATATAATTGTAGGATTAAACGCTTATCGTTGAACTAAAAGCTATAGTTAGTAATTAAAGCGTAACTTTATTTTATTTATTTAGTTTAAATACATGCGTTCAAGTTTCAATTGTGACTTGGCCTCACCAGGCCTCCGCAACATGGCAAGATATTGGCCCACCTCCTCCCAACAATAACAAACTGCGGCGGTTTGATAGGTCAGAAGAATTAGGCATTAATGACGAAGGATTTGGGAGGAGTTGTGACTCTATAGAACATTTGCATGCCTCGTGATTTGGTTATTCTATTATTTGAGCTTACATACATAATGTAATTTATATATATTTTTAAAATATTTCAGGTTGTCGGAACAATGGGATATGCAGCTCCTGAATATATTCGGACTGGACATCTCACATCCAAAAGTGATGTATGGAGCTTCGGTGTCTTCCTTTATGAATTAATCACGGGTAGGCGCCCTTTAGACCCAAACCATCCCAGGAATGAGCAGAAGCTTTTGGAGTGGGTGAGGCCATATATATCAGACATGAAGAAGTTCCAGATAATACTGGACCCGAGACTGAGAGGAAAGTTAATCGTCCGATCAGCTTATAAGCTATCAAAAATCGCAAACAAATGCCTGGTACACCAGAAGAATCGACCTAAAATGAGTGAAGTATTGGAAATGGTGAATCAGGTTGTGGAATCATCAAAAGAAACAGGCAATCCCGAACCACCCTTGAAGACTCGAGCATACAGAGAGACTTCTGAGGACACTGTATCCACAAATAAGAAAAGAAACCCGGATAAGAGAAGTGGAGAAAGCTGGTGGTTTGGTCGTTTATGGGCGCCAAAGCTATTAAAAACGTGCTGATAGCAGTAAAAACTGAACCCTGATAGATTTATGGGTATTATAGTCATTTGGATATGCTAAAGCGCGGGTGAAGCTCATAGCATGAGACATGGAGACTACGGTACAGTCGGAACTGAAGTATATAGATAGCAAGTAATTCTATAAAGATGCTTTCATGGAGTTGTTGGTGCAAGCACTGAACAAGAAGGTAAAAAGAGAATACAGACAGGTACTACACTTTTAACTGTTTTGATTTGCCTGGAGACCTTTTGGGTGCTTTGAGACAAATCTTTGTGAAAGATTTGAGTTTGCATTGCAAGATGATTGTATCAGTAACAAGTTTTCTGTATATCTTAATAAAAGAGATAATGTTGAACCATATATATATATATATCTATATAATATTTACTTACTCCAAGTTTTAGCTGAAGTATGTAAAAGATGGAACTTTAGAATCTAATCTCTCTTTTCTGAGCTGCTCATTCTTGTTCTCATACTTATTTTTCATCTGGGTTTTGAGCAAAAAGTCTTGTATTAAGAAGCTTAACTTCACCCAAAAGACAATGTAAAGAAGACTAAAAAGACTAAACGATGGCCTTTTAAAGTAGGACCGGGATCTATCTTCTGATCGGCTCTTACAGCTATTAAGTTTTCACACTGACAGTGGTGGGGGTGTGAATTCAAATCATATTCTCAAAATTTTTAAATTTATAAATTGGACCAAAAAATTAATCTGGAATAAAAAATATTTTATTTTTATTTACTTTTAAGTTGATGTCGGCTGTTAGAATAATCTAAAGCTTTCACATCCATATTATAAGGTTGTGAATTCAAATTATATGGTCAAAATTTTTAGATTTATAACTTTAATAAAAAAATCGATTTAGAGTAAAAAATATTTTATTTTTATTTACTTTTAAGCTGATGTCGACTGCTAGAAGAGAAAGTGAATGATACCTCTCATGTTAACAAACAGTGAACGATTTTGATCTCTTCAAGTATGAAGCGAAAAACACCTCTCATGTTTATAAATAGTGACTAATCTTGATCACGTCAAGTATAAGTCTTATGCAAGCTTCTTCCATTTTGAATTTTAAATTATAAGTCGGTAGTATTTTAATATTAAAAATAAATATTTTTTATATAATAACATATGTAAAACGGTAAAAACAAAATCAATGGTTCAAATCTGTAACATGTATAATAGACATGTCATGTTACAGAATAAAATCTAAATCCATGCGTCATAATGCCATTATCCCAATTCTCAATGGCAGGTAAATGCAATGGTTGCGTGCGTCCAACTTGGTGCCTGTCAGTATCAACAAGGAAAGAAAACAACTTTGCTTCTTCATATAGCAAACTTGTTTGGCTTGTTCACAATCAAACCCTATAAGATAAAACTTCTTCGGCTCTCTTATTACCCTAAACATGGTACTATGACAAAACCACATGCAAATCCCAATCAAACATTAACCTATAATAATCAAACATTAACCTATAATGATAAACATATAGCTTGATTTGATATCTACTTGATTTTTAGGTCAAGATAAATAATAAATTTATTGCAATCACTTTCAGAATTAAATTTTGAGAGTTCTTTAATTTAATGGTTGAACATGTATCTTATTAATTCATCTCATGTGTTCAAATCACGAATGAGAAATTTTGTGTCACATAAAACTTATAACCAGATTTATCTCTAAATTTAAGTAACTCATAAATAGTGAGATGATGAGACATGTCGTATAAACAAAAATTAATTCTACATTGATCAATTTTTAAGTGATCAAGTGATGTGATAATTATTTGTAGATTATTTGATCAAATCATTTTCATGAGTCATCAAACATCAATCTATAAATTATTATTATATCACTTGATCACTTAAAACTTGACGAATTACTTAATACTGTAGAATTATTCATAAACAAATATGTGTGTAAATTTATCAATTTTAGGTTAAGTAATCTCAATTTTAATCCACATGATTTCATCAGTCTATTCGTCATAATAAATTTTCTACATAGACTTTCATCTTTCTTTGAGCTGTACTATTAATTACCCATCAATTAAGCAACATTTCCCCTTCACAATCTAGATCCAATCTCAGCTGTCAACTTGTCATGCTATTTGATCCAAAACCAATATCTTCCATCCAAGGTAATTACCCACTTAACCACTGGATTAAGATCAACTCCTGATTTTGGATTGATCTGGACCGTGGAATATAAATAAATTGTCAGATCAACTTGTTACAAAATATTTTTTTTTAAATTGATTTTGATGACTAATTTTTTATCTAATGGCTAGATCAGAGATGATAACCTCTATTCGGCTCTATTCGGCTTTCTGATAAAAAAAATCTATTCGGCTGAACAGTAGACGATCCAAATTCTGAACATTAATTATAAATAAGTGCTTCGCAAATTCAATCAGCGCCATGTTATGGCCGTCCAAATTCAATCTTGACCCTTCAATTCCTCGCACACAGAGCCACATTTCTGCAAACACTTGCTCGACGTTTAACGGCTGAGCAACTGTATATAAAGGGCGTGAAGTGTTTCCAATTTCTCTCTCCCCCCATTATTTTTCAATGCTCTCATCGTCATCCATATTCTATTTCATATTTATGCTTACGGCTTACCATGTATAGACAGTGCTCTGTAAATTTGTTCAAGCTAAAGAAGCTTCACCATTATTGATTCGTTTTGGCTCTGAATTGAAGGTGAGTGATTTGGTTAGTTCTTAGTCTGATATGGATTTTTGATCCATTATAGCTTTGAGTGGATTGGAATACTTGGATTATTTGATTTTTTTTCTGGGTATTTGTGTTTTGTAAATGTTTTCACGTGAGATGAGGTATTGGGCGTGATAATTTTATTGATGCTTAAGCTGGGATTGACTGAGTGACGTATCTGTGTATTTAATTTATGATCATGTTGTTTTGAAAGCTCTATTATTCGATCATGGTTTCTTCAATTTGCTTGTCAAAAGAGGTCAACTAGGAGATCATAAATATTAAAATACGTTCAATAGTTTAATTTTTTTATTATGCTTGGAGGCTAAAGGTAGACGTGAGTACTGTTTACATTTTCCATTATTTAAGCAAGTAATTTAATCTCCGGTGACTCAAGGCTCTGAATTAATATATCATATCCAGTAATATAATGATTCAATGAAATGAGTCTGGTTATTAACTGGAGAAACGACCCTGCTAGGAAGAATAAATAAGGAAGATTAATCAACCATATTTCCGTGGATTATAGCGAGTTGACTTTTGGCATTTAGCGCAAATGAAATGAAGAGTGATGTATTGGTAATTTCATTGTAACATTTGGCATATCAGCAGGCTTGATTATATTATTATTAATCACATTTTGTGATCTATTAAAGTTCCAAAAAGTTGCCTTTTCGTTGAAGAAAACAGCTTTTCAAAACCTTATATCTTATTCTTTTTGCCTGTACGAACAGCGAATGGCCATATCTTTGCGAGCACAAACATGTATAAGCATATATTTAACTATTGATTACATGGTTGTATATAGAGGAGTCACTCAAGCATCATTTAGGTCTATTTATCTGAGCTCCTTTTACCTGCTATGCTAGAGCATTATCTATATCATCATACTGTTTTATGATGGTGAGCTATAGCTCTTTTTGACCTCGACACCATGCACAAGCATGATAATAAGGATTACTTATTAAACGGCATATATGGGAGGGACTAAAGAGGGCTTCCGATGGTAGTTAGGCTGAACAAGTATCATGTATTTTTTTAGTTGTAATATTCAAAGTTCATTTCTCTCTCATATTTAGGAGTTCTTGAGCAAATAATACTCCAAAAGAAGATTCTCATAAGCAAACTAACCAACCTGGATATTTGTTGGTAGATGGTTTTGTATGGCCATGATTCGGGATTGACTCAGTGGGGTCTCCGTCTGCTTGATGGTGAATCAGATTTCCATGCTGAATATTATGGCGAGATAACACAGCATGATGCCAATTACCATGGCCAGCATTACAGAGATATTTATGATACAGAGTCCCCATATGTGGATAGTGATGCGGTTATTGCACAAAATCTTCATGAAGATTTTGCACAACTATCGATTGCAGAGGCCTCGGGATACTCACATGCCGGAGAAGATCACTCACAAGCGTCATTTGCTCCTAATTGGCATAGCCCTTCAACAAGGAACTATAGTTCAGGTATCTAATTAGCCTACTTTTACCTTTCCTTAATATATGTATGTCTTCCACTCACCTAATGACTTGAAGCAATTTATTCTGATAACATTTTTGCAATGTGCAGACCATGATTATGTTGAGGGAGATGCTGAAAATTGGGAACGTTCTAGTTCATGCTCAAGTCCAATTTATGGAGATGAGTACACTGACTCTTATGCGTTTGATGATGAAGTAGGCTGGAGATTGAATCAAATGATTCTTATTCCTGTAAGTGTAAAAATATTTGAAGTGCTATCACATACTTGTAAGTTATAACATATTCATGCCTAGCTGTTGAGTTGTATCAGGAATTTCATGATGTCAACTTGAATTATCCTTGTATGAATAGACATACACGCACCTTCATAATATTCTTCTTTTCATTTGTGAGGATAGTGATCGTTGGATTTTGGAAAATTTCATATGTGATCTGCCATACTAATCCTTAGTGCTAGACAAGAGATTGTAATTTTGTGAGGATAAATTTCTTTTGATAAACGATATCTGACTTCTTTTTTGAATTGTGTATTATGTCCTGGATCCCGGACAATTGAGATCTGCAAATTTAGAGTTTCACTTTCTATAGCTCATGGAAGAAAAGACCTACTATAATTGCAAGGTCCCTTTCCTTACAACCTCAGCGCCAACTGGATCACTCAACAGACTCAGTGGCACCTCTTTAAAAAGCATGTCTGCGATATTATGGTTTACGAAGTTCGTAATTGTACTCTTTTAGATTGTTGAGCTGCAGATGTCGAAGTGATGTGGTTTGAAATCTTATACTATGCATTTCTGTCAAATATTCAGACTTGTACTTAAAATTTCCATTGATCTGTGCAGCATGTTCCTAAAATTAATGGAGAAATTCCTTCGATTGATGAAGCAACTTCAGATCATCAAAGGCTGTTGGATAGGTATTATCAGTAAAAAAAATTCTTCTGATGTAGTTCGCCATATGATTGTATAGTGTTGTCTGTCATAATACCAAAACTGGCAGCATATTTCTTCGAATTCTTCATGCTTTCTTACATGCTCATTTTTAATAGGATAGGGTTACAACTTACAAGTAATTGATTATCTTGCACCAAATAGTCAAATGCCTGGTCAGATAGAAGATAACAGAACATTGATTTATCCTTGTATTTAATGAGATGCATTTTATATCTAGATTGCAAGTCTACGATTTTGTTGAACACAAGGTTCAAGGAGATGGCAATTGTCAGGTTGATTTTTCTCTAGCTGACTCTTTCTATCAATATCTGAATCCGCGGTAGTTTGTAGAAAATATTGAGGTTGATAGTTAATTATTTTTTTCATTATCCTTTTCTAGTTTCGCGCTTTATCTGATCAGTTATATGGGAAATCCGATCACCACAAATCAGTAAGACGAAAAGTTGTGAATCAGGTTTGTCATCCTTGCACTTAAACTCTTACTACAAAAAATGTCAATTTAGGTGAACTATCACACATCTTTTCATCTTTTATTTCAATTACCTGTGCTGACAGCTTAAGTCACATCCAGAGATTTACGAGGGATACGTTCCTATGGAATATGATAACTATTTGGAAAAGATGTCCATGTACTGTCCAAACTCTTTGATTCCCTTTTTAATGTTTCTATCTTAGATCCTTTTTTGATTAATTTCTGATACATTGACTCTTTAATTGAAACTAGGAGTGGTGAGTGGGGTGATCACGTCACGTTACAGGCAGCTGCAGACTCAGTATGGTGTTATGCAAAACTTCGTGATCTTATTTCAATTGATCAAAGATAAACTTCCATTGATAGTAATTTATTTATCCATGTCTAATATCTGTAAATATTTGATGCAGTATGGTGTGAAAATCTTTTTGATAACTTCTTTCAAGGATACCTGTTGCATAGAGATTCTTCCAAATTTCCAGAAGACCAAACGAGGTGAAGTTTCCTTTTACCATCTAATTCTTGAAGATTTCTTTTGCTGATAATTTTTGCGGCATGTTTAATTATCCTTGATCACATTTCTTAAACTCCTCTATCATGCTGTCTTTATGCTTTACCCATATTGCTGTAATTCAGTTGCAACTTGCTTATTTATTCATATAAAAGATAGAGGAAGTCTTTTATTCATATAAAAGATAACCTTATTTAGCTTTACATATAACTGTCTAGGCCTTGAGCCTCCTCAAGTTCATACTTCAATGAACTAATATTTTCCTTTGAAATTATCATATTGTTCATACAGCAAGGCCATTATCATATTCAGTTACTTTGCTGACGTGCTGTGTTCTCTCTCTCCATCCCCTTCCTTGAAGAAGACCATTTCAGATTTTATTCTTTGATTTTATCATTTCCAATTATTGAACTACCTTCAATTAATACTTGTCATCTTTCTTTAAGCAGTCATTTTCTTGAGTTTTTGGGCAGAAGTACATTACAACTCAATCTATCCACAAGGAGGTAATTGGTTTCTTCTCTTTGCTATAGGGCAGTTCATAGATTTACAAGATCTTGTAATTTGTTGGTTAGATATGCACTGAGAGAATGTCTTCATATTTGTTCAGATATGTCGACTGAGGACACACCCTCGACTGAGGACACACCCTCGACTGAGGATACACCCTCGACTGAGGATACACCCTCGACAGAGTTTAGGAAGAAAAGAAGATGGTGGATTTTCAGGAATAAGCATTAACCAACAGCTACTACTCTTGCTACTACTCTTGCTTCTAAAATTGTAAATGTGGTGGCATTTGTTTAGAACTTCATTCTCATATTTATTTATCTTCCCAATACCGACCAGCTTATGTTTCCCCTTTGTGGATTTTTATGGTCGAATGCTTAGACAGGAGTCAATTGTACTATATAATACTTTCATGAATTACATTATAAAAGTTATTGCCATCCAAGGCTTTCAAATCTCATAGCAGCGGTTTAAAATTCCTGATGAGAGAATGGACCAATCTGGGTCATTATTCATTAACTTACTGATAAGAGAGTGAAAATGGATATGAGAGAGAAAATATCTCATGTCTCTCTTCCGAGTATGTTACTGTTAAAAGTATCGTCGAATTTTACGGACAATCTATGACAGATAATGAGCAAAATAATCTCTATTTTTACATTGGAAATGATATATTCTGCTCAAGATATACTTTATATAAAGAAGAATGGTTATGAAACCAATTACCTCTTACGTCGAACATTCTATTATCTGCATAACCAATTAATACTTGTCATGCTTTATGCTTCTTCTTACGTCGAATTTTTGCAATCCAACCACATACACAGTATATCTTGAGCAGAATATATCTCAATACCAGCTGTTAGTAATCTCTTCGAGCTAAGACCGAGCTTCGTGAAGGCTGCTCACAAGTGAAGTATATACTCTTTCATCAGGCGTAAGGCCAACTTCTATCATCTCATCATACAGTCTAAAAGCTTCATCAGTCCTCCCCACCTTAGACAAACCAGATATCATCGCTGTGTAAGTTACTACATTTCTATTTAAACCCTTCTCAGACATCTCATCAAACAGTTTCAGTGCATCATCTACCTTTCCAAAAATACATTCACCATGTAAAAGCGATGTGTATGTATATTCATCTGGGATCAACCCCTTTTTTCGCATCTCATCTTTTAGCTTATGAGCTTCCTTCAATTTCCCTTTCTTACTGTAACCATCAATCAAAGCATTAAATGTAACAGCATTAGGTGATTCTCCCTTCTTCTCCATCTCCCCAACCACCCTCTCTGCTTCTCCAAAGTTCCCTTCTTTACAATATATGTCAATCAAAGTAGTAAAGCTCACGGTATTTGGACCCACGCCTTTTTCTGCCATTTCGTACAATATCCTCTTTGCTTCTTTGTGGCGATTTAACTTACACAGCCCACTGGCAATTGTATTGCAAGTAAACACATCAGTTTCAATTCCTTTTCCTTCCATGATAACCTGTAACCTTATAGCTTCATCAACCATCCCTCTTTTACAGTACCCATTCATCAATGTATTAAATATTACTTGATTCATCTCAATTCCCTTTGTTTGCATCTCATTTACAAATATCTTAGCTGCCTCCATTTCCCCTGCCTTGCAGACACCATTTATTAGAGCTCCGTAAGTGTGAATGTTCGGAATGAGACCTTTCCCCGTCAACTCATCAAACAGCGCAAAACCCCTTTTCATATTCCCTAAACTACAGTTCCAATTTATAATCGAGGTGTAAACGTAAATATCTGCTTTTATTCCTCTCTTAGGCATTTCATCAAACAGTTTCTCAGCTTCTTCAATCTTCCCTCTGCTCGCATACCATTCAATCAAAATCGTGTATGTTGCTGCATTGTAAGCCACTAGATCCTTACCCATCAAGCTTAAAATCTCATTGATACCATCTGAATCCTTCCTTTCAACATATGCATTTATAAGTGTGTTGTAAGTGTAAACATTAGGATTAATACCTCTCCCAACAAGTTCATCCATCAATGCCCTCGCCCTTTCAACCTCTCCTTTCCTGCACAACCCATCAATGACATTCGTCAATGAATAAACAGTAATTTCTACACCAGAATCGACCATTCGACGGAAGAATTTCACACATGACTCTACCTGATCACACCTCTTCAAAGCAAGAAGAAGCATAAAGCATGACCTCTCCTCAATTTCATAACCATTCTTCTTTATATAATCAAAAACCCCTAAAGCTGATTCGAACATTCTATTATCTGCATAAACCCTTAACATCATGTCACACAGTTTACCAACAAATTTAGGCTCATCACATCCATCTTCTATCAAAGAAACTATATACTCAACTGGGCTGCGAAGAACATTATCGTTCACGATGCAATTCAACAAGTTCTTCATCTGGGCGAACTTTCGAGCTCCGTATAGTCTACAAATGAGGATTACATGGGCCTGAAGATCGGGTTTGTGAAAACCGAGGGAGTGGTTTCTTTGTAGAAAGGTGAAGAAACTCAAGCAAGAATGAGGAGGGAGATTTGGGTTTGAGAGAATAAGGTGGGTTACTTGGGGATTGAGATTGTAGAGCAGAGATGGGGTAGTTTGGAAGGGGCTAAGGCCAGAGTTGATAATGGTTTTAGCAATGTTTAACGCAATTGCTTGGTTCGACATGGAAACTGAGCTGGATTGAATAACTTTGTTCAAAAGATTCTGAGATGACATTCTTTTTATTGCAAGAACTGAGGCAGCTACGATGAACTTTCTCCCCGCTTGCGTGGTTGAGGGGGAAAAGCAAATCCACGCTCACTGCAAAGCAATTTTTTCCAAAATGAGAAAGTTTTTTTTTTTTTTTCAGAACTATAACCCTCACAAACTGATTTCACATGATTCTACTGACCATTATTCTTCTTATGCGTTCACTCACTCTCTCTCTTTATCTTCATCTTTATCTTTCTTTCTTCTATAAACCCATTTTCTTTGAAAATAAACACAATAAAATGAATTGTTAATTTTAATGAGTTTTATTAGTTTTTGGAGATTTCGTTAACATTTATAATTTTAATAGATTTTGTTAATTTTTGTAGATTTTGTTAATTTTGATGAATTTTGTTAATTTTGAGAGAGGGCCTAGATAGAGAAAGACAAATGTAGAGTGTAGAGAAATAAAAAATGTTGAGTTTTTGGGCAGAAATACATTACAACTCAATCTATCCACAAGCAAAAAATTTAAAAATAAACACTCTCTCTCTTCATCTTCATCTCTATCTTTCTTTCGCCTAGAAACCCATTTTCTCTAAAAATAAATACAACAAAATGAGTTGTTAATTTTAATGAGTTTAATTAATTTTTGTTGATTTTGTTAACATTTAAAATTTTAATGAATTATGTTAATTTTGAGAGAGAACGTAGATAGAGAAAGACAACGTAGAGCGTAGAGAAATAAAAAAACGTTGAGTTTTTATGCAGAAGTACATTACAACTCAATCTATCCACAAGCAAAAAATTTAACAATTTACGTTAGCATCCCCTTTATGTAGAGAAATTGCAGTGGGAAGATACATCAAGGAAAATAAAATAGAATTAGGGCTTTCAATTTTTTTTTACAGAAACTTGACTATTTCATAAGAGAATATTAAGTTATCACCGGGTTAGATCTTGGTCTAATAATTTTTTAGACTCTGATATAGTATTCGGACGTTAATATTAACATATACTAAATAGTGATCTAATTGAACAAGTAAAAAATACTTCACTGCCACGTGGAACAAAAGAAACCCACCCAAGACTCATAGAAGAGTTGAGGAAGCAGAAACAGAAGCTGACATCTCTAGAACGGGGAACCATCAAGTCCAAAATGGAAAACTAACGTCTCTAGAATAGGTGGTCATCGAATCCAGAGCGGGAGCAGACATCTCGAGAATGAGAGATCATCACCTCCATAACGGAAGTCGACATCTCGAGAACGGGGAACCATCGCCTCCAGAATGGGAAACTGACGTCTCTATAATGAGAGGTCTTTGACTCCAGAACGGGAAACTGACGTCTCTATAACGAGAGGTTTTCGAGTCCTAAACAGGAGTAGATATCTTGAGAACGGAAGATCATTGCATCTAGAATGGGAACCGGCATCTCGAGGATGAGAAATCATTACTTCCTGGACATGACATGATATCAGAGCTGATAGTCAATAGGCCGTGATTGACTGGGTAAGCTGCATCACTTGGACAAGACATATTGGTAAAGTCACTAAGTGGCTCTGACTAATTGGCTCGGAACCACAAGAAACTGTCATGTGGTAGCAGTTGATAGGGCGACTGAGCGTGAAAAATGAAAGATAAAGAATAAAGGAGATTCCATGAATGAGTGTGATCCAAGGCCTAGTCTCATCTGATGCTTTGGTTATTATTTGACTATTTTTAGTTAAACCCATATAATGAGAGGTCTATATAAAGCCAATCAATTCAATAAAAACAAAAGGCTTGGAGTCTAAAAGAATTTTTGGAATTATCAAGCCTTTCTTTACATTTCATAAACAATAATACAAGTTCGATCAATATTAACATATTTTCCTTGATTTTTCTTAAAGTCTAAGAAAAATCTTTTACTTTTGGTGCTTTATTGAGAGCCTGAGAAAAAAAGACTCAAGAGACCTACCCTACAAACCATAAACATGCCTAGAACCAGGTCTAACACCGCCCTAAATGGAAACAACAGATCCACAAATGAAGATGAACATGCGAGTCAACCAACCACGCCCACAGAAATGCTGCAGACGATCTTTAACGGGATGCACGAGATGGAAAGAAGGAATACCGAAGCAATGCATAATGCATGGTAGAACGTATAAGAGCAAACCAACACGCTACAACAAGAACTCATGAAAACACAAGCAGAAGTAAGCTAACGAGTGAATGATGACGAACAGAAAACCCACTCCGAGTGTGACCAACGAAATGAAAGGCAAGGGGACCACGAGAACGACAGTAACATACGACGAGAAGAAGAGGTCCAATTGTAAAACCTTGTGAAGGAAACTACAGAAGAGGTTCGACAACCCCGAATCATGTCAAAAGAAACAGTAGACGAACTGTTCGACCAAAAAGTGATGGAGATAAGGAATCTCGGGAGTACGGGACACCGTTAGGCCCAGAAGTTTAAACAGCCCCTGTACCCAAGAAATTCACCGTACCCAAGTTCAAATGCTATGAAGGAAACTTTGATCCCGTAGATCACCTCTGATGATTCAGACAAGACATGACACTATACCAACACGACGACAAGCTAATGTGTAGAGTGTTCCCTACCAGTTTAGACATGATGACTTTGAAGTGGTACCACTCCTTACCAATGCACTCAATCACTAACTTCGCTACTTTGTCCTTAGTTTTTATATAATAGTACTCAGCATACCGTATAGTCATGGAAGACTCGGAACATTTGATGACAATCTCCACCAAGAAAGGGGAGTCCCTGAGAGAGTACACTCACTTGTTTCAAAGATGAAATGGTCAAGGTCAAGAACTACGATGATCATTTCAGCAGACTGATCTTTCGATGGTGTCTGGACCCAGAATCTCCTTTCTTTGAGGATATGTTTAAAATAAAGCTCGTTTCCATGACGAGGGTTTTTCAACGGGCACGTGCCAATATTACACTGGAAGAAGAGAAAAGAAGTATGCAAATAACGGTTGAAAGGAAGGAAGAAGAATCTCAAAAACGGGAAAGGAGCTTAAGACCTGAAAGAAGGAAACAAGACGAAACAGAAAGAGTATATGGGAAGAAAACCCAACAGAATAAGCGTTTCCAACGGAGATGAGATTTTGAAAGAATCCACACAAGAGACAAGTGTAGGATCGATATGGAAACCCAAGAGGGGGGTGAATTGGGTGATCGTGTTCAAATTAAAATTTTTTTACGCTCAAGTGAAAAATGAATGTTTAAAAATGAACTTCAATGTTCCACGAGTTTAACTCTTGAAAAGATAAATAAGTAATAAATAAAAGTGTTGAAGTAAATAATGTTTGCGATAATATAAATGCAGAAATATAAAGCAAGCAAATAAAATAATTATGGAAACTTAAAGTGCAAAAATTATATTGTGAAAATTAAGTGCGACAAATAAATAGCACAAAATAAAAAGAGAAGAAGGAGAAGAAGATAGGCAAACGATATTTTTATGTGGTTTGGAAAATCCTATCCGTATGTCCACGCTTCAAGGCCTCCTTGGAGATTTTTAATCCCACGATCTTCTTAAGGGTGAAGATCAAACCTTACAAACCCAATTGACTTTATGAGTGCCAACTAAACCTCATAAGGCTATGTGTTTCGAGGTTAAGTGACCCCTTAGAATAACTCTCTCAAAAGATTAGAATACTCACAAAAAAATAATCTTGCTCACTCAAGAAATTTGCAAGTATAAAACTCAAAATATTAAGAGAGATTTTATAAGAGTATTGAGAGAGTTTCAAGAGCAACTCTCTTGGCTATGAATTTGTATTTTGTGAATAGAAATTGGGTGTATTTATAGAGGAGCTAGAGATTAGGGTTTAGGAGGAACAATTTCAAATTTTGAATATAGACAAAAGAAATGACACTCCATCCCTAATAAGAAGTACAAAAAATCAATGAAAAAAAAGGCAAGGAAAACTCCTACCCAAAATAATACAATATGCTAAAAAACTATTTGGGTAAGCTCCATCTCTCTTTATCTACTTGAAATTGAAACTTACTTTGTTTGTACTTTGTCATTATCTCCATCTCATGTATTTTGTCTATTGTGCAAGAGAGATATGATTTTTGGTGTTTAAGTTTTTTTATAGATGGAAACTTAATTTAAGGATTGGCATCCATAAATAAATTGAGCTTTTATAAAAGTAAATAAAGTGAGTAAACTCCTAATAAAAATGACATGAAAGTAAATATCTTCATGATCTTCAATCTTCAAGTTTTATAAGCTCCTATGAAAATAAAAATTTTCATGATCTTCAATTGGAATATCTTGTGATAATTTTTCCAATAGGCTCAGCAAATTTGATTAAATTTATTAGCAACGTCTATATTTTGTTATCATCAAAAGTTATCTCATAGAGATATATGGCTACAATCTCCCCATTTTGATGATGATAAACCTCAGAGACAAAAAATGTTTTTAATCAAATAAATTCAATTTACTCCTCCTAAATATATGCTTACCATCAAGATAAAAACATAATTCTTAAGCATATTCTATTTTCTCCCCCTTTGTTATCATAAAAAAGAATAAACCAATAATAATGAAGAAAAATACTTTTATCTTGACATGGTAAGTAGAAAAAAATTTATTTAACTAATATCTAAAATTCTCAAAGCAAGCATATTTTTTACAAAAACTTTCAACATTTAATGGTTTTGTGAAAATATCCGCAAGTTGATTTGTAGTGTTTACAAACTCTAGTGAAATATCCCATTTTGGAGCATGATCTCGAATAAAATGATGTCTAAGATTTATATGCTTAGTACGAGAATGCAAAATAGAATTTTTGGATACATTAATTGCGCTAGTATTATCACATCTAATAGGAACATTTTTAAAAACTAAATCAAAGTATTTTAGAATTTGCTTCATCCACAAAATTTGAGCATAACAACTACCGGCAGAAATATATTCGATTTCAGCAGTTGATAGTGCTACTGAATTTTTCTTTTTGCTAAACCAAGAAACAAGTGAGTGTCTTAAGAATTGGCATGTACCACTCGTACTTTTTCTAACGGTTAAGCTCCCAACAAAATGCATAGTATTTACCCCCAAGACTTGCAATTTTAGAAGGGCCAAATAGGTTCATGTGTAGTATTCGAAATGGTTTAGTGGTTGACACTATATGTTTTGATTTGAAAGAGCTCTTAACTTGTTTGCCTATTTGGCATGCACAACAAATTTTATCTTTCACAAAATTTATTTTGGAAGACATTTTACTAAATAACTTTTTGATCGTTTTGAACATAAATTCATGCTAGCATGCACAAGTATTCTATGTCATAGCCAACTATCATTGTCAAAAACTAGAAAATATTTTTCATTATGATTTTGGAAATCACTTAGATTAATAGTATAGACATTTTGGTCCATCTGTCCAATAAATAAAATTTTATTTGACACTTTATCTATAATTAGACAAAAATCATTTCCAAAAATTACTCTATAATTTTTATCACAAAGTTGACATATGCTAAGTAAACTATGTTTTAGACCATACACAAGTAGAATTTTATCTATAGCATGAGAAAAGTCATTACTTACGGAGCGAATACCAATGATTTTACCTTTCTTATCATCTCCAAAGGTGACATGTCCTTTCTTTCGACAAATTTGAGTAAGTTTTGATTCATCACCGGTCATATGTCTCGAGCATCCACTATCAATATACCATTTATCTTTCTTATTCAATGGTACCTATAACATAAAAATTTAAAAGTTGACTTTTGGTACCCGAATCTTTTTGGGTCCTTGAGGGTTAGTATTGTAGAGAATCCATTAATTTCTTTCATGGAAAATAACTTTCTTTTTATGAAAACATGGATAACTTTTGTGACATTTAACCCCAAAAAAGTGACAAATGATAGGATGCAAAACATGTAATCGAAAGTATTCATTTGCTTACCAAGAAATTTGTCAAGATTGTTTCTTCCAGTTGTAAATTTAAATCCTTTTTCTTTATTTTGACTTTGAACAAGGTATCGATGCAAAACATGTAAGGTTGCTTTGATTTTCAAATTCTCACTTTTCAAAGACTCAGAATCTTCTTGAAGTTTTGAAAAACCATTTTTCATAATTTTATTTTTTAAGCGAAGTTTTTCAAACTCACTATAAAACTCTTCAAAAGTATTTTCAAGTTCTTCATAACTAGGTTTATCATTTAAAGTTAGCTTAGAAGAACTTACCTCATCTTCTAGTGCCATGAAACACATGTTTGCAACTTCTTCTTCTTTGCTTTCGGAGTCGCTATCATCAGTCTCATCCTAAGTTACCTTGAATGCTCTTCTTTTAAACTTCTTTGGGGCATTACTTAAATTTGGATAATAGGCTTTTATGTGTCTGGGATTTTTACACTCATAGCACGTGAATGAATCACGAGGTATCTTCTTATCATCTTTTCTTGGAGCATTTTTGCTTCTATTTAAGAATTTTTTGAATCGCCTAGTGAGTAGGGCTATGTCATCTTCCTCATCATAGTCATCATTCTCACTATCAGATTGTTCAAGTGTTGATGCAATGCTCTTCTTCTTTGATGTATTCTCTTCGTCATTTTCATTTAGCCTTTCATGCGTCATCAATGAGCCAATAAGTTTTTCAAGAGAAAGTGTGTGAGATCTTTGGCTTCTTGGATGGTAGTCACCTTGGCTTCCCATATCTTTGGTAGACACCTAAGAATTTTTCTCACCATTTCAACACTAGAATAAGTTTTACCAAGATTTTTCAAGCAATTAATAAAATCGGTGAAACGAGTAAACATATCACGTATGAATTCGTCATGCTTCATTTTAAATAATTCATAACTATGAACATGCATGCTAATTTTATATTCTTTAACTTGATCTGTACCTTCGTGTGTGACTTTTAACATGTGCCATATAACATGTAAAATTTTTATTAAATTCATTTTTATCAAGAGCACAAAATAAAACATTCATAGTCTTAGCATTCAAAGAAATTTCTTTTTATCATCATCATTCCATTCACTATTTGATTTGGCAATATTTTTACCATCCACAGTTTTGAATGAAATGTGAGCGCCATTTTCAACATCCCATAAGTCATAGTCAATCGATTGAATATAAATCATCATTCTCACTTTCCAATGAGTATAATCATTATCATTGAAAAATGAAGGTCTAGTAGTAGATTGACCTTCAATGATAGAGTCACTCATTAATTCCATAACTCAAGACGATTAAGTCTTATGTATAGAGTATCAAGCTTTGATACCGATTGTAGGATCAATATGACAACCCAAGAGGGGGTTGAATTGAATGACCGTGTTCAAATTAAAAACTTTTTGCACTCAAGTGGAAAATGAGTGTTCAAGAATGAACTTCAATGTTCCACGAGTTAAACTCTTGAAAAGATAAATAAGTGATAGATAAAAGTGTTGAAGTAAATAATGCTTAAGTAATAGATAATTATTTTAAAGCAAGCAAATAAAATAATTATAGAAATTTAAAGTGCATAAATTAAATTAAGAAAATTAAGTGCGCGAAATTAAAGTGTGAAAAATAAATAGCACAAAATAAAAAGAGAAGAATGAGAAAAAGATATGCATACTGTATTTTTACGTGGTTCGGAAAATCCTATCCCTACGTCCACGCTCCAAGGCTCCCCTTGGAGATTTTTAATCCCACGATCTTTTTAAGGGTTAAGATAAAACCTTATAAACTCAATTGACTTTATGAGTGCCGACTAAACCCCAAAAGGCTATGCTTTTCGAGATTAAGTGACCCCTTAGAATAACTCTCTCAAAATAGTAGAATCTCCAATCTAAGCTCACAAAAAATAATCCTGCTCAATCAAGAAATTTGCAAGTATAAAGGTCAAAATATTAAGAGAGATTTTAGAACAGTATTGAGAGAGTTTTAAGAGCAAGTCTCTTGACTATGAATATAGACAAATGAAATGATACTCCATCCTTAATAAGGACAAAAAATCCTTGACCAAAAAAGACAAGGAAAACTCCTACCCAAAATAACATAATATGGTAAAAAACTATTTGGGTAAGCTCCATATTTCTTTATCTACTTGAAATTGAAACTTATTTTGTTTGTGCTTTGTCATTATCTCCATCTCATGTATTTTGTCTATTGTGCAAGAGAGATATGATTTTGGTGTTTAGGCTTTTTATGAATGGAGACTTAATTTAAGGATTAACATCCCTATATAAATTGAGTTTTAATAAAGGCAAATAAAGTGAGTAAGCTCCTAATAAAATTACATGAAAGTAAATATCTTCATGATCTGCAATCTTCATGTTTTATGAGCTCTTATGAAAATAAATATTTTCATGATCTTCAATTGGAATGTCTTGTGATAATTTTTCCAATAGCATTTGTAAACTTGATTAAATTTATTAGCAATGTCAATATTTTGTTATCATCAAAAGTTATCACATAGAGATATAGGGCTAACAATAAGGTCTACACACCATTGACCATCCCAGTAAACCAAATACTGGAAATCAAAGATAAACTTTGGCTGAAAAGACCAGCCCATTCACCAAAGAACCTAGCTACAAAGACAAAGACAAATATTGCTCTTATCATAAGAGCACCGAACATTACACACAAGACTACTTCCAGCCTAAAAACTATATTGAACAACTAATCAAAGAGGGGTACCTTACCCAATTTGTGAAAGGAGGAGCAGAAACGCGAGACTGAGAAAGATAACTGGGAAGAAGATATGAAGGACAAGGGGAAACAACCTTTTTGTATTGTCGCGACATGGTTATAGCACTAACCGAGCAAGAATGAGGGACCAAAAAAGAAAGGAAGATATGCGACAAATGGCCAATGTTGGAAAGACATTAGCTGAAGCACTCAATTAGCAACAGGAACTCACCACTTGTGTTCGGCGACTCCGATCTAGAAAATGACGAGCACCACAACTTTACCCTCGTTATTTCAATTCAGGTTGGCAACTGTTTGTTAAGGAGAGTCTTGGTAGACGATGAAAATGCAGTGAATATTCTATATCAGGCAACCGTGGAGAAAATGTCCACGGGCGATCAAAAATTACAAAGAACATCACAACCATTGATCAGGTTCAACGGAACCGTTAGATATACAGAAGGAACCCTAACGCTCCCACTAAGCTCAGATCCGTTTAACCATATGAGTGAGTTTGTGGTACTAGGAACAACTTCCCCATACAACGCAATCCTAGGGAGGACTTGGCTCCACAAATGAAAGTTTTACTCATAACATTCTACCAAGTGTTGAAATACTCGTCCCTAAAAGGAGTGAAAACAATAAAACACGACCAGGACGCGACTTGTATCTACTCAATAACCATTTTTGGATCTACAAGGAAAAAAGATGCAGAAAAGATCGAAAGACTCGTAAATCAATAGCAATTAAAGGGATATGGGCGTGATGACCCAAGGTACGAAGCGGGAGAAGAAATAGAGCGCCTTTGCTTAGAGGAAATGACCCAAAAACAAACATTGGTTCTTGTCTCGAATAAAATGAGAAAAAGAAGTTGATAGAATTTCTCATAGAAAACAAAGATGTGTTCGCGGCAGCAGCGCAGGAAATGCCCGGTATCCCATAAGAAATCATCTGCCACAGGTTAAACACTGATCCCTCTATGAAACCTGTGAAAAAAAGAAGCTTCGCCCATGAAAGAAATCAAGTGATTAAGAAAGAAGTTGAGAAGCTCTTAACAGTAGGTATCATTAGAGAGGTGAACTACCCCGAATGGCTCGCTAACGTAGTAATGGTGCGAAAAAAGAATGAAAAATAGAGAATCTGTGTCAACTTCACTGACCTGAATAAAGTATGCCAAAAAACGAATACCCATTATCAATGATAGATCAGATGGTAGATGCCACTTCTGGTCACAAACTGGTCAGCTTCATGGACGCTTACTCAAGTTACAATCAGGTAAGGATGTCTCAACCTGATCAAGAAAAAACATCTTTCATTACTGAGTACAACGTTTACTACTACAAAGTCATGCCCTTTGGGCTAAAGAATGCTGGCATGATTTATCCAAGGTTGGTGAACAAAGTTTTTCTCGAGCAAATTCGGAAGAATATGGAAGCCTACGTTGATGACATGCTGGTTAAAAGTAAGAAACGGGAACACCACTTCAGAACCTCAAAGAAGCCTTCTCTGTTCTAAGGTAAATTTCCATGAAGCTAAACCCGAAAAAATACATTTTTGGGGTGTTGGCGGGAAAGTTATTTGGTCATCTAATTATAAAATGGGGAATCGATGTAAATCCAGACCAGATAAATGCAATTATGAAAATGGGGTCCCCATAGAACCTCAAAGAGATCCAGAGGTTAACAGGAAGATTGACCACTTTAAACAGGTTCATTTCCAGGTCAACGGATAGATGTAAACCTTTTTTTGAAAGGTTACGGAAAAATTCCATGAACGGTTGGAATGAAGACTGTGAAGAATCATTTACAAAAATTAATTTGTACCTGACTACCCCCATTTACTCTCCAAACCTATTCCTGACGAACAACTTCTGTTATACGTAGCTGTATCAAGGGGGTAGTCAGTGCAATACTCATCAGAGAAGAGCAAAGGAAGCAAAACCCTATATACTTTGTAGGTAAAATCCTTGTAGCGGTGGAAACAAGGTATAAACGAATGGAGAAACTAGTGTTGGCAATTGTAGCTGCAACATAAAAATTAAGGCCCTACTTCCAAGCCCACAACATCAAAGTATTAATCGAATCTCCCATTAAAAACCTTCTAAACTCAACAGAAACAAGTGGAAGAATAGAAAATGGTCAATTGAGCTAAACCAATACAACATCAGCTACGAGTCCCAAGCATCAATAAAAGGACATGCGTTAGCAGACTTCGTAGCCGATTTCACATGAAAATAAGCTGAACAGGAAGCTCACCAAATAGGAGAAAGTGGAGTCTGGATCCTCTTTGTAGACGAGGATTCGAAAAATAGAGGAGCGGGAGCAGGAGTGGTGGCACAAACTCCCTTTGGGGAAATATTGGAGCATTTCATCTCCTTTGAATTTAATGCCTACAAAATATGAAGCACTGATCGCAGGGATATCACTGCTACAAGAATATGAGGTAACTATAGTTAAGATTTTCTACGATTCTATGTTGATCGTAAAACATGTCAGGGGAGAATATATGACAAAGGATGAAAGGATGAAGAAATACTTATAACGGGTGAAGGATTTCCTTAAAACGATAAAAGATTACAAAATCCAGCAAATTCCAAGAACAGAGAAAGGACATGCTGATGCCCTAGCAAACTTGGAATCTTCATTACAACTCCCTTACAGAAGGAACATCCCCGTAGAAGTTCTGAAAGAATCAAGCATCTCGCTCCCATTAGCCATCATGGCCGATGTAGAAATTGAACGGGAGCATAGTTGGTAGGACAACATAATCCACTTGCTCGAAAATGGGACACTCCCTGAAGATAAGTTACTTGCCAAAAAAACACGACAACGGAGTACCAGGTACACAATGGTTAACGAGGTACTTCTAAAAAAATGTTTGCATGACCACACCTAAGGGCATATGCGGGAACCACACTGGGAGCAGGACACTAGCCCATAAAGTCATGAACAAGGGATACTATTGGCCCCAAATGCATCAAGACGCCAAACAGTATACGAAATAATGCAACAAGTGTCAACGTTTCACGCCCGTGGTAAAAATGGCCCCCGAGGAACTCAAGACTGTAACTAGTCCTTGGCCATTCATGCAATGGGCCCTAGATATTGTTGGGCCACATCTCATGGCGCCTGCTAAAAGATGCTTATTGTTAGTAGTAACAGACTATGTCACTAAATGGATCAAGGTCGAGGTTTCTGCTAGGATTCGTGAGGAAGAGGTAAAATGATTTCTATGGAAGAACTTGGTGTGCAAATATGGGATACCTCAGATCTTGGTATCTGACAATGGATTTCAGTTTACCGATAGCTTAGTAAAAATATTTTGTAAAGATATGGAAATCCCGAATGTTTCTCCACGCCTTACTATCCCCGGGGGAACGGACTAGCAAAAAGATCAAACAGAGTCATACTTGATAACCTGAAGAAACGTCTTGAATTCACAAAAGAAAAATGGGTAGAAGAGCTACCTGCTGTTCTATGGGCAAATAGGACGACCCCGAGAGGAACAATGGGAGAAACCCCATTTGCATTATCATACAGAGTAGAGACAGTCATGCCCGTAGAAATTAGAAGCCTTACCATCAAGTTTGAACTAAACGAACAACAAAATGAAGAACTCCTAAAAAACGGTCTCGATGAACTAGAAGGAAGATGAGAAGCATCCCTTATCAGAATGGCCTATTACAATCAGTAAAGGAAATCTTATTTCTAGAAGAAAGTAAGGAAACAAGAATTTCAAACGAGAGATCTGGTCCTTAGGAAAATCTTCCAAATAGAAGGAAAACTCATGCCATCATGGGAGGGACCATATATCATCAGCAAATAGGAGGAAGCAACTATTACCACATGAAAATGGGAGAAGGAATGGCATAACAGAAACCATGGAACATGATTCATCTGAAAAAATATTTTGTATAAAAAATGTAAACAATCCGTTATAGTTAGACACTTTTTCCACAAGATTTTTTTCTCCATATAAAATGATGACGCCAAATCTTCTTTCTTCAACTGTTTTATCACTAAACGAAACTAATGGCTTGAAAAGTCCATGGGAGGGATAGTTCACAAGCCTGACTCTCAGAAGAAACTAAGGGCCTAAAAAGTCATTGGGAGGGGCAGTTCATAAGTCCTACTCTCAGAAGAAACTAAGGGCCTGAAAAGTTCTTGGGAGGAGCAGTCCATAAGTCTTACTCTCAGAAGAAACTAAGATCCTGAAAAGTCTTTGGGAGGAGCAGTTCATAAGTTCTACTCTCAGAAGAAACTAAGGGCCTGAAAAGCCCTTGGGAGGGGGGGCAGTTCATAAGTCCTACTATCAGAAGAAAATAAGGGCCTGAAAAGTCTTTGCGAGGGGAATTTCGTAAGTCCTACTCTCAAAAGGAACTAAGGGCATAAAAAATCCTTGGAAGAGACAGTTCATAAGTCATAATTTCAAAAGAAAATTTAGGGGCATAAAGAGTCCTCTAGGAATATCCCATAAATCCTATTCTCAAAAGAGAAAGAAGCCTAAACGGGAGGAAGGACAGATCCATTACCTTGCAATAGGAAATGAAATTCCAAAGGATGGAAAGTAGAAACGGCCAAAACAGGAATGATATGTTATCGCCGTTAGGAAAGATAGGAAACACACATTACTAAAAGATCGCTTCATTAAAAAGAGAAACTACAAATGAAGTAAAAAAACAACAACAAAGGCTAAGCTTCCCCTTCGCGAGTAGCTTCAGTAGGAACCTTTGAAGTTGCCCCAGGAGTCTCTGCTATGGGGTCAACATGGGTATCCGCCTCAGAATCAATAGAATCTTCAGGAAGGGGAACGAGAGGAATACAAGGAGCTTGGTAAGACAACGTCGTGATAACCTAGAGAGTAAACCATATTCTCAACCTTGTTGACAATGGCTTAGTACTGACCCTCGAGACCAGTTTTTATTTCTTCACATCAGCCAAAGTCACCTCGTTTGAGGACAACTTCATCTCTATCGCAGACTACTTAGACTCAGTCTCAACCAAAGTCCCCTCGGTTGAGATCAGCTTCGCCTCTACCGCAGACAACTTCGCCTCAGCTTCAGCTAACTTCTTTTCAACTATTTCTAGATTTTTCCCGCTAGCTTCAGCTACCATCTCCGCTTTCATCAGAGATGCTTCCAACTTCACTCGTTCAACCACAGACACATTCAAGTCAGTAGTCAAATGGGCATTATCCTGTCGCAACTCAGCCTCAATCAATTTTTGACGCTCTCGGTCAGTGAGGACCGCATCATATATCTGGTTAATCTCTTGGACCTCATTCATGCAGCTCGCTAGTTGAAGCTCCATCGCTTGTAAGTTTTCCTGAAGCCCATTATGATAAGTCACAACCAGCCAAAAAAAATATAGCTAAGTGATTAACTGAGGAGACGCAAACCAAAAGCAAAAAAAAAAAACAAAAAAAGGTTAAAAGTTTTTACCTACATTAAACTATGACTAAGGCCAATGACCTTATCCACAACAGACATTTGACGCAGTGCAGCTGCATCCACATATTACCTGATCCCCTTTGTCATGATGTGCAAAGGAAGGGGATCCTTGAGAAAGCTCACTGAAGCTCTAACAGGCGGGTTCGTCGAGAAGCGCACCCACTTCCAAAGACCGTCATCCTCTGCAGGTGCGCCCTGAGAACTGGTGGGAGGTGAAAATGATCTCTGAACAGGCATGAGGGAAGAAAATGTGGCGTCCTCCCATCCCAGAACATCCTCGTTTAAAGGGATCGAAGGATCAGCCGAGGTTGGTGGCAACACGATAGATGGAAAAGGGGGAGGAACCGGGGGCACTAACCTATTTGGAATGCTGGTGGTCCCAGTTTTGCTTACAACGAATTGGAGATGTCGAAGCATCTCAAAAGTGATCTGTTTCAACTTCCTTCTGTGCAGCTTCCCGTTGAGCCTCACTCTCTCTCTCTCTCTTCCCGTTTGAAGTCTTCTTCCTCCCATTCTGACTCTAAGGTCTCATAGGAATTGGTCTGGATTACTCGACAAAAATGAGAAACAAAGATCGCAACAAGGATAGCCTGAGGAACTTCTGTTGTGGAGGTTGAAGGGGCAACAGACTCGACGACTGGAGCGGGTGCGACCGCGACTTCAACCTCTTTCTTTGGATCAAAGAGATCTCTCCATTCCCGTTCTGGACAACTGTAAGAGTGCAAAAATGGGCTACATTGTCTTTCAGAACAAATGGCCTCTTATTTGGGTTAGAATATGCATGAAGAAACAAGATACGTCACACAAAATATTGATATATAAATGAAAAAATAGAAAACAAGGGACTCAGGCCACTTACTGAACTTCCCTCAGAACTGGGGAATGATCCACCGGCCGTCACTGCCCCAATTCCCGCCGATCCAGAGAGTCATTTCATCCCAGCCTTTGTCCCCGAGCGGCAAATCAATGACTAAGCCCCTAGTTTCTCAGTGGTACTGGGGGGCCAGGTAATAAGAAGTATCGCACCGCGAGACGCAGTATATGGCACGGATCTCATCCACTCCTATGGACAAATTTTTCCTCCTATTGAGGGCTTCTACACATAAAAGAATCTTATGCGTACTAGGAGTATACTATGAAGGAGCAAGACGAAAGGTATAAAAAATTCCTGAAATGAAGGAGAAAAATGAAGTTTTAGCCCTAACACTATGTACATGGGGGCTAAGAAAATTTGGTACGGAGGATTACAAGGAAATGATATGGGTATCCCATCCCCAAAACCATAAAAAGTCAGACGGGAACCCATCTTTGTGATGAGTGATAAAATAATCAAATTTGTTATGATTCCTAACTAAGGGACCGTAACCCATAATGGGTTTTCTGCCATAACTAAACCAAGAAGAAAAGAAAACAAAGGACGCGAAGAAGAAGAGATGAGATGAAGAACTTACAAAGTAAGGATTAAACGTGTAGAAGAAAATTTAGGAAGTTAAGGCTTTATATGGGTAGAGGACGCAAGAACCCGATTCAAAGGGGTTAATGAGATTCAAAATAAAAGAAGCTTTATGGCATACAAACAGGCCTATAGAAGGATAGATGACGAATATACGCGTCCAACCTGTTTGAAAGATAAGCCAGTGGCGACATAACAGCTGGATAAAAGGAAAACCCAGCGAATAAAAAATGCACATGATGAAAGAGCTATAAAACGAAGCAACGCATAAGGAATGAAATAATGAAGCACACTCGTACGAGTGTCATTATGGGGTAAAACAAAATTAAAAGCAATGGAGTTTCCAAGGAGCATGTCAGCAACCCTAGAAATGCGGCAATGATGGTACATTATGTCATTATTTAAATAGATTTATTTATTTTACAGAATAAAAGAGAATCCCGAATTGATAAAATCAGACCAAGTATAACCGTTCTCTAAAAATGGGGCGGATATTAAGAAGTATTCATTACACATCGACGAATATCGTCGAAGTGCAATGGGGGAAATGAACAGGTAAGAAAATACTTCACTGTCACGTGAAACAAAAGAAACCCACCCAAGGCTCATGAGAAGAGTTGAGAAAGCAGAAACAGAAGTCTACATCTCAAGAATGGGGAACCATCGAGTCCAGAACGGGAAACTGACATCTCTAGAACGGGTGGCCATCGAATCCAGAGCAGGAGCAGACATCTCGAGAACGGGAGATCATCACCTCTAGAACGGAAGCCAAAATCTCGAGAACGGGGAACCATCGCCTTTAGAACGGGAAACCGACGTCTCTATAATGTGAGGTCTTCGACTCCAGAACGAGAAACTGACGTCTCCATAATGAGAGGCCTTCGACTCTAGAACGTGAGTGGACATCTCGAGAACTGGAGATCATTGCATCTATAACGAGAACCGACATCTCGAATATGAGACATCATTACTTCCTGGACAGGACAAGACATCAATGCGAAAATGAGGATTCAGATTGACAGTCAATGGGTCGTGATTAACTGGGCAAGCTACATCACTCAGACAAGACAATTTGGTAAAGTCACCAAGTAGCTCTGACTGATTGACTCGGAACCACAAGGAACTGCCATGTGGTAGCAGTTGATAGGGTGACTGAGCGTGACATATGAAAGATAAGGAAGAAAGGAGATCTCACGAATGTGTGTGATCCAAGGTCTGACCTCATCTGATGTTTTGATTATTATTTGACTATTTTTAGTTAAACTCATATAATGAGAGGTCTATATAAAGCCAATCTACTCAATATAACAAGAGACTTGGAGCATCAGAGAATTTTTGGAATTATCAAACCTTTCTTTACATTTCACAAACAATAATACAAGTTCGATCGATATTAATATATTTTCTCTGATTTTTCTCAAAGTCTAAGAAAAATCTTTTACACTAATAAAATCAGGGTTTAACATAAACTGCTCAACAAAATTTTTTAAAATTAAAATGGCAGGTTAGCCTTTTCTTCTATAAAAAGCTAAATTTCGTTAAAAGGTACGGTCCTAATTTTATTTTTTATCTTTTGTTAAGAAGCTATTTTTATTTTTTTTTCTCATTTATGTATGTGTACTTTGCCAAATATTTCGCAAAGGCATTCTTACTCCGTTGTTTATTTGTGGGATTCAAGTGGGACCCACTCCATTGATTTATCTCATTTTTGTTGACCAAATTTAATTGGATTTCGACCATATTTAATTTTTTCTTTTGTTAAGAAGTTATTTTTTGGAAAAAAAATTCATTTATGTATGTGTACTTTGCAATAAAAAAGAGTTGAATTTTGTCTAAAAAATTTAGGGTCCCAATTTTATTTCTTTTATTCTAAAAGGTCTCTTTTGAATTTCTCTTTAAAATAACTAATTTTATTGTACTTTCATCATAAACATGTCAAATTCAAGAAGGAACGTCAAAATTGGCCCACTATCAAACTATAAAAAATGGTCCAAAAAGACGCTGGTTAAAAGATAAATAATATATACATTTACACTCATGCCCATTTGTCTCATTTAATAAGCTCAACTGCACGGTATATCATTAAAAATACGAAAATGGTTTCTCTTCTCCAAAATTTCAAAACCCACGTCTCTTTCTTCTTTCTTCCCCAAAAATCACAGAAACCGCCATGATAACTCCTCCTTTAAATCGTTTCTCTACTCTGAAATAGTAGCATTTACAGAATGTATGTACAAAATATACTTCTACAACTTTCTATAAAACCAAATTTACGGTTTGTGTAAACTAATCATAAATATTCTTGCATGCAGTAAACTCAGAAAATCTTCGAGAAGAAAGCATCAAGAACACAAGAAATCTTATGATCGATCAGCGGAATTTTAGGTATATACACAAAATACTAGCATTTTTTATGATACAAAACTTAGGGTTTACGATATTTATCTTTTTGTAGAGAACAAAGAAAAATGAAGACCAAGAAGAACATGAATATCACTGAGAGGTATTTTTCATACATTTTTGTATAGATCTGGAATTCTAGTTCTACTTTTGATTAAACATTCTGCATGCAAGATTTTGTATATTGAGCTCCTAATACTGAATATAAACTAATTCTTGTGTTTTAGTTTTGATATTCTATTTTATGTGTTTTAGTTTATGTTTACAGATTATAAACTGATTTCATATTTTCATATTAAGTAAACTGATTTGGTATTCTGTGTTCGTTCAAAATACTATAAACAGATGTTGAACTTTATAAATAGAGGTTGAATGTTTGATATTTTTTATATTTTTGTTCATTGCTATTTTTGAATGATTTCATTGTTGTTTTCATTGATATTTTTGATATTAGACACGACATACCTCTTTCTACTAGACTTATCAGTCTTAAATTGGAAGTTAGATCGAACCACAATAAAACATAAAGATTTCTTCAATTCATCATTGCTTGCAAACAATGCATTCTCACAAATATCAAATATTGAAGGTAAATTATCTATATCAAGATTATCAACAAAAAATGGTTGAATTGACTCAAGACTGACAGCTGGAGAAGAAGCAACGTCACTCAACATAACTAATTCTTTGCCAAGAATAAAACTTGACGAACTATCAAGGATTCTATCCGAAAGAATAAGTAGAAGCGATAAACTTCTATCCATATTTAGTAGCGAAAAATACCACTCCACATCTGAATCAACTTTAATTTCTAAAACGTCTTTACATCCTCCACCAAAGTCCAAATTAACCATTAATTGAAAGTTTGAAACGTGAATAACCAACTAAGAAGATATTGACTGACATAAAGAAACAAATGAATAATCATCAGGTACCATTATCAGTTTCATCTTATAATCAATATATTGTTTTGACTCATCCCATTTACTGTCATACAAGATTATAATTGGTAGCATAGTCATCTGAAAATAAGGAAAAATATAGACATGAATTAACAAAAAAAAACATGAAAATAGATACATAATGAAAAGTATTCTTTAACATGAAGTAAATATAAAATCAACTACAACAAAAATTACGTATAAGCATGAATTAATATAAAGCAACAAAAAAAAATTCATAACACAGAACAACATATAAACACATAATATAAACAAAATATCGAACGAAAACAATAATAACTAAAATGTCAAACGAAAAAAGAACTAAAGATGCTAAAAAGACCAAAGGTAAACAGATATCAAAATGGAAGAATGAGAATGTAATTAGTACAGAAATCAAAACAATACAGAGCTATACAAAATGAAAGAAAAGAACATCGGATGATCGACGAACAACAAGAATTGAATTTCAATGCATAAAGAAAACAACACTAAAAATATAAAATAATATACTTACAATGAACATGCAACAAGAATCGATGATGATTGAAGTAAAATTGATGAGGATGATCGATGAACAGAAGCTCTAGATCAGAACTCAAAATCCAACGTCAAAACTTCAAAAACTCAAAACAATCACCATGAAACATACGAAATCTTCGATAACTAGAGCAGAAGCAAAATAGAAAAGCAAATTTGTGATAAAAAAAAAGGAATCGGACAAAAAAAATGAAAGTTTCCAAAAGCAGTAGAATTGTAACTGAAAATCAATTAAATATTTTATAGAGAGATGGAGCTCAACTGTGTACAAAAAAGGGTAAAATAAGGGTAAAATGATAAAAGACTAGTCATTAAAACAGTGGGTCAGCGCCCAAATGACTATAGTTGACGTTAGTTTTAGGCAGGGCTATTTTTTATATTAGTTTAGGTCGATGGCCTATTTATTGTACATTACTTTTATAGTAATGTACTGAAATAGGCCATTGGCCCAAACTAAAGTAAAAAATAACCTAAATTGAATTTAACTTAAAAAATAGCCACTCTAAAAGGGGCAAAGGCTTTTGATGCTCAAAAAAAGTTGCAGATTACTAAATCTAGATGGTATATATGATATATATTGTATATATTATATATACATTATATATTATATATATATTATATATTATATTGACATTTTATTTTCTTACGAAATTTATGGTTTTTAAAATATATATATGTTGTATATTTAGTATATTTATGGTATATATTTAATCAGTATACTTCACATTAGTTAGGTTATGATTACAAGAATATTAAATGATATTTTGTCATAATTTATTATATAGAATATAATATATTCTGTAATAAGTCTAATTACATTATTGTTTTTTGAAATCATAAATTTTATTAACATGAAATTCATACAAACATACTCACAGAGAGAGATACACAGACATGTTCTTCAATAATGATAGTTTTTTATGTTATTATGTGAGACAATAGTAGTAAATTGGGCAGACACCTAGATCTGCTAGTCAGCTAAAATATTAGTTGATTTATTAAGTGAATTAATTAGTTAATTTAATTAACTAAAATAACAATTTATCAATTGAATAATTTTATTGTTGGAGAAAATGGGATAAATGGAGAAAGAGAGAATGAATTTGCGAGTTGGGATGAAGGGAGTGGGTTGGGTGGGGAGAAGGGTCGACTGGGCAATTGGAGCGTGAGGAGAGTGGGCTGGGAGATGGGAAGTTGGAGAGGGAATGGGAAGTTCGAGCCGGGTGGCAATAAATTAGGCTGGAGAATATGGGTTTAAGAGTCTACCTGTTATTTTTTATGAAATTTTATAGGGAGAACTGTAAAAATGACCCTTTTTTCCAGCGCAAACTGTGAAAATGTCCGATTTATTTTAAAAACAAAAGTGGGTGAAATATGATAAAGAATTAGTTACCACAGTGTAATTTTGGTAAATAAATTATTTAGCACGATCATTTTTGGCCATTTTGCAAATAAAAAAAAATTCAGGCATTTTTACAAATAAAAAAAAATTTCGGTCACTTTTGTAGTTTGAACTTAAAGTTATTTTTTCCTGTCATTTTCTCTATTTTATAACCAGGCCAAATTTTATGTTTGTTATTTGATTTGACCTGTTGTTTTATGAAAGACCTTACCTTCACTTAATTTAGGGTAAAATTACAAAATTCACCACTTTGGAGGACAACTCTACATAAATGTCATTTTTTTAATATTGCAGATATGACCTTTTTTGACAAGTGGCATTGACCTTGAATTTTTTTTCCTTTCTAGCATAGTTTTGGCTTTTAGGGTTTTGAACAGTAGTCATGTCCTCTCCAAAAAGCTTCCGTCGCTTCATGCTCCCCGCCGCCTGCTCGTCACCTTTATGTCTCTATTTTTCTCGCTGCGTGTTGTTGGTCGGCGACCTCACTCCATCACTCGTTGTTCTTCTTTGAGTTTTTAAATTTTTTTTGTAAAATTAACTATTAGTGCGTTGTTAGGATTAAAATTGGTTGTTTGTACAAAAGCTAATGTGTTGTTAGTATTTCCTTCTTGGATCTAAGGTTTTTTTCTGATTATTTATTGAATCTGAATTTTTCTAGTCTTTTTCGCGTGAGTTTTCTAGTTTTTTACGTGGGTTTTTTAGGTTTCTTGATGAATCTTGCAATTTTTCAGAAAATTGCAAGACGTTTTGGTATCAAAATTAGATACCGTACGTATGAAAATTAGATATTATATGTATCTAATTTATATACCATACGCATTACTTCTTTTCAACGAAATTCACGTATCATCCACGCTACAGTACGCACGTGGGGCCGCTGGCGGGTACTGTAGCGTATTTTTTATTTTTTCATTAAGAGTTTAATGATAAATAACTATTTATCTCTTTTATTTTCTTATTAAAAGCTGCTCATTCCTCCGGTTAAAAATAGAAATGATGATTCTTATAGTTCTCCCCTAATTTTATCGACAAATTAACAATGGCTTAAATTTGCCAGGTTTCTCCACAAATTAAAATATATGGCCCAGCCCATTACCCTCTTTTTCCCCTTTTCTTTTCATGAATTGGAAAGTCGGACCCAGGGAAGAGTCATTACACACATTCTCTGGAGCCTATTATCCCAATTATATAAATGAAGATCCTACGTCCTCCACATTTCCCATTCATACAGAACTCATCAGAAGTGGGAAATCCTGTTCCTGTTTGACCAAAAAAGAAGACGATATAACATAAAAGGCAATGAAGGAAAGCGACACAAGCAGCTTCAGTGATCGTCAACTACATTCTGAAGAAAACGGCACATCTTTTGGCCAAAAGTGTAACAATGTGGTGAAGAAACAGCGTACTAAACTCTACATCCTTCGTCGTTGCATCGCAATGCTCGTTTGTTGGCGCGACCGTAGCGACTCGGCCTGATTCTTCCCTGGTTTTTTAAATTCACTCGCATTTGCTGAAGCTACAAACAAAAATTGCTCAACACTTTTTGTCCTTTTTTAATGTATGATAGTCACTGATAGTTGTGTTTTCTATTTATATTGGGTTCTAAAATTTGCCTTTAGTTCCAATAACAAGCAAGCCCAACAGTATGTATCTATATACGGCTGAAGCTTTCAAGCTGTAATTAGATGAGTCAAGTGCCTTGAATTCTCCTACAGATTTGAAACAAAGTTGTAGTATGGGAAAACACACCCTCTTTGTTATGTAAATATGACTGTTTAAAGGATGAATTAAAAATTATTAAATGTCAGCCACATAATTAAGAGCACAAACAACATGTGTAATTTCATTAATCTTCTTACCATTGCAAATTAAACAACAAATTAAAATAAAAGAAATATGTATACATAAGAGGAAGAGTAAGAACCAGCATTAAATTTGTTATATTACATAATAATATGATAATTAAGCAAAATAGAATTGATAAAACTTTGTGCAATAATCTCGGTTTTGGTTTTTTTATATTTTCGACAACAACAATTTTTATATTATATTTAATTTTTATTTGTAGCATGCCTCTTGTAGATAGTGGCATAGCTCATTGGTCAGTCCCTTATCCTCTTTAATAAGAGAGATCTTGGGTTCAATTCTTATCATCTCTAATTTGACAATATTTATTAACTTTTTGTTATTTTTTTTATTTACCAATGTATTTACACATACATTGTACATGTTAATCATTTTAATGTTTATTTTAAATATTCAAAGTTTAAAAAATATATAATGTGTCCACCTCAATTATGTCTAAAAAATAGGATGGTTTCATTGATAAATCGGGATTTACTCTTTAGAATAACATCTGAATGATAATAAGTATCGAGTAATATTAATTTATTTATCTTCTTATGGAGTTCTTATTCCATTCATAAAAAAATATTAATTCTAAGAATAAACTTCAAATACTATTAAAAATATTAAAAAAAATGTGATATTGATATTTATGTTCTTAAATCTAAGAATATCATCTGAACTAAAATCCTAAATCAGTTGTGAGACTCTCGGCCGGCCTTTTCTCCCTCAAGTTGAACCAACCACCACCTATTTCTTACAGGCCCACCTCCATTTGGAATCTTATTATTAGAAGAGCTGTTGCTTTTTAAAAAGAAAGAAGAAAAGAGAAGAAGAGCTGTTGTAAAATTTCCTTCCACGAAATATTGCGACATATATCAACAAGTACTTTATTATTTTCCTTACGAGGTCTCTGTGTTTGACGTGATGTGTTCCGGCCATTACTTGGAAAGAGATCCTCACACCCTCACTTAACACAAGTGAGGGAGAATCTAGGGTTTAGGAACATGACAAAAAAAAATTGTGAAACCTGTGACAATCAAATATGATGATGGGAAATGAGGAGCCCATTTATGTTAAGGTTTTGTCATGTGGCTGTGTTTCTAATAAAGTGGGTTATTCTAAATCAAGTAAATGGAAAGAAAAAATTAGTGGATGTACCGGCTACATTAATTTAAGCCTCACCTCCTTTAATTTTGATCGTGGATTTAGATATGAATAGTCTTGATCTGTTTAATACGAAAAATGAAAATAATTTATTTTTTAAATGAAATCAAAATAGATAATCGATAATTTTTTTGACAACGGACATGATTTCTAACCCCTGCTCTAGTTTTAGGACATGATTTCTAACCCCTGCTCTAGTTTTAGGACATGTTTCCTTTCTTCCTTCATTCAAAATAAACCTTGGCCTTACCCTGACTGATCAAACTTGTTCAGCCTCAAAGTTGGGACTCTCAGTCTCAAAGTTGGGACTCGAGAGTATCCTACCATTGAATTTGTGTTCCTGAGGATACAGGTCGAGTATCCTACCATTAAGCTGCCCTAGAGGTGTTAGCCAGCCGGTCCGGTCCATGAGCCAGTCCCAAGCCCTGTGAGGCAGGTTGACCGGCCAGTCCAGTTCCATAACCCGAACCGGTCCACAGTATAAAACTAAATTAACAGAAATCACGACCGGCAACAATAACGTTTATAATCCTGTGAAGTATCGTATTATCCATAAAAACCTTATAAATTAGCAGGCAATGCTTAGAATTTGGAACCCTAGTATTTCAACTAGGAATAATCCAGACAATGATCCCAATAAGGTCTTTTTTGGAAAAATAAAGATCGATTAAACGGATTCAAATGGGGAAGAAAAGTCTAAACACAAATAAGTCGGACCCGGATGATTAAATTAACTGTAGAGGTCATCTTCATCAGCCCCACCGGCAGAAGTTGCAAATGGGTCAGTTGCAGTGGCAGCCGCGGAAGCATTCTCTGCAAACTTGAATTCAGCCCCGAATCCTCTAGACTGCTGAAGTGTCTGTGCAAACGCCTGGTACTTACGAATGTCTGCATCACTCACACTTCTCCGAGCATACTTCATTGATTCCTCAAAATGAGCAGCCTTGATCTCTGCCACCTCATCTTCTAGATCCTCCTCCATGGCCTCCGGGTTATCCCTTCTTCTCCTTTCCCTCTCAATATCCTGACAATAGCAGAAAAACTCCTGGTTAATACTCTAAAATCATAGTTCTGAACAGGGCAATAAAATGAATGGATAAATAAAAAAAATCATATAAGAAGAACATTCAGCCCAAGATTCAAAGTCGTTTACTTTCTCAATGTTCTCTCTTATCGCGTATTTGCAAGCACGTTGGCAGATTTCTGTAATATCAGCACCGCTAAAGCCTTGAGTATATTTAGCAAGAGCTCTGAGGTCAACATCCTTTGAAATGGGAGATTTCCTCAGGCAAGCCTTGAATATTTGATGGCGAGAATCCTCATCGGGAAGAGGAATATAGATCAACTGATCAAGACGTCCCGGACGCAGAAGTGCAGGATCTATGATATCTGGTCTATTAGTGGCACCAATAATGAACACAGTTTTCTTTGCTGACATCCCATCCATTTCGGTAAGGAGTTGGTTCAAAACCCGATCCGCAGCACCTCCAGCATCTCCTACACTGCTACCTCTCTACAAGATATTACACAGATGGTATAAGAACATAACATATAATATACAGCAGACGTGGTGGCAGAAAGAAAAAACAACTTTGATGACTGCTATAAATAAGCCTTAGATTTTATTCTTCCTCACCGACAATAAAAAAGATTTTATTCTTCCTTAAAGATAGGCAAAATACAGGGTGAATATCTGCATAAGACTACTGATCAGACCTGAGTAGCAATGGAGTCAAGTTCGTCAAAGAATAGAACACAAGGAGCAGATTGGCGGGCCTTGTCGAAGATTTCACGAACATTGGCCTCACTCTCTCCAAACCACATCGTAAGCAATTCTGGACCCTTGATACTGATGAAGTTTGCCTGACATTCGTTCGCAATAGCTTTTGCCAGAAGTGTTTTCCCACATCCAGGAGGGCCATAGAAAAGAACTCCTTTTGAGGGCGACATTCCAAATTTCTCAAATTTCTCAGGATGTTCAACTGGATACTGAACCGTCTGTGAAACAAAAGAATAGAGGAATGCAAAATCTTAAGTCACAAAAGGCTAAGAATAATTAGGGGAAAATATCATTCAATGCAACATCTCAAGCTACCTCTTGAAGTTCCCTCTTGACATTCTCAAGACCTCCGATATCTTCCCAGCTGCAATTGGGCACCTCAACAACCTGGTTCATTGAAAATCAAGAAATTAGGATGCATCAACATAGAACACCTTCTTATAAAATAACATAGAACACCCAATCAGCTGCCCTTAAAAGGGTACGATAAAATCATTCATCAGGTTACTCGAATCACGGATAACACTTACTGTTTCACGGAGAGCAGATGGATTGCTAGTTCCAAGAGCAGTCTGGAAATGCTCATTTGTAACAGCCATTGAGTTAAGTATCTCAGCATCTATTGAGTCATCTTCCAAGTCAATCACGTCCATTTTCTCTCTGATACATTGAAGTGCAGCCTCAGTACAGAGCGCTGCCAGGTCAGCACCGACATAACCATGTGTGTCTTTGGAAATTCTTTCTAAATCAACCTGAATGATACACCCACACAGTAAATCAATTAAAATATCAGAAAATAGTTAACTAATTGTAGCAAATTAATAGTGTTGAGCCTTACATCTTCAGCAAGCTTCATATTTTTTGTATGAATACGAAGAACTTCAAGACGTCCAACCTCATCTGGTACACCAATGTCTATTTCCCGATCAAATCTTCCAAACCTTCTCAGTGCCGGGTCAATACTGTTGGGACGGTTAGTAGCCCCCATGACAATAACATGGGCACGGGATTTCAGTCCATCCATGAGTGTCAGGAGCTGAGAAACAATCCTTCTCTCAACTTCCCCATTAGTCTTCTCTCGCTTGGGAGCAATTGAATCAATTTCATCAATAAAGATGATAGACGGAGCATTCTTCTCCGCTTCCTCAAAAGCTTTCCTAAGATTGCTTTCACTCTCACCGGCCAACTTTGACATGATCTCTGGTCCATTGATGCAGAAGAAAAATGCACCAGTTTCATTGGCAACAGCCCGGGCAATTAGAGTCTTTCCAGATCCTGGGGGTCCATACAGCAAGATTCCTTTTGGTGGCTTCACACCAATTGATTTAAATAGCTGCGGATGCCTTAGTGGAAGCTCCACCAATTCACGAATCTGAGCCATTTGTTTCCTAACACCACCAACATCATCATAACCAACTTCATCTAATCTATCCTCATCCTCCCTTCTCACAGGCTCCCCCTCACAGAAGATCTCAGTGTCTGGGGCAACCACACAGTACTCAGAAGGATCAGTCTCGATAACCTTGAACTCCACACTTCTCATTCCACCTCTAACAAGGAAGAGATCGCCCTTTCTTACTGGGCGGTATGCCTCAAGGAAATAAGCTGCAAGGAAAATATAATTCATTAAACAGACCTACAAATAACATAAAGCAAGCAAAAGCTGTTCAACATCTTGTCAAAGACCTAGCACAGAACCGTGATGATTGACAAGTTCTTATTTTGCAAGTAACATCATCCATACTCTTGAAGGAACAAGCTGGATGAAGACAACAATAATGATACAGTCAAAGCCACATATCAAATAGCCATGCTACTGGAACAATAGTATTTGATATACTCATATTTTTTAGACAAATTATGACTCTGTTTCTTAAACCCGAGAGCTAAAGATTAATACAAGCATTTACGCTTCCTCAGTAAAAGCGGGTAAGGGAGCGTTTTGGTTCACTCAAAAAGAACAGTCACATTATTTCTGCTACAACACCCATCACTGTGTACGATAATGACAACCTAGAAAACCTATATGGTAATGAACCAGTCAATTTTCTATCAGTAAAACGTTGTAAGGACTAGCTATCAACAGATTAGACTAAAATAAGACTGCCATTTTTCCAACATTACCAACTCTTATAATAGTTGAATGTTATCAACAGATAAAAGAGGAGGAGAAATCGACTAAGGAAAGAATCTTACGTTTCAAATATGCATCAAAAAGATTCCCAGTAACCCCCTCAATGGTGTCATCCACAGGAAGGATGTGTACACGCTTTCCATATTTGACATCAGCACATTGGTGAACAGAAACAACATCTCCAAGTCTGACCCTCAGATTGCTTCTAACAACCTTGTTCATCCTTATCTTTGGTTCATCACATGTTTCATCAGCAAGAGCAATGCAGATTGTATCCTTCCTCTTCTTTCCCTGAACAGAGAGACAAACGTATATAAATAAGAATAGTTGGGAACAGAATCTCAAGTCACTAGGAAGTATGTTGTGAGTTTCAAAAAAATTGTAGCCGTCTATTGTAGCCGTCTAGATGCTAGTACATATAACACTTGAAACTGGTTTAGAAGGGCTTAACATAATAGAAAATATGGTTTTGAACATTCGTCTGGAAATACCCTTAGGTTGCTGGCCATGAAAGCTGATGCGAGTAAGTTTAGGGAAGGTTAGTTAAAGTCCAGTCCAGTACACGTGCTTATAAGGAAGAATCCTGGTCCATCTACTCAGTCACATTAACTTTGGCCCTTATTATGGTAGATTTAAGATATACAACATATCAATATACCAAAGACTCCAGGCCCCATAATGACATGATTACTAGAGGATGATAACAAATTAACAATGGCGAGTTCCTGGCAACGAATGATAGTATCCAAGCTTGACAATGAGGTTGGGGACCAAGCATGCCTTATTCATGACCTTGGGTGACAACGATTTAATTGGAATAATCCGGAGATCAAAGTGACATGCGAGATGTTTATGTGAAAAAATCTTTCACACAATAGATATCTAGAATGCAATAAAACCCGAGATATCCGTTCCATTGTTCATAGCTTTTGATGAAATACCAAATTATCCCAATATAAAAAACTCTAATGAAAGTAAAATTGTAAAATAGCTCGACAAATAATGATCAATTCAATAACGACCCTTAAAAAACAAACCTTTATGAGAATCGTGTCGCCCCGGAAGAGCTGGAGCTTCTCCATGGTGTCAGGGTGGAGAGCAACCACCGAGTTATCATCGTTAATCGCCTCATCAACAACAAGGCGATTCGGGGACTTCTTTCGCTCCAAAATCGCCGTGCTAAAGTCCCTCTTTGTACCCTTACTGTAAAGAAATATTCACATCAAGATCAGATTAGGCCATAGAAAAAACATCAACCAGAATCCAGAAACAAAGAAACCCAACAAACGCAAGCTAATAAAACTATGCGAGACAAGAAGAATGCGGATCTGGGAATAGAGGTAGAAAAGCTTACGAATCAGAGGACTCGGCTTGGTTGCTCATGATGGTATCTGAGCAGAAGACGAAGAGATACAGAGAAGTGGAAGTTGCAGAGATAATGCAAAGGAAAGGGGTGTAATTGTAAGGGATCTGAAGGAGAAGAGACGGATATTTGTAGTCTCTCTCCTTTTCTTGTTTAGAAAGAAAAGACCTTTCCTAATTATTGTGCTTATTTAATTTAATTTTATATACCTTTTAATTCCTTTTTTCATTCTTCTTCAGGAGCTATTTACTAAAACAATTCAAAATTAATAAATATTTTCTTATGATTTATCTCAACTTTTATGGTTTATTTATTTCATAGAACATATAAATGTATAATCACATATGACGAAATGTACACCATTAATGTTAAAGAGTTCAAATTCTAACTCTATTATTTGAGCCACAATTTAGTATTGTGTAATTATAAAGTTCTCACCTTTAAATCAAGACAGTTTATTCATTTATAAATTTAAAATACACATTCAAGGCTAAAGGTCGCGCAGTGGGCAAACTCCCGCACTAAGTTGTGAGAACAATTATATTCTAAGAAATCCAGGACATTAAAGACTTTTGGTCAATTTCCTACATTGTGTCAATTTATAATATTTTTGTGTCAGGAAGATGGTATAGGTGATAAGATCTCAAGCCAATTCAACACTATCAGAAAACTAAAGATCAATTCAAAACAAGGTTACAAGAACTTGTTCATCCAATAATGTCTAAATAAGTTAGTAATGATTGCTAAGCGATAACGATTTGAAAAATGATATAAGATAGAAGATTTAAACATCTATTGACACATCTCCTCATAATTTATATTCAAATAAGTAAATCTTAATTATATCATTGAGTCAATAAGAATTTTAGTTAGGTTGGGACTTTATGTATATACGAGAAAACCAAGTGAGACGTATCATATAAACACAAAATTAATTAACCAACAAATTTTAATCTTTCAAAATTTAGACCACCTCAATCTTCACTCTTTTTCTAATAAACTCATGGTATGTTTACCAAATATTAGATTACGTATTTGGATTGAGTATTTAAATTTAGTATTTATATTTAAAATTTGAATTAAGAATTTATATTTATGATGGTAGTATGGTGGGTGCCACACAGATTCTAAAATATTTAATCTAGTAAATATTATATTTGGATTATAAAACAATCCCTAAGATTTGCTAAGAACATCTGATGTTGGATATCTTATGTTGGAGTAGTTCAATACAATGTTATACGTAAGACTGATTGTGGCACTACCCGAGGGATTTCTGTGAGTCTGGTTCTCCAATAGATTGATTTGTAATAATGCCTACATCTTATTCTAATTCAACTAGGTCATCACGAGTAGACTTAGTCCACAATATAATCGGCAAGTCTAAGATGTAGTCTTACAAGTAAATGGGGTCTGAAAACATGTTCATTCTCCTCGTTAGCTTATTTAAAACTTAAACTTACGAACTTAATTTTTTTTCATTTATAACCCAATGTGCTTATCTTAATCTTCCAAATTTATAGTTTTGTATTAATATAGAACTTTACAGGAGATTTGTTTCTCACTCCTCAACTTAACGTTAGTTTCTAAAATAGAAATCATATCTCAAGAATGTTTTTAAGCTCGATTTATTTAGCCAAACATGCTTCGAAATAATTACTGAACTAATTTCTTATGCAACTGGCATACATTTAACACATACTAAGGGCTTGTTTACCAAACAATAAATGGAAAGATGGGAAATGGTATGATTACTAATTTTGCTCAATACTTTGCTTACCAAAAGCAGTAAAGGTAAAAGAACAATAAGTCTCACTCCAAATCAGTAATCTCATCATTGATTTTGGGTTTTTTGCAAAAATCAACTCCTACACTAACCAATTTGTAGAAATCAACTTCTACAGTAATTTTTGCTTACCCTGACCTCTGGCCCACCTTTCCTTCATTTTTTTCACTTTTTCCCCATTCCCTTCTTACAAACTGTCCAATCAAATGTCATGGTCTACTCACTTAATACTCAAAACCTCCCTACCCACCTCATTTCTCCTTCTTCATTTTTCATTTTTTTTCTACTTCTTCGGTTTCTTCTTCATCTTCTTCCTTATTTCTACAACAACAAATGATTGTTAGTTCTTCTTTCTGGAACAGTCATAAGTTTTGTTTTCTTCTTTCTCAAAAGCTTGAATTTTCATGAGTTTTTCATGTTCATGAATTTTATGAGAATATCTATTTATTTTTTTCTTTCTAGAACGTTGTTTGAAGTTCATTTATTGTACATGGTCATCATGTAGTGCTTCAAGAACTTCTCCAATAGTTCACGAGCATCATGTAGCATCTATTACACCACACGATCATCGTGTAGTGTACATGATGACCACATGATGATCGTGCACTCCTCGTGTACACTACATGATTACACTACACGATCATCGTATAGTTCTCGTGTACATTACACTACTACACTACATGATCACCATGTAGTACACTCGTGTACACTACGCGATCATCGTGTAGTCATCATGTAGGACCTATTACAGTACACTCGTGTAGTGTACACTACACGATACTCGTGAAGGCCTCATCTACACTACACGATGCCCGTGAAAGTATGATGGTTACACAATCATCATGTAATATTTCATTTCATTATGTATTCTTCTTGTACTGACTTCCTTCATTGATGTATATATAGATATGTCTGAAGTTTGAATTTTTATAATCCATGATGGAGATTTGGTGAAAAATGATACAACATGGTCTTTTAGTGGAGAGAAGACCAAATTACTGGAGGTATTAACTAACTGCAGTTACCACGAGTAATTGGATATATTGCATGAAGAACTCCAAATAGACCTCTCAAAGTATGATATGTCCATCAAATTTCTTTATAGAAGCCATGTATCCTGGCCTCCTACTAAAATATTAAAAGATATAGATTTACAGTTCTTTCTTAAGGAAAATGAATCAGAATCACTTTGAACCCATTATTTGTAAGTACCAAGTCTAAATTTTTTCCATCTGAAAGCATTCCTGACTTTAAGAATGTTGAACATTTTGAAAGGAACTATAATGATGTTTTTTTGTCATGACGAGAATGATGTTTTTGAGGATGAGGATGTTGATGTTAATGATGATAATGACGACGATTTTGATCAGGGGGCGTATGATGATGCAATCCATGGAGATGAAATCGTCAGTGGAGACAACCATATAACAATTCCAGACTTGAATACTGGTTGTGAACCCGAGGCCACTTGTTCATTGTCATCACAACCTGATTTGAATGAACAACGTCTTAGGTCTAGTGAGCAGCGAGTTGATTTGAATAAGCTTGTAACAGACACAATAAATATGGATGATTTGTATAGTGATAAAGCTGAGCTACTTAAGGTTGCTCGTATGATGGCCATCCGGAGTAATTTTGAGTTTTAGAACTTCAAGTCAAACCAGTCAATATTGGTACTTGTATGTGTTGAGAAAACATGCCAATGGAGGTTATGGCCATGAAAATGAAAAATTGTCCATACTTTAAAGTTACAAAGTTCATCAATACACATACATGCACATTTAAAGTATTGAGACATGAACACCACCAGGCTACATTTTCATTGATTGGTCATTCTATAAAGTCTAGATATACGGGTGTCGGACGTATATTTAGGCCAAAATACATAATTGAATATGTTCGGCTTGATTTCAGTGTCAACATAAGTTATCATAAGGCATGAAAGACTAGGACATATACTTTGAAATTATTTCGAGGGTCGTTCGAAGACAACTATATGATATTCCAAGCATATTGTCACATGTTAGAATAAAAAAAATCCAGGTACTTATTTTTTATTTTGCCATCATAATGTCTACACGAGTACTGCACGAGCCTCGTGTAACCATCGTGTATACTATACGATGGGTACACTGACCTCGTGTAGTCTACACAACTGGTACACAGACCTCATGTAGTTATCATGTACATTATGTTGCCATTATAATGTCTACACGAGTATTACACTGACCTTGTGTGGTCTACATGATGGTACACGGAACTCATGTACACATCATGTACACTATTTTACCATCATAATGTCTACACGAGTACTACACGATGCCTACACTGACCTCGTGTAGTCATCGTGTAGTCTACACGATGCCTACACTGACCTCGTGTAGTCATCGTGTAGTCTACATGATGGTTATACAGACCTCGTGTACGCATCCTTGTACACTATGTACTCTACCAATTTTAATACAACAATATTAAATATTTTTCAGGGATAACAACACACTTAGAGACCGATGAGCAGGATCATTTTAAATATTTTTTCATGGCTCTTGGATCCTCTGCTCGTAGACTTTTCAGCTGTATACGGCATGTCATTGCTGTTGACGTAACCTCCTTAAAAGTTAAATATAAAGGGATATTATTTGTTGCAACAACAAAGGATGAGAACAACCAAGTATATCCCATTGTATTTGGAATTGCAGATTTAGAAAAATGATGATTCATGACAATGGTTCTTCCGTAAACTTCACGATATAATCGGTGATCCGGAAGACTTAAGGTTTAAATCTGACAGGCATACAAATATACTAAATGTTGTACAAGTTGTCTTTTCCAATGCGTTTCATGAAACTTGCATCTTCCATATGAGCCAAAATATCAAATCAATTTATAAAGAGGAAGATACGGTCGCATTATTTTTTAAAGCGGCAAAGAAATACCGTCGATCAAAATTTGATCGGTTGATAACTCATTTTACATATGCATTTTCAGATATCTCATAATATGTGTCAGTGAGGGAGTTGAGAGGTGGGCACGTTCCCGTTTTGATGGAAGATGATACAATATAATTACTACAAACATCACGGAATGTTTGAATGAGAATTTGAAGGATGATAGAAAGCTTCCCATTACATGCCTTATAGAACATATTCGTGACATGTTACAACGGTGATTTTATGAACGACAGACGGCTGCCTGTCAAGTCACATCGCAAATGACAGATTTGGTTGAGACTAAGCATAAAAAGAAGCATCGCATCATGGTGACTATCATTGTTTCTTTCAAACATCCACCAGTTTTATGTCGCGGATGTGGGTAGGAAAGTAGTGGTAAACTTGCATCTTAAGACTTGTACGTGCCGAGAATTTGATCTTGATCAAATTCCATGCAAGCATGTGCGCTGCATGTTTACGGCGTAATATTTTTGCATATTGTATATGTTCGAGGTTCTATACAAATGAGGCTTTAATTGCTGTGTATGTGGAAATAATACATCCACTTAGAGATCAAGCAGATTGAGTTATTAGCCATGAGCTTCATGAAAGGGTGGTGTTGCCGCCTACAACGAGGCGACAAAGTGGTAGACATAGGACGAAGAGAATTCCATCTAGAGGTGAGGAAGTAGTCAGAAGGAAGTGCAAACGTTATGGGCAAATTAGCCACAACCGACAAACATGCAAAAATCTAATTCCTTTATCTCAAGCCACTTAAATATAAATAATGATATTTGTACACTTAAATTAAATATTAATATATAAATATACTTGTATTTGTTATTTAATAATGTCATAAAGTTTAATTAGCCTACACGAAGCTTAAATGATGATCGTGAAGTCATCGTGTAGCCTACACAAAACCTATATGATGCCTACACGATGCCCGCGAAGTCATCGTGTATGCTATATGAACACTACACGATGCCCATAAAGTCATCATGTAGGCTACATGAAACCTACACTAAACATATAGTAACCAAAAGTATTCAACAACATATAAGAAAATTGGGCATTAAAAATACAAGTTATAAAAATTCATAATTCACAATTTGTGGGTGTATAAAAATAAAAAGTTTGTTAAGAAAAATACGATTCCGAATTCTTAAAATCATGAGCTTAAGCGTAAAAAATTCATAAAATATATCTAAATTATTTCGGTACAACTATGCCACGTGCAAATAACTCAATTGCAATTCATTTTCGATATTCTGGTATATTTTGTTGAGTTATTTCTTGGAGGTTCTTCCCATATGTGAGGGCTTAAAAAATGAAATGCAAAAACATAATTAAATAATACGTACGAAATTTTAAGTGGATTTTCAAAAAATGTATATTTCACTTACCCATTCTCTTGTTACGGACACTTCATGATCTCATATTTTCACTCATATTTAGGTTTAACCTCCTTTGTATTCTCATAAATGTTCATTATTTGAAGCAGCTGATGGACAATCTTCATAAAATGTTTCAGTATTTTAATGCACGATGAGCATTGATAATTGATATGACGTGTTCATGGAGTTATAAATACGAATGCACTAGCCATTCAAATCAAGTTCGACCACAATCCAATGACTTTGGTTCACATTCATTGGAAATATAACATTATCAGAATGTTCCCAGCTACTTTCAAAATTCATCTGCAAGCTGAGGACCAAGTATGGAGCGAATCATCAATGTCAATATTCCAGCCAAGATCTTGCTCAAACTTTTTCATTTGGCCAGACGGGTCTCCCTGTATAGTCACAGGAAAAAAATTAAATCTTCAATGTCAATAAAAATGGTCATGAAGACTACATGAAGTCTACACGAGGCCTTCTAGGTTGCCTCGTCTAGACTTCATATAGTCTCAGGCCTCGTGTAGACTACGATGTAAACTTCATTAAGTTTAAAAATAAATCTTACTTACTTGTAGAATCAAATCACCAACACTGATACTGATATGAGGGTTGCAGTCATGCAAATCCTTCATCATGAGCTCCAAGTATGCATCGATATGTTGCAATGTAATAAAGATTAGTTAAGATATTTATATTTATTTTAAATACCACATTAAAAAGATTATAAATAACTTCTTACATCTTATTCAAACCATTCATAAGATGAAGACACTAGTTTTTTTGAACCAAGCAACGTCAACGGTGCAAAATCCAATGTCGACTTTCTCGTTCATGTACAACATAATTATAGATCAAAATTAGGTACACTATTGGTTTACTATATGGTGGCTACACGATGTCAGTGTAACCACTGTGTATATTATACGATGGCTACACAATGTCAGTGTAACCATCATGTATACTACACGAGATCAGTGTAATAATCCTATATACTACACGATGAATACATGAAATCAGTGTAACCATCATGTAAACTACACGGTGGCTACACGAGATTAGTGTAGCCATCATGTATGAGATTAAGAAGTAAAATTACAGAACTTACTTTGCCCTTGGAGAGGTGAACCAGGCTTTAAAGCGGACTTCTACACGATGGTTATACTGATCTACACGATGAGCACATGAGGTCCGTGCTCAAGAAAAAGAAGGGTAAAATATGATTTTGAACATACATTCTCTCCAACTACTGATCTCTAGTAACTTTTTTCTTATTCCTACTTAGTAGGGACCAATGAAAGAACTATCAACTAAAAATACAAGAAATATAAATTAATATATGTGAAAGTAATATAAATTAACTTGTCAGCATAATTCACCAATATTCTCCTTCGAAAAAATTTCTTTTTGAAGTTTCTTAACCGGTACTATCGTGGTCGGACACCACTTGAGAATCCTTGACACCTTGGTTGAAACTTGGTTACCATACAAACTACCCACTAAGGGGATAGTTTTAAATACCATGCCTATTTAAAAAAAAAGAGTAATTCAGTATTCAATACATAAATAATTCAATACAAGACCAAAAATAGCTTTTGTATTATTGACAACTAATAATGATTTTACTGGTTTGGAGAAAGAGAGCACTTCCTAAGGATATTGGTTGAACGTTTCAAGGTCGTCACCCAAAACCATCCATCTCTTCTCAATTAGGATATGGTTCTTCTTCCCCAACAGAAAATGCTCTAGCAAATAAATCAGAGCCATCTTGACCCATCAGAATCTGCCTTATATTCAGAGTTTTTGAACTTCTCCTCTAACTTAGCCATGGTTATTGATTAAGTTTTGGGAAAGTACAGATCAGAGAGTCTGTTGCAGATACGGTTCTTCTTATCATCGCGGGCTTCACGGAACTTTAGTCTGGTGATCAACGAGAACTCATTCTTGGAGAAGCATAGTGGTTCCTCATTGACGAGAAACCATATTTTCTCCTCAGATGGAGTGCTGTTGACATATTCGGCCTTCTTGACCAGCATATGGTGGCAGACAGTTGCTGAAAATTTCATAGGTGGGAGATCAAAGAGATGACCAAAGCATGTCTCCCTAAATATGGAGAGTTGAGGAGTTGTCAGCTTGGTCTTGATAATCTCTATGTAGTGGATATTGCACTTTGCATTGACCCTTACTTTTGGAATTATGTTAACGTCATGGACGTATCTTAGTTGCATCTTTGGTGAAGCCATAACTTGTAGAAAATTTAAGGCAAACATAAGATCATAAAATATACACGATGCTTGTGTGATCATCGTGTAGACTACACGATGGGAACACGTTCATCGTGTAACCATCCTATAATGTACACGAGGTTTACACGATTCTCGTGTACACTACATGATAGTTACACGATGAGCATGTACCCAAAAAACATACACCCGCGAAGACCAGAATCTTTGAAACCAAAAAAAATATACTTACAAACCCATAAGGAAAAAAACACTCAGAAAACCAAAAAAATATTTGAAAAAAAACTTGTTGTGATTCGGACATCTACAAAAAACATAAACACAGAAATCCAGAATAAAAACCCCCAGAAACCCAGAAAAAATACCTCAGAAACCTAGAAAAAATACTTTAGAATCCAGAAAATAAAAATTCAAAAACCCCAAAATTACTTGTTGTGATTCCTTGCTGTGAGAGACGAAAACTTAAGGATTTGCACAGAGAGAGATGTTGCGACTTCGAGAGAGAGAGAGAGATAGTAACAATAAGAGAGAAATGCAAGTGAGGTACACGAAGGGGTGTGGTTTGATATAATGAAAATATGTAATCATCACTTTTTTCAAACCGTCGTTTGTAATTCGTGAAGGGATTTTTGGTAACTTCATAATCTGATTTTGAATTGAAGGTGGGTCTGAGGTCATGGTAAGTAAAAATTTGTGTATGGGGAATTATGTAAAATGGTTAATGTAATGGTCTATTTTAGCAAAAAATAACTATTTTTTGGTTAAAGTATTACCGTCTCCTAGCTAGTAATAAACTTTGCCTTTACCTTATTTGATGTGAGACTGACTTGACATTATCACTCCATCACTATTCTTTTTCTTTTATTCCAATAATACCCAATTATCTTTATTATACCAACAAACCCTACATTTCCTCTATCTTCATCGGGGTTTATCTCGTTACAACAACGGCAATGTTTTATTATATATTGTGACATATTTAAAGTATCGATGTAATATATATATTTTCATGATGATGCAATATTATATTGTGATTATTTACTTAAAATATAATTAAAGTTCAAAATTTTCAAATTTAAAAAATTAAATTATAGAATTTATTTTACATAATTAAATTAAATTATTTATATATTAAAAATCAAACATAAATTTGTGATAAAGTAAATAGGTTCATAGAAATATAAAAATACAAATCACAAAAGGTAAAATAACACATGTAATTTTGCATGTTTGATTCCGATTGTCGATGGTTAGTAAACAGATTAAAGAGAACTACGACTCATTTCTGATTCCGATTACAAACAGTTAGTAAACACATCTAAGGAGAATATTGTTATCATTTTATTCATTTATCATGTCCTTATTTTACCTTACCATTTACTATTTTTATATCATTCATTACCTTTACTATTTAGTAAGCATGCCATAAATATTATGGAAGAAAAATATTCACATGTGACTTTTAAGGCACTGAAACTTCCATATTGTGTAATATAGTTATTTTCAATGTTATTAGTTAATTGCATTTAGCTGTTTAATATATCTAATTCCATTCTCCATAAATTTATTTCTCACTTTGTAACGTTATATTTACATATTTAATGTCACAATAACTAATTTTAGGTCGTAACATAACACACAATGTAAGAGGTTTTTTTAGAACAAACAAGATCACCGAGATATTTCATCTACGGATTTTTTTTATGAAACTTGAAATTCTAAGTACACATGTTTCATTGGAAAAAAATTATTGAAATTCGTAAAATAACACGTAATGCAAATGATTTTCTCAAGAGCAAACAAGATAATCAATATGCATATACTAAAAATGATGAGATCAACGTTAAATTTTAAAATGAATTCTCAAGACACATGCTTCATTGAACTTTATTTTTCACAACGTCGAGTAAATTATTGAAATTCATAAAATAATATGCTATGCAAATGATTTTCTTGAAGCAAACAACATCATCTTTGAGAAAATTATTAAAATTCGTAAAGTAACACGTAATGCAAATGATTTTTTTTGGAATAAACAAGATCATCAAGATACTTCATCTACTAAAAATGACGAAATCAAAGCTAAATTTTATAAAACATGGTTTCTCAGTGCACATGTTTGGTTTGAATTTGAATTTTCACAGCCTTGATGAAATTATTGAAATTCGTTTTAGAAGACCCATCCATAACCAATGCATTCTCTACCATAGTCCTCACCTCCCTGATGTTCATCCTCAAATTATCATCTGATTTTCCACTCATCAGACGGTTGATCTTTTCCGCCACTTCCTCTTTCGTGATTGACTCATGATCATCACAAAGATTAATCCCAACCCTCCAATCATCCACCACTAATTTCCTATTAGTGAACTGATCAGTAAGTAATGGTAGACAAAGCAATGGTACACTACACCATATGCTTTCTAATATGGAGTTCCATCCACAATGCGTTAAGAACCCTCCGATTGCAGGACTTGAAAGCACTTCAATCTGGCTGCACCACGTCACAATCAACCCTCTGTGTTTGATCTCATCTTTAAATCCAACAGGTAGGATATCAGTTTCAACGGAACTCACAACATCAGGACGAAGCACCCAAATAAAACTCACTCCAGAGAGCAAAAGCCCATGGGCTATCTCAGCTATATGACTTTTGCTAACGTGAGCGTAGCTCCCAAACGAGACGTATAAAACCGAGCCACGAGGCTTGGTGGCGAGCCATTGGGTGCAGTCTGATTCGGGCCATAGGTTTGTGGCTACGATGCTTTTGGTGAAGCCAGGTGTGAAGATTGGGCCAATGGCATACGTTGGTTGTTTTTGTTGTAAGGCTGAGAGTGTATCTGATTCCAGCTCCTGAACAGTGTTGCAGATGATGAAGTCAGCGTTTTTAACGTCGTTAAAGGCCTTGAATATGATTCGATGTTCGGGAGACGACGTGTCGGTTGCTTGCAAGTATGACATCAAGTCCTTTGGTTCGATGGCTTTGACTCCGGGTATGTAGTCAATAGTGTCCTTGCGATTGCCTAATCAAACCCAAATTATCATTAACTAAAAACGAGATTTTATTTTATCTATCATTGTTTTATATTTCAAGCTATAACCATCATTATTTCAATACAAACATTTTTACATTTATCAAAATTATAAATTTTTTGAAAATTGAAAGACTTTTAACTTATAATATAAACTGTGTCGAAAGCATTTTTAATTTATTGAAAAGTTAATAGCAAAATCTCTTTTTTTTTTTCAAAGTCATGTTATATATAAATGTGATTTAAATGGGGAGAAATATTTTTGAACAACTAATCTACCTATTTTTAAAATTTTCTACATTATTGTTAAATTCAAAATCAAACATAAAATATCATCTCAAGAGTTTCTTTAACCATTTTGTTTAAATTATTATCTTCAAAAACACTTTTCTCCAAACTATATTATCTAAAATATCAAAAGAGAAATTATAAGTAAATGATAATTCTCAAATTAGCTCATTATTTCTTTAGCTAATTATATCATGAAAATGATAAGATTATTTTGTGTATAATGAATATAATATTAAATTTTGTATGAATAAATTGTTTAGAGAGAGAGAGAACGTACATGGAGGAGAAGCAAAATGGCCATTTGCTTTAAGAAGGTCTAAATGATAGTAAAGAGAGAAAGCCAAAGCAGGTTCAGTCCAGAACGAAACATTAACAAGATTATATTTCTTCGCAATCAAAGAACCCCAAACATAAAAACTATCAGCAATCAAACAATTAACAGGCGGATCAGAACGCCGAACCAAATCCCCAACAAAATCATCCACATGAGCAGGAAAGACATGTAAAATCCCTTCCCAAAACTGGCTAAGATTCAGCGACCGATCAAAGCTCAAAGGAAATCCATCGCTAATTGTTGCATATCTAATGTCCAATCCCGATTTACGCGCCTCTGCGAAAATGTCATTTTCCTTTTGTGCGGAAGAATTGGGCTGAGATTTAGTTATCTGCTGGTGAACTGATTGGGAGTTGACGAAGGTAATGGTGATTCCTTTGGATGCTAGCTTTATTGCTAGATTTGTGGAGGGAATTACATGGCCTTGCAGAGGGAATGGGAATAGGATTGCGTGGATCTTTCTCTGTTTCTTTTCCATGGTTCTTGTGTTCTTGATTCTGGAGATTGGGAATTTAATTAAGAGAAGTAGAATGACAGAATCAGCATAAAATGGAGTGGCGACTGATGCTCAATTTGAAGGCCTCGTTTATTCTTTCTACTAAAAATAATATTATTATATTATATTACAAGACACGTGCTAGCAAATTCTAAGGAGGGTATTGAAAATCTTAAGATTTCAGGAATACCGGAAAATTTTCCAATTCAATAAGAAAAACCATAAATTTAAAATTGCAATGTTTATGAATTATTATGCGTTTTCATGTCATAGCAAAACATCTTGACCCTACCTAGTATTCATTTATTATAATGATGTTTTAATAAAGTGTTAGTAAGATAAATTAGTAGATGTAACAGAACATTCTAAGTAGACTGACATTTATTTAGCACTCTCATCATCTCATCAAACACATTTATTAATAGTTATAAATAATTAACAACTCACTTAGTTAAATTAAGATATCATTGAATATTTTATATTTTTAATAATGATTATGATTTATACTCATGTTGTATTTATTTGAATAAAGAAAATGTATTCAACACCATATCTATTATTTATTTTTAATTTACGTGAGTTAAATTAAGATAATATTATATTATTATTATATTTATTTACTGATATATAATTACTTAATCAATTTGCAGAACAACATACATGCCTTAAGAGTATGTAGTAAAAATCTGTTCTCAATAATAAAAAAGTGACACCTTTAGAATTGAAAGATTTATCTCATATTTTATTTTAAACTTGATCTTCATTTTTCTCATTTGTATTGCAACTTTAATGTTTTCCTTTATAAAAAGAATTTTGTGTAACTATATGTAACATACTAATTACTAACCTATAAAACATAAATTAACTAAATTTTCTAAAAGTGTAATATTTTGAATAATTATATTAATTAAAATTGATAGAGATAATTGACATTTCCTCTATATTAAGATAAATTAGTGTAAAATTATAGTTTTCTCTATAAATTTAGAATATCTTGCCACAATTCGTTAAAGTTGTAAAATTTAAATTAAATTAAAATTTATTATTAATTACTTGTTTTTCTAAATTCATCGAATAAGTAAATGAATTTTCAAAATTAAAGTGTACTTGGATCAATTTAATATAATTTTAAAAATAGCTAATTATTAATTACTCATGTATATTAAAAAGTTAATTTGAGCAATGCACCAATAATAAGTAGATAAAATTATTCAAAAATGATTTTTATCCCCTCCTCACTTTTAATATATAATAATTATTATTATTATAGATAAATTTTAGATCTAGTTTTTTTAACCAAACAGAGTCTTTATTCTTAGAAGGAGTCCATATTTTTTTAAAATGATAGAAATCCAGACAAGTAGATCATCTCCCGTTCTCTTGAGTAGGAGAGACTTATGTCTAAGGAGGAACATTTAAAAAATAGACAGCACAGATCAGTTGTGAAATTAAAAAAAAAAAGTCACATTAAACCCTTCTTTTTTTAATTTTCATTTTCAACATATTTGAGCTGAAAATTACTCTCAGATTGAGTTATTTAACGGGAGAGGACGCGTATCTGAAATCCTGAAAGTACAATGAAAAGTCATGGAAAAGAGTATAAACAAACAAAAAGTCACAATGCGCAAACTGTTATTTTCTTTGGAAATGAATGAGAAATTGAGTGGAAAGCAGCTTGAAAGGATAAGCCGCCAGCGCAAGTGGAACTCAAGAGGACCCATTTCATTTGCTAATATATAATGATTTCATCAACAAGTAAAATAGGAGAGGTTATGTTTTGAGGTCTGGACCATTCTGTTAGCTAAGATAGGATATGTTTTGTTTGTTTCGACGTTTGGACCTTTCGTTTTGTTTTTCAACTATACAGATCAATTTTACGGAAAATTTCTACTACTCCTTCACGTACTGAGAGTTCAATATTCATCTATATAATTTGTTAACATGTACTCACAATCCATCTAATCAATTAATTAAAATTAAAAAAAATACATATGTTAAAAAAGTGTGGTGGAATAATGAACTCTCTAGAGTATTAAAAGTTTTCTCCAACTCGACACGGTTTTAAAGTAATTAAATAAAATATATGTTATATTTTGAACTAATATGGATCGATAAAAAGAAATTGAATGACTCGTATCATATAACAATTTTTAACAATGTAGCATGTATGCATCAGGTAGTATTACCAATACCCTGCAAAAGGTTAAAATACTTTAAAAGAATTGATATTATTTAAATATGATTTTTGAATTAAAATACTTCTTGTTATTTTTCTCAAATATTCTTTTGGCATGAACATATTATCCTGCAACAAGTTAACTTTTCGAGAAGAATCAACACTAAGTTGTCTCTCCCAACTGAAGAACATGCTCTACTTTGACAAAAGAAAAATAATAATATTATAAACAAATAAATAAAAACTGAAGAAAATGCAAATTAATATGAACATAGAACTCATTCTCAGCCTGCCTCAGACCCAAAGAATGTCATATCAGATTTTAAAAAAAATTAAACTTGTCTAATTGGGTTGTGGAATAATTACATCAACACACATTTTACAGAATGGTACAAAACAAACTAAGGTAGGAAATTGACAGTATGGGTTATTGTTGTTTTTCTCCCTCCTCTATTTTATACAAATGAAGGAGACAAAGCCAACTGATTCTAAAGCACTCACTTTGTCATGCTTCCCTCAGTCTCAGGTTAGATAAACTGATCATCTCAGTACAGTTCTACTTACTAGATTCCGAAGAAACAAATCTAAAACCACTCAACTTCGATTATAAAATCCGAGCAAGAGATGGTTTCTCGAGCTTTCATCTGTTTATGCTGATTCTTTCTTGTCCAAGCCAAAAAACGAGCAGTTTTGAAACGCGTCCAGACTGCTGGCTATCAGACGGTTCAGACCACCGAGGCTATCACTCAAAATCAAATTCTCACTATGGTACTTAGATGATGGTATATCCAACTCTAATGGGCCTAAAGAATCAGGCTGCAATATGAGCACATTAATCAGCTTCTCAACATTCAAAGGCACATCCTACTTTAATTTATAGTTACCTAAGTAATGTATATCATAACAAATCAACAGAAACAGAGGATATAAGCATATCTATCTATTTTGCCAAAAAAGAGGAGCAGGATTTTTATTATTACGGAAGAACGATTTAAAGAATAGACTTACCCAATATATATCTTCCAGCTCACTTATATTTTTAGCCAAATTTCCTTGGAGCCGTGGACTAGATGGACATTCGTTCGTTGGGTCTCCTTGAGCAAAGTCTTCTATGAGCCCCTCTGCTAAAGGCGACTCCTGCAGGTTATGGTGAAGATGACAAATGGGGTATCACTTTGTAAGCAGCCATCCAATACTTCAGAAATAAAATTGTCGGAATGAAATATGCTGTGAAATAACATATCAACCTATTGACTGATCTTACCGAGTTCATTGTCGGAATCTGTTGGCAGTCCTGCATAGAAGTAAAACTGGAGGTACTAGGAGCCTCTGAACAAGGAAGAGAACTCTTTTGAAATGAGAAGGCATCACATGTATCTTCAGCATCTAAAATGGAAGATAAGTGTGCCAAAGTTGGTTGATAATTTATTTTGTTTTGCTGTTTAGATATATGAGCAGCGATAGCAGCATCAAAAGAATCACAGCTGAATGGGATTTGCTGAAGAAACTGGGAGCCTTCGGCAACAGGTAGCTCAACGCAGTTGGCATCAATCTCATTTGACAGTCCTGAAAGGAGATCCCCAATGCTTACACTCGTAAGGCTATCAGCCCACTCCCCAACTGACTCTGAAGCTCCATTGCTTAACCTAAAGTCATCCTAGAAAATACACAAGGCAAAAGAGGGTTTATACTTTATAACATGTCACAACTAACCTCAAGTATTTTTATCGTAAGTAGTTACGAAATTTGACATACTGCTGGCAGAACCTTACAAAAAATGTCAAAAGTATAGCATTCAATAATTATAAATGGAATGCCAATGTACAAAGCAGCACACATTTTGCAAGAAAAGCACACAAAGAAGGACTATTACCACATCTCCAAAGGAACTTATTATAGCCCCATCAACAATCTCGTTTCTATCCCATGATGTATTTGCTTTAGGATCAGGGGACTCTGCTAGATTATGGTTAAAACCTACAGAAACGGACCCGATCATCTCGTCGGGAACGGAAGAGGTTGAAGAAAGAGCATGGATTTTGTTCAATGAGGCTCCTTGATTCTCGGAATGAGCATTAGTAGACAGAACTGAAATTGGTACTGAAACCACATTATCTTCTTCCCTATTAATAATGCTCATATCATGCTCAGGCGGAATGCAGCACGGTTTGAGAGGCGCTTGTAACTTCAAGGACCTAAGATCAGAAGTGCGAAACCAACCATACCTTCAAGAAGATTTTGAGTCGGTTACAATTTTGAAATATTGTATTCACAAGCATAGAGATTGATCTTGTAAAGTAAATGAGTGGAAAAACCTTAATCGAAAGATAGAGGGCCTTCCGGTCAATGCATATACATCAGCTGCACTCACAACAGAGTCTTGTGCCCAACTCAGGCAATCCACAAGGTCATTACTTTCAACTCTGTAAGGGAAAAGCTTCAGCTCTCCACAAGCTACACTTGAATTACCCCACTTGCGATTTAGATGTTCCAAAACTGATGATATTTTCTTGCGCATACTAAGAGTGAGCTCCAGGTATGGATTATGTTTATCCTAAAAAGAAATGACAACCAACATAGTTACGTGCATTTTTCCCAAAACTGTTGTAACACTATGGTTATGTTTGGGTTTGAGAAATTAAGAAGCAAAGAAAACTCTCCACGATTCTTTTCTCTATCATATATTCAAAGGTCCAGACATAAAACAATAACTTCTTTCTGAAGTATTTCAACACATCTTCCATTAGTTCTCACCATTTCCAGAGCTCTTCGAGTACTGTCATCCACTGGAAACAACTGAAGCTTAAGTTTCGTAGGAGTCATAGCATTCTCGATAAAAAAGTTCTGCTGAGTAGGCAACGGGCTTACACCTAAGGATTTGGAATTGTTCTTCCCTGGAAATGAAATGGAATGAGTCTGAGGAATTTAATAGATCTTCCTCAATCCTCAAAAGCATATTAAGGTTGAGTACTGGCTGAAAATTTAGGCAAAAGACAAAAATCCTCACCTGTAATACTTTGGTTGGATTCAACCTCTTTATCAGTGGCTGTTCGCTCCAAATGCTCAGCGGCATCAGCAACTAGAGAAACCCCAGCAATGGCAGCCTTCTCCCATTTTTTATATGCGGCAGATGAGACAATACCTGTCAACAGTACTTTTATCAATTGATGCATTATTTTTACTTAGCTACAAAGGCATAGAATATGAAATTAGGAAAGAGTGTCTATGTAACTAACTACCAAAATTGAAAAACAGAAATTAAAAGGACCATAGAATCTGGCTTCGTTTATTGGACCTTGTTCTCTGGAAAGTTATTCCTTTGGCATTAGTTTGGTCTATATGGAAAGAGAGAAATTATAGAACTTTTAGGCCCCTTATAGCTCACATGGTATAGTTTTTGTCTTGTTTCTTAGTATTCATTCTCAAGGAGTGGATTGAGTGTCTTTTCACGGGTTTGGTTTCTAAATTGACTTGGATGTAGAACCTTCTCTCTCAATTGATAAACTTTGAAACTTAAGTTGTACTTACCCTTTCTCAGGGTTTTGTGATTAATACCGTTACATATTTTGCCGACCAAAAAAAAATAAGAAAAGAAAAAGAATATGGCTTCTAATGCATACTTTCCCAAGCGATCAACTAACTGTTATTGTATCTAGCCTATCTTCATAACTTTTAAGGACAAACGAAAATATTATTACCTGGTTTCCGTCGCTGCCTTGGGGGTTTCATAGCAGTTGAGTCACCTCTATTGTTCCCATGGTTAACACCAATGTTTAAATTGCGTTTCAATAGTGTTTTTGCTGGTCCTAATTTTGGGATGTTTCGACTGTCGACTAAAACCAATTTAATTGTGTGGTCATCATGTCCTGATGCTCTACTCTGATTTGAAACCACACTTGGAGCTGTAGGAGGGCAGTTTTCTCCCTGCAACGGTTGTTTCTTCACATTCTTCTTCCGGTCTTTTAAGAGTTGGTGCTCCTTCATATGAAAGGAATATTAATCAGTTCAGCTCAAGTACAAGTGTTTTACATTATACAGGTGGATTCAAGGATGTCATATAAACATTTCTGACTAACCAAGGCTTCTATAAATATCTTAAACCTTCGAGGTTTTAAGTGAAGCTTTGAAGCTTTGCAGCTATACTTTTCTAGTAAGGACCACCTGTCAAGCAAATCACAAATTATAAGAAATATAGCAATGTGCCAGCTAAGATTTTTCAGAGGAGAAAAATTACACACTACTACAACATAATACATAAACAACCGTAGTCCTCTACTCTAAAGACTAAACAATAAGCTCTTGAGCCGACTCTTCTTGATAACGTTTATATTATAAGTAACCAAAGATATATCAGTTATTCACCCTCAACTATAAGTGAAAAGAATCCAACATCAATTTGACAGTAAATATTTGGAAGATACCATTCAACTCAAATCAATACAAGTGAGCTTTATCCCACAAGGTCAACTATAAAAAAATCTTTTTGTTCTTCTCCTCTATCCGACTTTTCTTGAAATCCACACCAAGTCACCAGAAGTCTATAGTTATACTCTATAGTTATACTGGTGATGTAATAAGGTATCAGAGAAAAGACTTCATATGATTAGCTGGTAAGTCTTACCATCGCAGCATTGCAGCATTAGTATCTTTAGAGTTTTTTGCATCCAGACACACTCCAGGACCCAACAGCTTATTCATACGCCTCACGAGACGATAGTAATAATGCCTGACCTGATAACAAATAACATAGATTTTAAGAAAAAATTTGAAGACGAGGGAGCACAATTATGGCAACAAATCACCAAAATTCCATGGCAAGCACCTGATCCTTGTTCTTACTTTGGACACGACAGGTTATCTTTTCGAAATTCTGCAACCAAGAGACCTGCAGTTAGCATCATAAAAGTAGAAAGAAAAAATTAACACCAAATTCCTTGTGGGAAGTAAAATGCCTTGCCAACTTGTCGTAAGGCATTGAAGAAGCTTTCCTCCTCTTCACGTGTCCAAGCAGCCCATTGCCGTGTTGGCCTTTTAGCTGCAATCAGAATTAAAGAACGATTAGAAGACAATGCAGCTGAAACGCATCTAATGTACAATTATTAATTGAGTTATATACCAGGCGGCTGTGGCACAACATAACTGGGAGTTGATGATGATACACCCGAATCTCCATCATGAACCAAGATGTTCTCTGGATGGCGATTTCTATCGGGATCTAAGGAAACTACAGCCTCTGTCTGCATGTTAAATACATTTGATGAATGCTATATCCTCATCCTCCAGTTTCTAATCCCCAACTGATATTCTTCTGTCTGCAACTTGGTAAAATTTGTATGCAGTAACCTAGTTGGGCAAGGGGGGAGAAGCTAAGCATCCATAATAAAACTGAACGTGTTCATCTTCATAAATCTCCACGTCCCATAATACAACGAAGATTGATAAATTATCCTAAAACAAATAAAATATCGTGGAAGGCTCGGAATATCACAAATTCAACATAAAAAAGCACAAAGTCCATATATCGAGTAAAGCAAACGTTCAAGGCTCGGAATATCACAACTTCTTAGACGAGTCAATAAACATCGAAACCCCGTTTGGCAGCTGAGAAAGTGTCCGAGCAGTGCAGATATAGAAAATCTGAGTACTTATTTAGATCTAAAGAAGGATAATCAACTTAGTCTTTCCTAGTCCATCTGCTTGGGCACGTTGACTCGAATATCTCCCATTTATTATGTAAACACAAAAGATTAGAGAAAACTCAATCCTTCTTAGTTCATTATCATCTCAGCAGCCAAGCAAGGGCTAGAAAATCGAATTGCAGCAGCATGAATAACGACTCCCAATAAATATGGTGTGTGTGTTTGTAATTTGAGTCGAATTGTCAGTACCTGAGACAGATTCCGGGTAAACGACCAAAACCTAGCACCGCAAAGCACGAGCTTCTGAATTTCGGCAAAAAACCGACTGAAACCGGCGTGAATCTTCCGGCAGATTTCTACAGTTTGGAGAGAAAGGAAAAAAGATTTTTTTTTTAAATTTTAGGCAAAAAAGAATAAAAAGTAAATTAGAAAATATAGTTAAAGTAATTCATTTGAATTATTATTAAGAAAAAGATTAGTTCCTAAAATAACTTTTAATTAAAAAAGCCAACATGAGGGGATATCTAAGATGAGCCTTGTGTGATTTAAGAAGAAAATCAAGAGAGACACATAAAAGCATGTAACTAGGATATTTTCTTTTGTCCAAATTATAAAATTTAAGGGAAAATGAGAAGTAGTCAGACTGAAATCCACGACCTCTTCTAAGTGTGGGTTTAATCAATTGTATCAATATATCTCATCAGCAAAACACATAACGTATATAACACTCATTACAAAATGAATTTGATGGTGAAGATCACATTTATTTAAACCTTAATCAATTGCCAATTTGTGTAGAATCACATTTACTTTTGGGCCATTAGCACTTGGAAGCACAAAAATGTAGAAAAGAGGAATACGGAAGCAAGGAATCTATTATATGGTCAAAGCATCTCAAAGCACTATTAAACATTCTTAATCATCAGCTTCTCTCTAATTAATAAATGATTAGGGAGAAAGTAAAAGGCATAGCCACAGCTTCTTCCCCTGGCATCTTTCAATTGTTAAGGTATCAACAACTTAAGCCAATCTGTTGCACCAAAATGCATTGTTCAAAGAGTTCGGCTACATGTTGGCTAGAGTAGGGAAGCATACAACAGCTCTTGCAATATAAAGGGAAGTATTTGTTTTATTTCAATATCAAAATGGTGCAAACTCATCCTTAAAACTCCCTTGCAATTAGAATCTAGCTAAGTAGCTCATATGAAAACATGGGAAATACATAGCAACTTAGGGACAGTGAAGGGAAAAATGATTGGTAGCACTTTTCTTTCATCATGGACAGCCGGGGACGATTCGTGGCGGTTCACTGGTGGAATCATGTTCCCAATCCTTTGGGTTCTCTCTTCTTTCCATCCCAACCCGACCTAGACCAACAATCATTGCCAAGCATAGTCATCTGTTACTCGGAGAGATAAACCCGCAGTTGACAGTATATCATCTCCACGGGCATGTACTCTGCCTACAATGATATGTTCAAACCATGGAAAGCAATTTAAATCTCAGAAAACAGAAGTCTTCAGTTAACTCACAATACAGTAGCTTCTGTTATAACATTCCTGGTAGAAAAATTGCCTCATTGGAAAAATGCAGATTCTAGCTGTGCTAAAAACCATCCTGCCAGATAATGATCCACCTAAAAGAAAATATCCGAGTAAGCTCTGTCGATATATAGCATAACCAGCTTTTCCTCATTATCTGATAAATTCATCCAGATTCAGTTGATTTAGAAAGCATTAATCTGAACATTGGAGCTCCACGGTCAATAACATGTCGTTCCCAATCTGAACGAACTCCAAATGGGTTTTCATCCAGCCATTCTCCTTGATCAGTTTTTATATCAGATTTATCATGCATGATAGCAAGTTTACCCTTTCCGTACTTTAGAAAGTCTTCTTTCATTCTCACAGCAACGGTTTCTATATCTGATTGCAGAAAGACCTATGAGATAGAAGAGAATTCAGTAAATAGCTGTACACTTTGTTATTTAACTGGCAAAATGAAAACATGATCTCTCTGTATTCTCGTACTCTGGAAACAGATGAAGTGACAAGTATACCATGACGTGGTATGAAGAGATATTTTAGATAAGGAAATGTAACGTGGCATACATTTGGGGCCGGAAAGAGGGAGGGAGAGAGAGAGAGAGGGAGAGAGAGAGAGAGAGAGAGAGAGAGAGAGAGAGAGAGAGAGAGAGAGTAGTGTGTACAAAAGAATAATACAGAAGTAGAGCTGCAATAGACAGTGTGTTACCTTTCCATGAGAGCTAAGCAGGTCCGCTATTGCTTCAACTAATGACCTTTGCAGCATTCTCCATCTATGCTCTGGTTTGTTAAAACCAGGGTTGGGACACTAAATATGGAAAAAAAATCTGGAGTGATAACAGTCAATGAAATAAAAGAAATAGGAAAACGATAAAGTAACACAGAAACATAAAGAAGAAATCCCCCCGTTCCTCTCTTGCAGATTACATAACAATCCATTCTTCAGTTTTCAACTTCTCTTAACAATTGGTGGCAAATGTTCGATATGAAAAATCAAAGTAGGGGTCGTTTATGATACGAAATCTGCAGATGATTATACAGTGACTGTGAAAATGAAAGAAGGAAAGTAATCAGTTTATAGAATCTCATTCTCTTTCTTCGCAACGGATCATCAGAAAGGGGTTTAGAATTAAATCACTACATTCATGACTACGAGCAAAGTTAAAGAATGAATATCCAAAAAATTTACACTGTGATAAAACCATCGTGATGCAAACATGGCATGCAATAACTGCCTAATTATGGTGGCAGGAATTGAGTTGGGATTAGTCAATCGAATATTAACAGAATCAACTAAGTCAAGGACCCACTGGTTTGGGTTTGGGGGAACAATAAAGAATGTCTGCTTGTGGTTGGTGTATTGTCCGTGTGGAGGTAGTGCATTCCATTGGTATTAGTTTTTCCAAAGGTTTTCTCATAGAACTGAAGAATGGATTCTTCAGCCGTAGCATTTCGATAATTGACACAAGTAAAGCTATCTATAAGCTCTCCAGCTTGAATAAGAGCTAAGCTGCAGACTCCGACAGTGATAGACAATACGATTATATTTACTACAGTCCGACTTACCTGTATGGACACGAGAACTAACTCTCCTGGATAACTGGATACTATGGACCGAAATGTTGATGTCGCATTTGTTGCAATGAAGTACCTGAACGCAGATAAAACCAATAGAAAGTATCTAAGGTGATGAAAAACAAGGGAAAATTAGTAATACAATTACCGTTTTGCATCGGAGAAAGCAGTTTGTATGTTCTTAAATTACTTCAAGAGCATACTTGTTGTCAAGGTAATAACCTTACCCATTTTTCATCCCCATTTGAGAAATAGAATTCAGGCAACGGCTTACGAGCTGAGAAAGTTATTGTGTCAACAAAATATAATTGGTTAAGTAGTTAAGCAGTAAAGGGAAAATTCGGATAGAAAGGAGAGAACCTTTTCATTAATCTCTATACCGAGAAAATTCATATATTTGTTTCTTCTAGCCATTTCCAAGAGAAACATCCCATTACCTGCAATTTCTCAATGACAAAAACTAACTTCAGAATAGAGCAATCAGTGACAAAATTATAATGTTCTTTTTAATGAAAGTTACTCCGGAGAAGATCAGATTAAAGTAAGCAGAAACTAATATACCAACTTCCAGTAAAAATCAGCACAGACTGTTCAATAGTCTTCTGCCATAAATATAAAAAGCATGATTTTTCTGGCTTTTATTACATTTTCAGCTGTTATAGATGATGTTATGAGAGCTAAACTGCAGAAGGGAATAGAGTAGAAATACCACTTCCAATGTCAACTACCAAAGGTTGAGCTGGATCACGATAGACTGCATTCCAGTCAATATAATATGGGTATGCCTGCATAATGAAATTACTTTAAGCAATCTATGACGTCCCCCAAGCGGCCAACTCTGGTAGAATGTAAACGTGCATATTTTTCTTCCTATAAAGGTAATGGTGTGATTCAGCCCTTAAATCGGGAATCGCCTAGCCCAAATATTTGCATACTAGTTTCTTTCTAAGATCCATTCTTTGAGCCATTGTTTGCATAGTATTTCATTTGTTTAGATTAAGGATACCAACTGACTTCTTGTCTGCCAGAAGAACAAAAACAAACCTCAGATATAAGGCAAGAGTTTCCATGAGTACAATTCAAACAATTATATATCATGTTCGGGTAGAGACATACCCGAAACATGAAACTTTGACACATACAGAACTCAATGCATAACTAAATGTAACAATCGTGAGCTACCAACTATAAGCAACTGATCATTTGAATGAAATTTATTTTTTTCTTCAAAGCTCAACATAAACCATGTGCCACTCCATATTCTATTTTCTTTTAACTTTTGGTTGCAGCAGTTAAAACGCAGGAAATAAAAAGAGTAAGAAACTTACTCTATCCAATGCCAATACCCCAGGAAGCTTTCTTCCTTTAAGAAACTCCCATACAACCGAAGCATTCTCAAGCATATGGTAAACAGAGACAGAACTTGATTCTTGTATTATTGCTTTGCATGCCATGTTCCCAACAACAGTTATCTCACAATCGCTTCGACTTAGTTGATCAAGCATTTTTGCCAATTTAGATGCTCCATTTGTATATGCGCTCGAAACACTGAATTTGACTGGACCAATCCACATAATCTTCTATAATACATCAGTAGAAAGTGAGAGCTGTTCTTTGATGAAAAAGCAAGCTACTGCGGAGAAGGACTACTATTATCCATAAATTAACTCCATGTGAACTTAAGAATAAATTATTTTGACTAAATTAGAACTCCACATATTTCACTATTCTATCATTTGGAAACTTCTTTTCAACTTTAGGATAAAAAAATGCCCAACGAAAAACATTAACTTTTGATCTCACCTGGCATTTTTTAAGCAAGGAGTCTATCTTGTCCAATGATAAAGGTCCAAGATCCGCAGGTGCCCAACCTGAAAAAGGAAGAATTGTGTTAAAGTATAACAAATTGAAGTATTAATTGTCAAACTAAATAACAGTATAGAAAGATGATAACTCACCGTCTGGAATATTATGAGCAGAAAATATTTTCATTTGCTTCGGGAGAGAATCATCCATGCACCAGAAATCTTCTGGGTATATGACTTGTAAGTTTCTATCAAAAGCCAACTGGATTATCTCTAAAGCTTCTGGAAGTGTCCTGCGTTCCACTAAATGCGAAGGAACTGGGAGCCCCAAGGCATGCATTATTGGAAATGACATCATTCCAACAAAGACCAATGCATCACATGTAGAAGCTAAAAAATGCAAGGCAGCTGCTTTGTCAAAAAGATTACCCCCTCCCATCTAAATCACATAAGGAATAGAAATGAGGCCTAAAGGATGTACATAGATTTCCAGCACTTCAAACAAGAAATTAACATAGCAGCAAGGACATACAATTGCAACATAGGGTTTTCTCTTGGTTTCTGAAGCTTTCTTTAAGTGAAGCAAGCTTTCTTCAAAATGAAAGCCAGCTAGGCATGCAGAGCAGAAGCGGGCAACACCAACCGTGGATGCAAGAATTCTATGGGACGGAGAAAAGGAATCATTAACAAAAATGTCAACTTCTGAAGACAATAGTTCAGCAAACTTTGAACAATTAGCAACTTCCTCTTTATACTTGGAAAGATTCTCAAGGAGCAGGATATCAGCTTTCTTGAAGCCTTCCATGATTGATGACATATCATAAGAAATGGGTTTTACATGAAGAACTTTGAGTTGAAGAAGAGATGAGAGCGAATCTGAACACAAAAAAAAAACACATCAAGTTAGGTCACAAGATACAAATTAATAAGGCAAATAAAATGTCTTAGACTGAAGCAACAAAGGTCTTAGATACAATACCTGCAACATACTCTGCAACAAGATGTTTCGACCTATTCTTTATGCTCCAGTCACTCACTAAAATTACTCTTGCTCCAGTGGTACATAAATACTTGATAGTAAATACTGCATTGGTGATTGATTGAGTTCTCTGCTCAGGTTTTTCTTGCAGCAATATAGTTGAGTCGAATCTGACCATGACAACTTTTGCAGCAAGCTCTTCTAGTGGAAATTCTCTGAGCGTTTGCACGTGCGGGAAGACCTCCAAATTCTTCTCTCTACAAACATAGGTCTAAGTACACATCCATTAATGCAAAGATGAGAACTAAATGTCAAAGATATCAGATGCAATTATACGATTAAGCCATGCAAATCAACAATATGACAAGTATAACCAACAATTGCCCGACCAATTCAACACATCGGCACTAAAAATTGTGAATTCGCAAGTATTAATATTCCATTTAATAGAACAGATAAACACAGAGCATGAATTGTATAACGATAAAGTACTTTAATACTTTCTAAATACAATAGAAATGTTGACCAGGGAGAGATTATACACCAATAAATTGAACTTCGAAATAACCAACACGATCCAATTTACTTCTTTTTTAAGCAAAATGCTTCCACAAAGTCTTATACTCAACACAATGCTAATTACTTAAGAAACTGAAAATTCAATTGAATACAACAAATTCCTCTGCGGTACAAGAACTAGAAGAATAGATAATGATGAAAGAAGGTGAACTATTCTAGTACCTCAGACTTGAGCAACCTCTTCTTATTGTCCACTAGCCCCAAACTTCCTGTAAAGAGTTAATTTTAATAAGAGAGCAAACTCACTAGAGAAAAGTAAAAGAGCGAACGTAGAATTTAACTCTTAATCAATGGTGTTCTAATTAATATACCTGGCATTGATGATTGAAAACCATGATACTTGTAACACTCTGCGGGCATGCTGGAAAATGAGTACATTTTTTGCTGAAGCAATTTAGAGTGATCATGGGCGCTTAATTTAGTAGAGAAAACTCCCTGAGGTAGATTCAAAAGTTGACTCATCTCCTTTGTGTTGAACTGCGATGGGTTAAGTGAGTGAAAGAGAGTGAGTGAGAGAGATAGAGAGCAAAGGAGAGCTACCTCTGAGTGTCAGAAAGAAGCAGAAAGCAACGAGTTTCTTCTCTACGTGACGCTCTTCTTATCTAGTCGGAAGTTGGTATTGTTCGACGCGTCGATGTCGCTGTATACTATTCGTCGTTTTGATGTGAAAACGCTGCGTCCCGAGAAACCAATCTAAAAAAGAAAAGCTTTTCTTCGTCGAAGCAAAAGTTCAGGCGCTTTTTGGTATTGCTTCATCCACTGCGGATTACAGTGAAGCAAATCCGTACCCGTCCGGCGCCGTCAAAGTCAAACCTTAGATTTCTCCTTTATCTGAAAATCTGAGTATTGGGGTTCAATAGAAATGGGCTTGGGGTTCGTTTTTGGCCTCCTCGGAGTTTTAATTCTAGGTCATGCCGCTTATTCAGCCATCCAATGTATGCCCCAAATGACCAGGCTTTCTTGCTATTCTATATTTTCTGTTCTGATCGGAAATTGGGTGCTTTGGTATTGAATTTTGTGCTGTTGCAGATAGGAGCTTGCTGAAGATCATGGAAGAGGAGTTTGCAAGGCCTCCCATTAACGTAAGTTTTTTTAATGGTTTTTTCAACATTTACTTTGATTCCCACTCTACTGCTTTAGTGATGCACATGGATGAAAGTGTTTCGTCAATGAAGGTAGCAGTTGAATTGCTTCTGGGATTAGTTTTGTGTATGTGGGCGGCACTGACGGCGCCGGGCAAGTTTCTTTCAATACAACCAGATTCGGAAGAGAATCGGTAAGTTTATTTCAGAAGAAAATTTTGGTATCTTCGAATAAATTTGTGTAAATCAATAGCTCTGCTGTTAGAATTGGTATAGAGTCATAGACAATACAAGGCTACAACTTGTGGCTACAAACCTCCCTTTAGTGAAAAGTTTCGGTTTTTTTCGATTACGAAAGGACTCAAACCTCCCTTTAGTTTTTCTAGATTGAATTTCTTCTTTGAAGCTTTTGGGTATCAAGAAATTCCACACTTATGGTTAAAGCCTGGAAGTGAACATGATTATGTGTTCTTCTGATCCTTGGAACAGAGGATTAGAAACTTTTTAGTGTTGATCACTGGAAATCCTGTTCTCCTCAAACATTTAAATGAACACTTAGTATGCAATTTAGAAGTGATCAGATCGCAGGTTCAGCTTGAAGGACCCTTAAAGGGTTTACGATAAATAGTCTGGTCACTCTTTTCCATTGTCCTTTTCGAGTACTAGCTTTCAGTTTATTGTTTTTAAAGCAGAAAGAAGCTTTCCATTAACAGAGCAACAGCATAAAAAAGTGAGGAATATATTTCTATGAACATATAGATTTGAGTATCCAAAACATGCTGTTCTTTATTTGTACGAGGAGCAAACTGATTTAGGCAAATGGACTGAATTGCTAACATATAGATGTTGTCTACAAAAATGCAGGATGGTTTCTCTACCTGCCAATGGAGACTTCATGATCTTCAACCATCGAGGCAAAGCTTTTCCAACGCAAGCAGATTTGAAGTTGAAATACTGAAGTCGTTGAACGATTGAACCGACCACCCTCAAGCATACTTGAACTAGAAAATAGTGCATTTGGAAACTAGTCAAATTATAAATTTTTTAGCCTTTCAAATTACGTTAACCTATTCAGCTGAAATTTCGAGATTTTACGCTCATCGGTTTACTTATTAATAGCAGTTATCTTCTATGTTTACTCGCTGAATTGAAATTTGGAAACGTGGATAGTTCGTTCACCTGCTTCAGAAAGTAGGTGGTTTTTCTTGGTTAATAAGAAGTTTGGCTACGTTGATGATCTGCGAGGACCATTCTGTGGTGTTCTGGAAGAAGATGAAAACAAATATAACTTTGGAGTAACTAGTTATTACACGTGGGAATTGTGATAACGTGTAATTAAATATACGTTAAAATGTAAAATACATCCATTCACTTTGATGAAACTGTAAACTATTCTCCTATATTTTTTCTTCTTCATATTTTTATACCTCTATACTTTGACTAAACTATAAAATATATTCCTCTGACGTTTTTTAGTTAAATTTAACAAAAAAATTAACTCCATCAATTTTCCTCCATTTTCGCTCATTTTTACTTTCAACACATTTTTTAGATCTGATTTTTTTGTTTTTCTTTAATGATTTTTTTTTACTTTATTCTTAAAAAAATTCTTCTTTATTCTTAAAAAATCTGTTTCAATCATACTGTAATGAATTTTTTTTGCTTTATTTTTAAAAAATCTATTTCATTCATATGATTAAAAATATAATATATATTGCTTGGAGGTTGTTTTGGTGGGTAGTTCTACTTACAAGTTACTTCTATTTTAGATCGTTGCAATCCCAGAGAATTTTGTGAGAGAGTTTTTGTATTTTTAATTCATTTTTACTATAATAATATAATTTCTTCATCGTCTCTCTAAAATTTATTTTCCTTTTCAAATTATGTAAAAAGACTCTTCATTTTTTTAATGACATTTTCTATAGGATTTGGCGGAACTTGGCTCTCCCAAAAGTTCATGATATGTAGTGAAGATTGTTACATGGCAAATGTAACCTTTTATTCATTCTTTAAACTTTTTATTGAACTGAACCTAAAGTCTCAATGATTTCCTATTAAAAACAATTACAAATATATGTTATTCATATGATTAGAAAAAATAAAAAATATAACTTAGTTTATTGAAATTTTATAATGAAAAATTTTTTAGTAGCAATTTTTTTTATGATAAACCCTTTTTTGAGTAGCAGATTTTTTATAGAATGAAACAAATTTTTTTAAGAATGAAACAAATTCGTTACAGTATGAATGAAGCTATTTTTTTTAAGAATAAAGAAGATTTTTATTTAAGAATAAAGCAAAAAAAAATTCATTAAAGGAAAGTAAAAAAATCAGATCTGGAAAATGTATTGGAAGTGAAAATGAGGGGAAATAGATGAAAATAATGGGAAATAATGGAGGAAATTGGGGGAAATGGATGAAGTTAATTTTTTTATTAAATTTAACCAAAAAAGTCATGGAATGGTATATTTTACAGTTTAATCAAAGTGCATGAGTATAAAAATATGAAAAAGTATAGGTGTATTGTTTGCAGTTTCATCAAAGTGTAAGTGTGTATTTTATATTTTAGCCTTAAACATATTATATTTTTGCTATGGTTATTACTTATAATCATGTTGTGTTATGATAATTTAAAAGAAATGTATTTAGCAACATATTATTTGTATTTAATTTGTCAGTAAACAATGTAAATTATTATTGTTTTATTTGTTGATATATTTTTATTTAACAAAGTCGAACAAAATCATGTATGTCTCTAGAAAAAAAATAAGAATGTATAGTAGAAACATGCTCTAAAAAATTAAAAGAAAAATGATTTCATTAGAATTAAGTTATCTATTTCTGTTTATATAAATTTTGATCTTTATTTTTTCATTTATATTGTAGATTTATATTTTTTAATATTTGTAAATTTTGTGTGACTATGCTTGTGGAATTTTATGTTATTTCTACCATCGTAACAACAAATACTTCTATTGTTTCAAACCAAAAATGGTATTAATAAGTTTATGACAGTTCAGGTTGGTCAAATAGTCATAGTATTTTTTATAGTTGATAAAAAAATAATAGCACCGACGAATGAGAATGTGACAAATGTACTTTTGAGGTATTTTAGCATTAGTAAAAATATGTGGACATAATGATCATTTTGTTGTAAACCTTCATTTGAAGTTGAAATTAGAAAAAATATTATGTGCTATGAAGAGAGTTTGTAATAATTTTTTATTACCTTCATAAAAATATTTTTAAAGAGTTGTAATTTTTTTACAGTTCATTAAGTGTTGTTTCATATATGTAAAGTTGTACTAAAAAATTTATAATTTCACAGTTATCATCTGTAAAATTATGTTTCCGTTTTGTAAAGCTATATTATATGCTAAGAAAAAAGTCTATGATAAATTTTGTATTGTCTTCATAAAGATTATTTTAAAAAGTTGTAACTTAAGAAACTTAATTAATTAACATTTATAAATTAATGAAATTTCTAAATTAATTAATTATGCTAAATATTTATAAATTAATTAATTTAATAGTTGTTTGTTCTAAAATAATTAATCAATTAATTAAAATTAATAAATTAACTAATTTTGTAACTTATCAAATCTGCAAAGTTTTTTAAACATATGTAATTTGCGGCTGCCATCCGTAATATGTTGTTATAGATTTATAAAATTGTATTAAATAGATGTCATCTAAAAATTGTCATATTGAAATAGTGCATCATTTCAAATATTTCAAAAGGGTGGAATAGAATTGACATGACTCTTCAATTTTTTATTCATAATTAATAATTAATCAAAGTTTAACCCCCTCTACTTGAAGGGCAATTCAAAATTAGTAACTAATTAGGTTTTGACACTGACAATTTAAAGGGTAATTTAAGGTAAATAATTTAGTAAAATTGGTAAACGAAAGTTTCATAGAGAATGTCCATTTTAAATATTATTCCGCTGATGAAAAGAACATATTTTCCCTTTTGTATCTTCTATTGCCTATTTCATTAATTGTGACCTACCCCACAATTTTTTAGTGTATTGAATTAGTACGCATTCCATTAATTTAATGCCCGCTTAGATTAAAACATAATATTTCATTCATATCTGGGTACTTCAGAACTAGGAAGTATTTTCTTGCTATAAACTGAAGAGGTGCAATATCTTCCAGCTTTCCAACTGGAACAGAGTACCAAGAAGCAGAGCACTGATATCAGCTGCATTAATGCGTTTGATCAGCAGTAGTGGAGGTACCAGAACCAAGAGCTTAACTATGAAATAATTTTCGACAAAACATAGTTAACGTGATAGAGATTAATTAGACAAAGGGAACTCACTATAGAATTCTTATGCTGCTAATTAGCAAATGATGTACACAACCAACAGCCTTGCCATTCAAAATATAACGGCTATAATTCCCATCAATTTTACAACTGAGATTCAGCTCTAATGGGTTTTCAATAGAATCATCAAGAATATATCTCAGTCTCGTTGTCGCTTCTTTCCTGATCCTCTCTGAACCATAACACCATTCTCCCAACTCCTTTCTTCTGATGGCTCGAAAACGATGATTCACTCGGAAACTTCTTTGAAGTTTTTAAATTAAATTTAACAATAGGCCTGCAGTCATGAAGATTCTTCCTCTTGACATCCCCATCATTGGCAACCTCAGTACCTTTAACAGGAGTAAAGGCCTCTACCATAGACACAAGGTTTCTACTTACCGAATTATCTACGCACTCAGTCGGTAAGCCACACGAAGAAATCTCATCTGCCATCTCTCGCAATTTCATCCCATGGAATGTGTTACTTCCATTCTTGTTCGTGAGATATGTGGTCCTCTCATTACACATAGGTGGATGAATGTGAGTCTTTGGGTCTGGGAAAGCTGGTAACCAATTTGGTATATGTGTACCGGGTGGAATTTCACCCATCTGAACAAAGCTCTGAATATCCTTCCTGCTCCTGATAACCGGAAAGTGAGGCAAAGGCCGAGCAAAAGGAGTCTCATCAGCTGAAATCATATACCCTTCAGTAGCCTTCATTGTACCCGAACTGGCAAGACATTGTTTGAGCTTCGACGCACCCTGATAACCCTGTGATGCTTCCAGATCTTCCAGACCTCTAATAATGTCAAAGACGTTACACTGTGTTCTACCAGCTAAATTACCATAGAGATTCGATATCTTCCCCAAATCGTGGAGGTATCTGATTGCAATGTCAGCAAGAGTGACCAAAGCAGACTCTTTGAAGGTCCGAAGTCCCACGCTCTTGCATATTTGTGCCACTGCAATCTTTACCACTTCTCCCCCGAAGTCATCAGCCCCAGCTCTCCTCGAAACATTAAATTGATATTCATTCCTTCTCTTCCTAGATACACCTCCACGGCTCATATTGTGCCTTACTAAATATTTTGAAACAACATTATTCACCCCATTAAGCTCCTCTCAAAACATGATCTCAGACAGATAGTACCCTACACACTAGCCAAATAAGAGGATTTAACCTCCTCGAGAAGCATTAAATGAAGGGAAAGTACGAATTTGACGATTAACGTAAATTTTCCTGGGATTTAAGCAATATGATTTTCGGAGAATCAAAGCGGGAAAAGCCAAAAAGACTCTACTACGTTCAGCATGTATGAGGATTTTGTTCTTTGGGGATCAGAAATAAGAACACGACCTCGAATCCTTCTTATTTGTCAAATTTTATCCGAAACCAAACAGTAGGGGGAGAGAAACAATCTATATTGGTCCCTAGAAACCTAGAGAAATATAAATCAGAAACCCCAACCTTACAAGTTAACAAGAGGTTCAACTGATTAGGGCAGCAAAGAAAGTCATCCGAATCTTACCAGATATTCTCAAAGACACCAAAACAATTCACCATTAACCCAGCCGTCGAACATAATCAAACCCTAAAGAAGAAAACAAGTTTTAGGGCATCAATAAGCAATATTCCCGGATCATAAGGAGGTCAGCGATGACAGGAATTAACAATTAATAGTGGAGAAGATAAAAGGAAAACCGTCATAAAACCCTAGAGGAAAGGGGCAGCAACGAAAGGGAAGATTTATGGATATTTAACCAAAGGCTCTTAAACAGAGCATCTAAAGGAAAAGGACGCCCCAAGATGTGGCTCAGCTGATTAAGAGGTCGAGTGACATGGGTTTAAAGTTCAATTCTTCACTCTCAGAGGTATATAGATGTTGTATATTTATGTCTCATGCGCTCATTATTCATCATTTAATTACTCTCAAGTTTTAACTGATAGAGACACAGTGGTAATCATGGGGATAGGAATGCAATGTTTTATGTTGTGTAGTGGGGTCAACCCCTCTTACTTAATTAGAAAAAAAAACGTAAGGTTTATAAGTAAGAAAACAAGAAATGTCCCACAAAATTAGATGTAATCATACCTACGATAAATCATATAAGAAAAACATGGTTATCTGATTACAAAATGATAAAAAATATTGAATTCTTAGGATAAGAATTTTCTAAGACACTATAAGGGAGAAATTCAATCTGAACTATCCGTACAGATTTGGACGACTTAAATCATAAGTAATGAATTCTGATTTCATGTTAATAGATCTGGACCATATAAAAACATATTGAATGATCTGGATTACACGAACTGCGGTCATCTATTGAGATACCCTTTCCGAGTTCTTAGTACTTCCTAACCACTAAATATTTTCTCTTCCATTTGATACTATGCTGGCTTTTATTTTTCTTGTGAATTGAGTAGTAGGTTTTATCATCCATTCTTATTTTTAGAGAATAAAAAAAATACTACATTTTGAAACGATACATCTAAATTCTCAGCCAATTTGCATGTTGCATTATATTTGAAGAACTTGTGAAAGAATATGATCTCCTTATGAAAATGAGACACGAAGTATTGCTAGTGGTCGATCTATACCTTTATAGAAGATAATCTCATTCTCACCAAATCCGTATTTATATTTCAACACAATAGATCCTCTTAGTTTATGCGTCAATGAAACTTTTTATATTTGCTGCCTCCACTTCTTCATCAGCAGTGTCATTGATATCAGATCCTCTAGCTCATGCTAGAAAGAAGAGACCCCTTTGTACGTAGCTTTTCAATGAAAAGCCTTACCATCATCAGCCCTCTACTTCTTTCTTCTCTGTTCTTACTGGTAGACATTGGTGAGAGTCCTCTCTTAGAATTTTGTTTTGCCAAATGTACATCTTGTTTGCAGAGCTTGTGTGGGAGTTTTATACTCTAAAGTCTAAAGTGAAGTGAAGTTTGTACTGTGGCAGCAGTCTAATAACATTACAAATCCGTAGGAAGCTTGACAAAAGAAAGAATGATCTTTCTCAACCATTGAAGAGCATAATCTTGGAAGAAAAAAAATAAGGGAAAAACAGGAAGACAGCCTAGCAGGCATTGGTGTCTTTAAAAACATGTAGAATACAAAAATGCTGAACAAGTTCTAATCAAGGTCATTATCCATTCCAGAACATGCAAATCAAGAGTCAATTCCATAACCAAATGAAAAAACTACTCAACACCATGATGTTCATCACAACTATAACATGAATATGTGGTCTCGCGTCACGTATATTATCAGATCATAGTAATATTGAATACCATGATTATACATAGTATTTCTCTAACCAAATCATTCAGTTTTGATAGCTATGGAAGTTGCAGCCATGATTCAAAAACAATTCAATCAATCATTCACCAAAACAAGTCAGTGACATAACTCAGATAGATAATTACGAACCATAAAACTCGTGTTGATATGCTTAACAGCTGCTTCACAGCATTTAGATATATACATATGGTATATGTAATCCATCAAATATTCAGAATACACATTCTACACAAAAGACAGAGGCTGGAATTTACTGTATAATCAATTGAGCACTTAGGAGTAAAGACTACTCTTTTTCTCACAAAAAATTAATTAAACAGTTTGTTTGCGTTCGAATCTGGTACCAGGGTCGTCGTTGCTGGGGAAAACTTCGAATCCGGTTACCATTGCATCTGGCGGACCACGACGACACCTCTGCTCCATTTCATGAACCGAGTCAGGGTTACCAGAGAACAGAGCTTCAACAGATCCATCTCTCCTGTTCCGCACCCAACCCTTTAACCCTAATTGGTTTGCATTCTCCACCGTCCAGTTCCTGTAGAACACCCCCTGTACCCTTCCCTTTATCACCACCCTAACCTGCAATTATGCAACCATAATTCATCCCTCAAAAACCAAAATTCGACAGAGAAAACCAATTATCACCTCCGAGGAAATTCGCTTCTATTTGTGTTGGTTAATTCCATTATTGCACCTGATTGCTCCAAATAATTGAAAAATAGAAAGATATAATATCACCACCACAAGAAATTCATCATTAGTACTGCTGAAGGACGAAGGACGAAGGAGTATTAGATAATTACCGTTTTGGTACTGTTGGACTGATCAGAGTCCGGAACGGCATGAGGACTGGTTCCGGTGGTCATTATGAAGAGAAAATGTCGAAGATGAGGTGAACGAGGTCGTGGCAGAGAACAAAGAGGAGGATGAGGAAAAAGAAGACGGTGGCGAAGCGAAAGAGAAGAATGAGAAGGAGAAGGGTGATGATGATGGAGATGGACGAATCTAAGAAAAGAACTAGCATCACTACTGTTGCTAATGCGCCATTTATCGGGGAAGTGCCGGGAAGAGAGGAATTTGGTACTGTTGTGGCGGATCACAGAACCAAGTCGTGGTGGTACCGATGGAGCTGATGCCATTGGATTGGCTTTACTTGATAAAAGGCTGACTTAATAAGTGAATAGTGATTAGTGACTTCTTGAGGATTCCGAGAAAGTGATGCTGATTTGTGCAACTTCTGACACAGAAATTATCAAGACTATCTGTTTCGTTAATCATATCCGTTGACTATATAAATTAATGGTTCAAATTTGTTCTAATTTAAAAATAAATAAATATAAAATACAGTTACTTCTTTATTTTTATTTTAAATTGATCAGAATTTTCAGATGTGAATCAATGGGCTAAGATTAAATGTTGTGGGGTCTAAACCATTGTGTAGCTTATAAATCCAATAATTTCTCTTTTGGGAGAGGTTAAAAAGGAGAGTCATTGAATATTACTCGTATCTTACTCATATATAACAAGTAAATTCCACCCATCCAATTAATACTTATATTCATTTATGAAATTCAAAACCCACTTATTATATGAAATACATGCAGGTGCTCGAACTTGCGGGTATTTTTAACATCTCCAGTAACACATTTTTTTATCTCTTGATTGTTTATGATTGAACCATGGCGAGGTAAAACATTATTTTTCACGCCATGATTCTAGTGAATTATAGTTAGAGGGTAACTTTCAAGATGAATTGATACCTATGGTTAGATCCTGCACTCATATCATATATATTGATGTATTAGGTTGCTCTTTAAAACGAGCGAATTGGCTTGTTTATCTTTTAAACCAAACCTGATTATGATCAATCCAATCTTTGAGTTGAAGGATTGCAGGACCATATCAGACCGACTCGCACGTGGAATATTCATTTTGAACCAGCCTAGTCTGAACCGGTTTAGACATTAGGTATTGCAATAGAAAATCAATATATTACTAAGAATTTTGTAGTTTGACTCGAGCAACTCATTAAAAATGGTTGGTTACAATGCCCACACCGTGTAATAGCATGTTTCGGCCAATAAAAATTATCTCAGACCTTTCCAATTGTCATCACTATCTATATCAAATATGTCAGTTGTTCGAGTCACATTTAATTTATCTCTGTATGATTTTGTAACTTATTAAAAAGCAAATGAGTAGCTTTTATGGACTTAGTTTTAGCTCAAATTTATTTGATCTAACAAATTTTTCATTTGTTTTAAAATTAAAAGTAATTGCACCAAATAGACAAGTATTGAAAGCCAATTTAAGAAATAACAGATTTTTTCAAATTATAGATAAACAACAGATTTTTAGTGACACGTCATCAAACAACTGTTGACGACTTTGTAGTTGACGATTTTAACCTTCAATTTACATATTTCATAATCATATTTGATGGGGTCATTGTATTTAATTAAATAATTTAGAATTTATTGTCTTTCAATTCTAACGTTATTTTTTTAATTAAATTATATGATAATCAATGTTTGATTATAGTTTCATTTTTTAGCTAATATTGATAAGAAAGTATTTTAGTTTCAATGATTGATTCTAATTTTGATAAGGTAAATAGTATATTTTTATTGTCATGTTATCAATCTGCTGTTAACGAGTCTGTGGTTGAAGATTTTAAAATTTGATTTATAAATTTCATAATCAAATTTGATAGAGTCCTTGCATTTAATTAAATATTCTAAAATTTATTATCTTTGAATTCAAACATTATTTTTATTTTTATATTTAATTAAATTAGATGATAATCAATAATTGATTCTAATTTTTTAGCTAATTCTGATAGGAAAATATTATAGTTTCAATAATTGATTCTAATCCTGATAAGGTCAATAGTAAATTTTCAGTGTCACATCATCAACCGGCTATCGACGAATTTGTAGTTGATGATTTTAAATTTTAATTTACAGATTTAATAATCAGATATATTGGGGTACTTGCATTTATTTAAATATTTCAGAATTTATTGTCTTTCAATTCAAATGTTATTTATTTTATTTTAAATTAAATTAGATGATAATCAATGATTGATTCTAGTTTCCTTTTTTATTTTTGGTTGATGGCGTTAATGGCTTTGGAATTTGATTTAAAAAGCTAAGAATTAATTACACCCATAATTATAGTATTAAAATCAGTATATCATCTATAAACGTCTGATATGCTTGAATACCTTTGAAAACACGTATTATCTATAAATATTTTGAAAGATTTTTCAAATAATATTTGTTGATGGAGTTGTATTAGTATTATCACTGATATACTTGAAGAATTATTTTTAATGATTATGCAATAAAAGTGTTTATTATTGTTTTTAATAGATTTAATTTATTAACAATATACCGATCATATATCTGAGAAAATATCTAATATGTTATATATAGATGGGGGTCAATTTAGTCTAAAATATTGATTAATTAGGAAACCTGTTTTTTACTTAAATTTATTGAAAACCTGCTATTTTTTAAAGCACCATTTTAAAGTTGTCTATTATGTAAATTTTCCCTAAAATTAATTCTTTTTGAAATAGTAATTTATGGTGACCAACAAAGTTTGGTTTAGTAATTAGCGGTAAATTGCTCCAAAAAGTTATTAGTGGCAAGACTTGACACTACAACAAATATGTGCTTTTATAGCATATGATGACCGCGTTTTGTGTCAAAATGCAATGAAAATTCATTCTGATTCGCGGGCCAAAGGCACGGGGACAAATTTCCCAAAACCTGCGTAAAATTAGACTCTCTTCTCACAGCTCTCTCTCTCTCTCTCTTCAATCTTTCACATAGCTCTCTCTTCAAACTCTACGAAAGTGCGAAACCTAGGGATCTCCTCGCGATTCTCACTCTTTCATCTTTCTCGAGAAGTTCTCTCTCGTTAAGCTCTCTCTTTCATGAAGCTCTCTCTCTCTCTCTCTCTCTACAGTTTATTGCAGCTCTCTCTTTAGTTTTGTCGCAGCCTCAACTCTCGCAGCTCTCTCTCACAGATTTCCTCACATCTCTCTGTTTCTCTTGTCTCGTAGCCCTATCTCACACCTAGATCTCTCTCACAACTCTCTCTATCTCTCAATTCTGTATCACAACTTTGTTTCCCAACTCTCTCCCACTTCGATTTCATATCTCAGAACTAAAGGTTGGGGTTTTTTCTTACGAGGTAGGTTTTAATCTCAAATTCATGTCTGATTTTTGTGGATGACTTTTATGTTTTTTCTGAGTTAATTGAGATCTGGCCAAGGATAGAGCTCCTGCTTTTCTGACTAATACCATTTTCTAGCTAGGTGAAACTAAGGGTTTGCGTTCGTGATCCTAAGCATGTTCAACGTTCGTGATTTTGTTTCGGAAGATTGTAAATTAGTTTATTAAATAGTTTTGTTATCTAATATGTGCTTTTGATCTCAAAGATACCTTCTCTGTCTGTGGGAGTTTTAAATTTAAAAGGTATAGTCTTTCTATTTGGTTTTGCTATAGTCCTTCTGTTGTAAAAGAGTATGATGACATTGTTTAGGTTGACAATAACACACATATATCTCCCCATTTTTTATTCTCATTTGTTATAGAACTATTATTGTATGGAATATTTGTATAGTTATCGTTGTTGGATCAAGTTTTAAAATTTGAGAAAAAATTATTCAACCACAAACAATTCATAGGCGGGTTATAAAATTTTTTTACATCAACCAATTAATCATATTAAATATTAAAATCATACGTCTGACTATGCATACAAACTTAAACGTATTCAAAAGTGGTTGAAACAATTTATACATTTTCATTGTATCAGAGACTTTCTTAATTGGTGGAATGCTTCGCGTTCTTCGATCTTCAAATCCAAGAGCTTCAATTAGTCTTCACACCAACAAACACTCGTGGGATTTAGAAGTATATATCGCAAGGAAGTCGTTAGGAACTGATTGTGGGCTCTCAAAATAATTGAGGAAGAAAAATCAAATTTTTCTTTTCCTCTGGTGATTTCGACGACGACAGAATGAGGGGGAGAGAGAAACATTTTTCTGCTCTATGTGATTAGGGGTGTGTCAACACACTTAAAGAGGCAACCCTAATGCCACCCCTTATATAATAATTTTAAATTTTTCACATATATCATATATATGTGTAATTTCTAAAATTCACCCCCATAATTTATAATTGCCAGCATTGCATCTCCCATTAAAGTCAATATTGTGTCCAAATTCATCATTCCAAAAATTAATTTTCATCAATTAATTAATTAATTTATCTTATTTACTAATTATCCAATAAGTAGGAAATAATAAATAAATTAATTTAAACATCAATTAATTGCTCTTCACTAATTAAGCAAGAACAGCCATCACATACGGGTTCACGAAATACGCATTGGCCCCAAAATACATTTCAGTCCAACTGATGTTGTTTCTTTTATTATTGTCCTCATGAGCTACTCTTGAGACCGAATGGACCCACATGAATAAAGTTATAGGACCCAAATACTCGATGAATTTATCTCCATAAATTCCTGACATATTTAATCCTAATATCGTACGACTCCATTATATGTTTGATACCTGATCAACTCTCGATTCATGCATGCTACATTTTCTGTTGGTGCAAATAAACATTTTTATTTCACGGTTCACATAATATTTTAACATATTATCCTTTGGACTATCAATAACAAAAGCAGGATGTAAAATTACCGTTTTACCCATTTTGTTATTTTCTTTAACTCTTTTATTGGCGGTGAATAAGAAAGACGTAATAGTGAATTTTTCGTACAATTCCCCATGCCTCATTCAATGATACATCATTGAGTACCTGGCCAAGTTAATTTATTCACATAGTCATCAATAAAGTATAAGGTGATATTGTTACATTTTGTAATCTAACCACGAATTTTCATATTTGCCAATCACGTAACTCCAACATAGTTGAATCATAATCCCAATAGTCGAGGTATTATCCAGCAATTCGAACTCACTCCTTGACATATCAAAGATTGTTACTAACTAGGTCAAGTTTTGTATTCACCTCATGATCAAGATAATTACAAAAATATCCTTAAGGTGTAGCAATTATATTTAGAGCTAGATAAATAGTTTTACTCCAAACTAATTTGTTACTGGTCTATTCAATTTGTTCCATCGTAAATATCAAAAATTTAGAGCTATATAACGCTTTATTAGTTTGGAAAAAATAAGTTTTGAAATTATAAACTTTTATAAAAATTAAATCCCAATTAAAATTTTATAACTTCTATAAAATTTTGCATTGTATTTAAATTATAACGCATTAAAAATTAAACTATAATGATGCATGTACATGCTACATTACATTTTGATATTGACATATCAATATTTCTATATGGCATGTTATATGATGATGCGAGATTAAAAATAAATCATCAGTTCAAATTTAACCTCCCTACTGGCTCATTTCTAATTAGAACCTAAAAAAAATAATAACTAACTTACAATTAATTTAAATACTAGTCTCCATGATGTTTGTAATAATCTCTTTGTCGTTCAAGAAGTTCCACTAATTTTATAACTTTTTACAACAGTGCAGTCTCAATTTCAAAATTCAAAATTTTGATAAAAAAAACACTTTAATTAAGGAAAACTATTTTTCTAATTAAATAATCCCTTTAAAATCTTTTTAAAATTTAAAATATAAAAGATAAAAAGATAAAATGATAATTATCTTTTAAATTTAAAATTCAAAAGATAAAATAGGGAAAATGGGTAATTATTCTTTTGAATTCAAAATTCAAAAGATAAAATTATAAAATAGATAATTATCTTTTGAATTCAAATTCACGTGATAAATAGATAAAATTAGATAATTATCTTTTGAATCTTAATTATCTTTTATCTGTTTAAAATCAAAAATCAAAAATTTTAAATTTTAAAGATAAAAGATGAGATTAAGATTTTTACGAAACATCAAAGCACTTTCTAAACTCTAATTGTTATCGCTTAGGGTTTCACAAACCCTACTCACCACGCAGGGCACGACAATGGACAGCAGGAGGTGGCACGATACGACGGCAGGTGGTAGTAGCTGCAGTAGCGATGGTAACAGCGACAGTGACAGTTTTGATGATGACGATGATGGCGACAACGACGTATTACAGGGAATTAAAAAAAATACAACCTTTGTAGGAAAATAAATTACATAAAATTCTATCCCTCAATTTTGGCGTACATCAATTCTAAAATTGAGAAAAACTCTTAGAGCCAATAGAAGGTTCTGATACCAATTGTCGGATCAAGTTTTAAAATTTGAGGAAAATCATTGAATTTCTGGGATCAATAGGTTTTAAAATTAACTAAAAATAAGTTTAAACCACGAACGGTTCGTGGGTGGAATATAAAAAACAATTAACTTATTTAATCGAATTAAATAATTTAAAACTAAACAACGTGCGATTATGCATATACGATATTAAACGAGAAGATAAGATTAGTTTTCACCTATACTTTGTATCGGAGAATTTATGAACATACGGGTTTCCTTCGAGCGTTCCTCAAGCTTCGGGATATGAATCACGCACTTGAACTCCAAGAACAATTTGTAAATTTCATCCATTAACAACCATATGTTAATTTCAGAAATATATCTCACGAAAATTTTGTGTAAGAATTTGAATGTGGGCTTTCAAAATGACTAAAGGAAAAAATCGAATATTTTCCCTTCAATACTTTTTAACCGGAGGCTATCACTAGGGAGGGGAGAAAACTCTTTTTAATTATATCTAATATGAGATCTATATCTCTATCTCTCTCTTTCTCTGCAATCAAATTGTTATTAGATATTTATAAAATCTAATTTTTGATATTTACAAATATACCTATATATTTTAAATTTCTGAAAATTCAACCTCATATATTCAAATTACCGAAAATTAGTATATCTCCACAGTGTTAGAATTGTATCAAAATTTATCAATTCAATTGATAGATTTAATTGATAATTGTCAATTAATTAATTTTTTATTTTTATTTACTAATCATCCAATAATTAGAAAATAATAAATTAATTAATTTTAATATAATTAATCACACTTAACCAATTAAGTGACATCCCCTATCACATATGGCTCTAGGTTCCTTAGAATTCACTACAGCCCCACTATTATCACAATAAAGTGTCGTGGGCTTGTTAGCATCTGGAACAACTTTCAGAGTCTTCAAGAACTTTCTAAGACATATAGCCTTCTTTGCTGCTTTTCAAGATGCCACATATTTAGTTTTCATGGCAGAATCAATAATGCGAGATTGCTTGATACTTCTCCATACAACTGCTCCACCGTTCAGGATGAACACCGATCTTGAAGTGGACCTCTTAGAATCTTTATCAGCTTGGAAATTAGAATCAATATACCCTGTCATATTCAAGTCACTACCTGAATACACAAGCATCTAATTCCTTGTTCTCCTGATATACTTAAGGATATGTTTGATAGCATTCCAATGTTCAATTCGAGGATTAGATTGGAAACGACTCACCACGCCATAACATAGCAAATGTCTGGCCTAGTGCAAAGCATCGCATGCATGAGACTTACTACGGATGGAGCATATGGAGTCTTTCTCATGTTTTCATCTTCTTGAGGAGTCTTGGGAGACTGCTCCTTGGAGAGGCTGACTCTATGTCTAAAAAGAAGAAATCATTTCTTGGAGTTTTGCATACTGAAGTGATCCAACACCTATCAAAATAAGATACTTGAGACAGTGCCAATTGTATATTCTTCCTATCTCGAAATATCTGAATACCTAAGACAAATGCAACTTCTCTAAGATACTTCATATCAAATTGATTTGTAAGCCAAATCTTGACATCAGATAATTTTCCTACATCATTCCTAATGAGTAGAATATCATCTATGTACAAAACTAAAAAAACCACATTTTCTTCGTGTATCAGCTTATATACACAGGGTTCATCCATTAACTGTTCAAAACCATAATTATTAACAGTTTCGTGGAATCTAATATTCCACGACCGTGACTCTTGCTTATGTCCATAAATGGACTTTTGTTGTTCAAAAACTTTGCCATCTTGGCCTTTATTCATGAACCTGTCTGGTTGAGCCATGTAAATACGCTCATCAAGATTGTCATTTAGAAAAGAAGTCTTGATGTCCATTTGTCAGATTTCATAATCAATGGCAGTAACAATGGACAAAAGAATTCAGATAGATTTAAGCATGGCCACCGACGAGAAGGTATTTTCATAGTCTATTCCTTCCTTTTGAGTGTAGCCCTTGGCTACTAACTTAGCTTTGAATGTCTCTACATTCCCATCCGAACCTCTTTTCGTCTTATAGATCCATTTGCATCCTACAAGTTTTATCCATTCAGGAGGATCTACAAGCTTCCAGACTCCGTTCGAGTACATCGAATGTATCTCAATGTTCATGGCTTCTTGCCATAAGTTTATTTCAGGACCAATCATGGCCTCTGAGTAGGAGACAGGTTCATCGAGGTCTTTATCTGAGACAACTGTCAAAGCTTCCATAGGACATATACCTCTCAGGTTGTCTCACAAACCTCCCACTACGTCGAGGCTCCATAGGTTCTGGCTCCTGTCGTAGTTCTTCCATCATTGAATCTGAAATAATTTCTAATTGGGGAGTCAGTGTCATCCCACTCAATAATTCCTCTCGCACAACTGGGCTTCTCGATTGTACACTTTTAATGTAATCTTCTTCAGGAAAATGAGCATTCGTGCAATGAATGTTTTTTGGTCAGTCGTACTGTAGAAGATGTACCCTTCGTTTCTTTAGGATATGCTATAAACATGTATAATTTTGAACGATTGGCAAACTTGCCTGTCTTTGGTAATAAAACATGTGCTGAGCACCCCCATATTTTAAAATTGTTAATAATTTACTTTCATCTATACCATCTTTCATATGGTGTACCATGCACCATCTTCGATGAAACTTGGTTCAGAATATATGTTGTTGTTTCTAAGGCATATCTCCAGAAGGAATTTAGGAGGGATGAGTAACTAATCATGGATCTAACCATATTCATCAAAGTTTGATTCCTTCTCTCTGACACATCATTCTGTTGTGGCATACCAGGTGTTGTGAGTTGAGAAAGAATACATTCTTCCTTAAGAAAGTTTTCGAACTCTCCTGGCAAGTACTGTCCACCACGTTCGGATCGTAGTGTTTTGATTTATTTTTCTAATTGCTTTTCAATCAAGGCCTTATACTCTTTGAACTTTTCAAAGGTTTCAGACTTTTGACGCATTAGATAAACATAACCAAAACGTGAGTAGTCATTAGTGAAGATTACGAAGTATTCATAACATCCTCTTACTTTGGTATTCAACGGCCTACACATATAACTATGTATGAGTTCAAGGAATTGAAAGGCTCTTTCACCTTTTGCTGAAAATGGCATCTTAGTCATTTTGCCTTCAATACAAGATTCGCATGTGGGTAGTGATCTCACACTTAGAATTTACAAAGGACCATCCTTCACAAGTCTTTTAATCTTGTCCATGCTAATATGCCCAAGATGTAAGTGTAACAAATATATTAGATCGGTTGAGTCATACTTCAACCTTTTACTATCCCTTTGTGAATCAACATTCACTTCAATGTCACATATCATTGGAACTATTGGTTTTAAGTAAAACAATTATTTATCAAACGTGCAGTAGTAGTAATTAAGCAGTCATTTCTAATGATACCATTATTTTTATCAATGGAATTCAAATTGAATCCTTACTCAATTAAACTAGCTACTGAAATAAGGTTTTTTTCCAAAAAAATTAAGGTATAATAAACAACACGTAAAAATAGATAACCGTTATCAAGTTCCAACTGATACAGCCAATACTAGTGTTGTATTCCCCATACGAACGATGAACTCGACCAAGATATCTGCTAGAGATAATCCAGGTAGTTGCATATCCAATGGTTATCGACTCCACAGTGAGGACACTTCTCACAACATGTCCACCTTGCAGTGCCCTTACCATTTGCAAGTTTTGAGTTTCTACTTCTTAGCCTTATGCAGACATCCTCTCGTGTTTCCTTTTGGCGCTAGAGGTGGAAGGCTTATTTTCAGTAAAGTTTTCCTCTCCAGTCTTCCTTTTTCCCTTTAGAAACAAAGTCTCAATGGTTTGCAACTCCTTCATAATCTCAGGAAGTGAGTAGCTCAACTTATTTATCAAATACTTAAGTTTAAAGTTCTCGAAGGTATGAGGCAGAGTCTCTAGGATCATATCCACCTGAGTCTCACCATCAACCTCAACACCTATGATCTCTTTCTCTTTCAGATAATTAACGATCATCATAATATGTTATCTGACAAGAGTTTTAGATTTTATCGTGTAGTTCATAAGGTTTCGTACAACTTCCTGTTTGGCTTAACGACTTCGATCTTCGAACATTTCGATGATGTTCAACATCATATCAGTGATGGTTTCCAAATTCTGATATTGTTGTTACAACACATTGCTAACAGAAGCCAAGATGTAATATCTGGCAATCTCATCAGAATGTAGCCAAGAAGCAGAAGCATCATTTTCCTCTTGAGTCGATTCACTAAAAGGCTCAAAGGAACAAGGGTTGGCGAGCACGAACTTGTGCTTTTCAATCGTTAGTACGATATCAAGATTGTGTTTTCAATCACTATAATTATCGAAAAGAATAAATAAAGCGGTGTAAATAAATGCTCAATCATTTAGGAAAGTATGATGCATGATGGAACTACTTAAATATTTAAAAATCCATTAAAAATAATTTCCTCCATGATGTTACGATAAAAAATGATAGCTTGTCTCATCGAAAGATGAAGTCCAAGCAATCTCTTATCGCATCGAGACTCTTCTCGTTTGGTTAATGCTCAAATGTCACCATATCTAGGTTAACCAATCACCAATGGTTTTGGTTACCTTGACCTCATTGACTAGCCCCTAAGTGGAGATTCCAATGTACTTTAGTCTAAGTGTTTAACCAACGCATCGAATCTTAAAAATTGTTATGGACTAACAATCCGTTTATGGGATGGCCCTGCCCCACCATTTCTTTTAAAAGTCTTAGTTTCTCTAGCAGCTCGATGACTCAAAGTGACACGACTCCAAAGTTTTTCCTATTGAAGTGAGGACTGCTATGAGCGATTCTAAACCATTCCTCATTGCATGATCAAGTTCACGTTGGAGACCTTGGGAACGTTTCAATGTAAACGACCCTCCCACTTAGTTTCTAAAAAAAAATTAGATTTTTGGTTGTTTTTCAAAACATAACTTTTATTAATTTGAAAAATGTGATGAAATTTATAAATCCTCTATTTAATTTTAAATCCCATTTTGACATCATAACCATTATAAATTTCACATTGTAAGTAAATTATAACCATTATAAATTAATCTACAATGATGCATGTATAGCCATGACAATTTGATATTGGCATATCCCTAGTTCTATATGAAAATTAATTCATAAATTTAAAATTAACCTCCCTATTGGCTCATCTCTAATTACAACCCAAAATAATAATAAATAAATTATAAATTAATTTGTAAACTAATCATCATGACGTCTGTAATTTTCTCATTCTTCTCCACGTTGTCTCACCACTTTATAACTCTTTACAAAAGTCCATTCCCATTTAAAAATCCAAATTTAAAATTCAAAATTTCAAATTTCAAATTTAAATTCAAATTTCAAATTTAAATTCAAATTTCAAATTTAAATTCAAATTTCAAATTTCAAAAATTCAAAATTTAAATTTTGATTAAAACCCTTTAATTAAGAATAACTATTTTCTTAATTAAATAATCTCATTAATTATCCCAGTCTTTTTTAAAATAAAATGATAACATTGATAATTATCTTTTGATTTCAAAATTTAAAAGATAAAAAGATAAAAATAGATAATTATCTTCGAATTCAAAATTCAAAAGATATAAAGATAAAATAGATAATTTTCTTTTGAATTTTTGTTATCTTTTATTCGTTTAAAATTTAAAATTTAAAAATTTAAAAGATAAAAAAATAGGATAAGAGTTATCATGAAAGATCACAGGGTTTCCTAAACCCCAATTGTTATCATCTAGGATTTCAAACCCTAGTCACCATGCAGGGCACGACAGCGGAAAGCGGCAGTGACAGTGCCAGAACAACATTGTCGGCTGCCAGAACAGCAACTCTGGAATGAACAGTGATTCTGACGTGAACAGTACTCCGGCGATGGTTTCGAGGCGATGATGATTTTACATTAGATTTATAAAAATACAACTCTTGCAAGAAAATAAATCACATAAAATCATATGCCTCAAATTCGGCGTACATCAATTTTAAAACAAAATAAAATGCCTAGAGCCAATAGTTAGAGATCCAATCACATAATACATTCAAAACAATTTTGAATCTACCATACAAAATCATATGCCAATATCAACAAAATTCATTATACTTCATTTCAAAAATCTATATGCATAATCAAGAACATATGGCTCCGATACCATTTGTTGGGTTCAGTAGGTTTTAAGATTAACTAAAAGCAAGTTTGAACCACGAACGATTCATGGATGAAATATAAAAAAAAATCAATTAACTTATTTAATCAAATTAAATCATTTAAAATCAAACAACGTGCGATTAAGCATATAAGATATTAAACAAGAAGATAAGGTTAGAAACAAATTTTCACCTATACTTTGTATCGGAGAATTTCTGAACTGGCGGATTTTCTTCGAGTGTTCTTCAAGTTTCGGGATCCGAATCACGCACTTCAACTTCAAGAACGATTTGTAAATTTCGTCCACCAACAACCAATCGTTAATTTCATAAATATATCTCACGAGAATGTTCTATAGGAATTTGAGTGTGGGCTCTCAAAACGATTGAAAGAAAAAATTGAATATTTTTCCTTCAATACTGTCTCAATCGGCGGCAATCACTAGGGATATGGGAAAACTATTTTTTTCTGTATCTTATATGAGATCTGTATCTTATATGACATCTATATATCTATCTCTCTCTGCAATCAAGTTGCTATTTGATATTTATAAAATCTATTTTTTGATATTTACAAATATACCCATATATTTTAAATTTTCAAAAATTCACCTCATATTTTTAAATTGCCGAAAATCAGTATATCTCCACAGTATTAGAGTTGTATCAAAATTTAACAATCCAATGGATAGATTTAATTGATCATTATCAATTAATTTATTTATTTATTTTTATTTACTAATTATTCAATAATTAAAAAATAATAAATTAATAAATTTCGATACAATTAATCACATTTAACCAATTAAGTGATATCACCCATCACATATAGGTGTAGGAAATATTCCTTGACACCAAAACATATTTTGATCCAATTTACTTCGCTTCTCTATTCCTGTTCTCATGAGCTATTTTTTAGAGAGGATGGATCCACATGAAAAAAGCTAAGGATTCAAATATCCGGCGAATTTATCTCCATAAATTTCCGACCTATTTAATCCTGACATCGTATGACTCCACTATAGGTTCGATGCCGAATCAACTCTCGATTCATGTGCGCTACTTTTCTGTTGGTGTAAAAAAATCTTTTTTATTTTCACCTTCCACATAATATTTTAAGTAATATCCATCATGAATATCAGTAACAAGAGCGGAATGTAAAATTATCATTTTACCCCTATTGTTATTATTTCCTTAGCTCTTTTATTAACTATGAATAAAAAAGATATAATAGTGAATTGTCTCATACAATTCACAAGTCTTAATCAATGACTCATTTCATTAATTGAATACCTAGTCAGGTTAATTTATTCATACACCCATGAATAAAAGTATAAGGTTATATTGTTACTTTCGCAATCCAACCATGAATTTTCATATCTATGAATCACGTAATTCTAACTTAATTGAATTACAATCCCAACAGATGAGGTATTGCCCGCCAATTTGAACTCACTCATTTGACATATAAAAAATTGTAACTAATTAAGTCAAACTACGTATTCACCTAAGGATTAAGATAATTATGAAAATATCATTTAGGTGTAATAATTAGATTTAGAGCTTGGTAAACGATTTTGGGCTCTAAACTAATTTGTCACTTGTCTATTCAACATGTTCATAACATGTCTAGGATAGCTGTTTGAGTCTCCACTCCCATGCCGCATGAATGTCATCCATTGGTTCAACCTAACAGTCGTAATCAGATTTGATTGCCCAGTCAATCCTAAGACTGCGAATATCATTCTGAATTTTCTAAGAAGTGTTCGTCTGGAAACGCCTCTGTCTTTACTATTCGTTCATTGATGAAAGTTCTAAGACTTGAATAACTTATAAACACACTTTAATTTAAAATAAAACTTTCAATTCATTTATAAAAATTTAATAATACTGATGTATGAGAAATAACTAAATACAAATAAGTAGTTATTTCACGTTACTTTATGGACATATTTCAACATGAACCACGAACGATTCGTGGGCAAAATATAAATTTTTTTACATCAACCAATTTAATCATATTAAATATTAAAATCATACATCCGATTATGCATATAAAGTTAAACGTATTCAAAAGAGATAGAATCAATTTATACCTTTTCGTTGTTTCAGAGACTTTTTGAATTGGTGGAATCCTTATTAAATGCTTTGCGTTCTTCAATCTTCAAATCCAAGAACTTCAATTAGTCTTCGCACCAACAACCACTCGTTGAATTCAGAAGTATATCTGGCAAGGACGTTGTTAAGAACTAAGTGTGGATTCTCAAAACAACTGAGGAAGAAAATCAAATTTTTCTCTTTCTCTGGTGATTTATGCGGCAACAGTGGGAGGGAGAGAAAGAAACATTTTTCTGCTCTATGTGATTAGGGTTATGTCAACACACTGAGGGAGGCAACTCTGATACCATCCCTTTTATATTAATTTTGAAAATTTCACACATACCCCATATATGATTAATTTCTGAAATTCACCCCTTGTGGAAAATTACATCTTCCATTAAAGTCAATATTGTGTCCAAATTCATCAATCCAAAATTGATAAATTAAATTGATCTCCATCAATTAATTAATTAATGACACTTATTTACTAATTATCCAATACTTATAAAATAATAAATTAATTAATTTAAATATTAATTAATTACTCTTCACTAATTAAGTGACAACACCCATGGCATATAGGTTCAGGAAATACACTTTGGCCCCAAAATACATTGTGGTCCAAGTGATGTTGTTTCTTCTATTCCTTTCCTCATGAGCTACTTCTGAGACCAAATGGACTCATATGAACAAAGCTAAAGATTCAAATACCCGGTGAATTTATCTCCATAAATTCTTAACCTATTTAATCATGAAATTGCACGACTCCACTACAGGTTCGATGCCAATTCAACTCTCGATTCATGTGTGTTACATTTTTTGTTGGTGCAAATAAACATTTTTATTTTACGGTCCACAGAATATTTTAACATATCACATTTGTGAATACCAGTAACAAGAACATGATATAAAATGACCATTTTACCCCTATGGTTATTGTTTCATTAACTCATTTATTGACTTTGAATAAGAAAGACATAATAGTGAATTATCTCGTACAATTCCATATGTCTTATTCAATGATACATTTTATGGAGTACCTGGACATGTTAATTTATTCACACACATATCAATAAAGCATAAGGTAATATTGTTTCATTTTGTAATCTAATCACAAATTTCAATATCTGTGAATCACGCAACTCTAACATAATTAAATCATGGTCCCAATAGCCGAGATATTGTCCGACAATTCAAACTCACTCCTTTGATGTATGAAAGATTGTAACTAACTAGGTCAAATTTCGTATTCACTCCGGGATTAATGTAATTATAAAAATACCTTTAAGGTGTAATAATTAGATTTAGAGCTAGATAAACAGTTTTACTCCAAACTTACTTGTTTCTGGTCTATTCAACATGTTCCATAACATGACTAGGCCAACTGTTAGAGTCTCCACTCCCATGCCCCAAGACTGGCATCCTTTGATTTAACCTAACAGTCGTAATCGGACTCGATTGTCCAGTTGATTCTAAGATTGCTAATACCATTCTGAAATCTGAACTATTTCAGAAGAGTTTGTCTGGAAGACTCTTTAGTCTTTACTCTTCTTACGTTGACAATAGTTCCAAGACTTGAGTGAATTATAAACACATTTTAATGAATAGAAGAACTTTCATTCATTCCTTAAATTCAGTAATACAAAATGTATGAGAATAACTAAATACTCATAAATAATTATTACATCATTCTTTATGGACATAATTCCAACAATAGTGATACTTGCAAGTTACAACAACTAATTTTTCTCACCAAACTGAATATTAGTATTGTTTAGCTTTTCATGTGTAGCTTTTGCATTAAGTCTATGTTCAATTTCTTGTAGTCTGCTTTTATGAACACCGATTGATTATGCTGCTAAAGAATTTATGAACACCATTTTCATTTACAATATTAGTCTTGAATAAGACACTACTATATGATATAGTTTGCTTTCTTTTGGTGTCCAATATAATATGTTTGTCTTATATGTAGCAAACATGCAAACGTCTTGAGTGGTTTATACTATTCCTTTTGGGCATAGTACAAATAATTTAGTTATTTTGGGCAATGAGAAGATTATTTAGAAGTAAATCTTTTTGTAGAAATAAGTCTACAATAAATACAATACCAGACATAATTAATGAAGAACACTTTGAATACCTAGCACATGATCAATTAGGGTATGGAATATACCCAAAAACAGTAGTAAACAAATCTATAAATCAACATGGTCTGTTGCTTCCTTCAAGTCTCAGCATCAAATAAAAACAATTGATAAAATATATACTCTTTGGAAAGAGCATGAGACTTTTCAATTTATTTCCCCTAATGCAATTAAACATCACATTGAAGAATGATATAATTTCATTCATTTTGGTTTAGTCTATATTGGAGTTAAATCACTCACAAGGAAAGCCTAAATACCTATGTCTTGTCAGCCTTGTGAGATGCAAGATTTACTAATTTTAATGATAGTATTTTAAGATTAATTAAATCATCACTTTGTAATGGTTCAATCCATTTTAATTATTTTTCAGATTTGTTTGTTAGTTTAACAGACCCACACATTCTTAAATCTTTAACTTTAAATATCAAACTAGTGGTTAACATATCTTAGAAGGTGCCCAAACCCTAGCTTTGATTTTTAGAATACGTTATGAAATCACCAAAAATAATATTAATTTCTAAGCCATCAATAGGAGTCCAAAAAATCAAACTCTGTTGATTCAATTTAGCTAATGCAATGCCAATATTAGAGTTCCTAAAACTATTAGGTGGTCTGATATTACTTTGCCTACAAATTAGCTTTTAACCAATGAAAGCCAACTCACTCCAATTCAACGCCAATTGAAGATATTGATTATATCCAACAGTAAATGGATGGTACTGTTAAAATTAATTTTCAATCTTCTAGTTCAAATCCTCAAATTAGGGAGTTTAGCCATACTAGCACTTAAGAATTCCGTTCCTGAATCATATGTTTATTATGATCAAGATCTTAGGTTTCAATAATTAGAACCCAGCCAATCTCAATCGACGTAATTGGTTCAGAAAGACATATAATATGGATCAAAGAAAAATCAACATTGCTAAATGGAAGACGTTCATGCAAGAATTTAGAGTTGATATGTTTTTCCTTGATTATATCCAGGGAATTTTTGAAAAGAATATTAAAGTAATTTTCAGGATCAAATGGGTCAAGAAAGACTCTAGTGTGGTGTCTGCTAGCCATCCCCCACATGAAAAATTATAATTAATCACAAAAATTCCTTAATCACTGATTCACCTTTTAAGATTTCAAAGGAAGAAGTATAAAAGTGGTTGAACAACTCAATTACACAAATCAAAGTTTAATAACAATAGGAAAATAATTAGATAAAATTGAGAATAAAGATTGATGATCTTCATGAACCTAGACCTAATGAATCTCTTAAAGAAACTCCTTTAATAAATCTTTTAGAAATACTGCTTTAAATATTGTTCCCCTTAATAAAAAGATTGATAAAATGCTTTAAGAATTGAAGAATAAATCTGTTGAATCATCTTCTTCTGTTAAGGTTATTGACCAAGACAGTAGTTTTGAATCAGAAAGTCATATGTTAGAATCCACTTATGAATCATCCACATTTCATGAATCTTCAAACATTCATAATATTGAAGACACATTTAAAAATTTAGAAATTAATAAATTGGAAGGAAGTGGCATAAAAAGCCTATTCTTCCAGACATTCAAATTACTGAATCTTTTTTAGTTAATCAATTTTCTGTTTCTGCAGAAAAATTGTATGGATAGAATATTGATGAGCTTTCAGACAGGAAGTCCTCAACAAATTACAACACATGGCTATGGTAGCCAACAGTTACATTACCACACATAATTTGCCTCACAATGAGGCAATCAAACTTTCAGTCACGAGATTCATAAGAATGCTTCATTCATGGTGGGAAAAACATCTCACAGAAAAATCTAAAAATACCATCCTTTCAACAGTAAATATTGATGTTGAAGGAACCCCAGACTGCTACAAAAAGAAGATTAGATGACAGGTAAAACCCATAATTATAACTCTATCTTGACGGCTGACCAACTATCATCTACCGGGCTGTCATCTTTAGTCATTTAAAAAAATCATCATTATAAAGGGGTACAATGACAGGGAATCCCCGTCATCGTAAGTATCGCGAAAAGTAGATAGATGACGCGGATTCTCCATCATCTTATTCGTCGCAAAAAGAATATAGATGACGGAGATTTCTAGTCATCTAAAGTTACTTCATGTAGACTTTAGATGACGGGGAATCCCCGTAATCTAAAGTTCAAGAAAAGAAAAAAAATAAAAGCTTTTATTTAATTAACTAGATCCCATTTTAATACATATGATTTCAATACATATCGATCCAATCTAGATAAAGGTTCCCAAAGCACCATAATCACCCCACATTGGATACCAGTCCAGAAAATCTTGCAAAAACACATATTAAACAAAGAAAATGTGGTGAAAGAAGAAAAAAGAACTTTTATTTCATTTATTCCACTAGCATTCAATCCAATAAAATCCAAATATGAAATAAGGGTATAACTATCAAGAACGTAAAATATAACAAGAAGAATAAAGAAGAGGTCTTGGTGAATCAGAAATTGTCGAAGCTCAACATAAAAAAAAACTTTATGAGCAAAAAATGAGTGAACCAGAAGCCGGATGAATAAAATGTCAGAATCACCCTTATCCTGAAAAGACATAGATGTAGTAAAGTTGGATTAGATTCGAGAGCTAACATCCATACAGTGTTTCAAAAAAATGACGATTTGGAAACTGTTACCTGATTATGTAGCTTTTTCCTCATCTACTCGTATTAGTGACAACACAGAGGCTATTTATTCAAATACTACTTCCTTTGGATGACTTCCATCAATCTGTACTTACTCTAAGAAAATTAATCTAAACTAGAATGGAGGGAAAAAAAATAAGAAAATGAGAAATAAAAGTAATATCAGACACTACACCGAAACATAAGCGTAGTTGCAGGTCATGCAACAAATAGTCCAACCACAACACCTTCTTCATTATGTTGAAGTATGCAGATAATATTGCTTCTGCATTTTGCTTGTATATTTGGAGACGTACCTTGACCTAACATAAAAATTACAACATACATTTTAGGTACAAAAATGGAGCTGATAATATATCAGTTTTATGGATATCAAATTATGGCATGTGTTGATAGATTAGTATTAAGGAATTAGGACTGAGTAATAGTATTGAGTCATACCCTAGGAATACTCCAAATAAATTGAAGTTGAGCTAAAGAGCATGAAGTATGGTCTTATTCAAAGAATATTGTTATAGCATGAACTTGTACACAACCATCCTAAAAAGAATATCAAGCAAATCTGATTAGAAAATCAATTAAGAATTGGGAGTTCTAAGAATCACAATATTAAAATACAAGAATCTCTTTATCTTTAACCTTTTCGCTTGGTAAGCTCTATTTCTATATATATGCACAGAAAATTTCCACCTTGTATGTATGTACTTGTATTTGTGCATTTCAAGAGAATGCCCGCTCAACTGCGAGGATGAGTCATTAGTTATTGTTTAGATGTAATAAAAAATAGTAATTACATTTCTAATATTAGATTTGTTCAGTTTTGAAAACTTCAATAAGATCCACTCAATTTTCTTATTTTTGCTGTCTTGTTAAATTAACATAAAAAGAATAGCTTTAGCTTTGCAAATCTCTTCATCCTTTATTTTCGGTTTCAGATTTCTCACAAATCAAGTATCTTTTACTTGTCTTTATGTCGATCATTTTTCTGCTAGGCTATAGTGTGATTAAGATTGAAAACGGTTTTTTGGCACCAAATAACAAAAAGACTGGGCAACTAAGATCAAGCTAGAAATGTTACAAATAAGTAATTAGAAAAAAATAGAAGAACAAGTTATATACCAGCACTAATCATAATCAACTTCTCCAAAGAAAAGAAAAGAAAACAAGTGCTTTTAATTCTTCTGAATCAAAGATAAATTAGTATATAAAAATCAAAGTGAGACAATCTCATTACTCAAACATACATTTTTTGAAAGTTTGGCCTTCTGATTGACCCTCGCCCAGCCACTAAATTCTCTTTAAAAAATCAAAACCAAAACATAAAGTCTTCCCAAATAGGAAACTAGGAATTTTCTTCCAACTCAAAACTAATGCTTTTTCAGAAGCTAAAACAGGCAACAAGAAATTAAAAATCACTTACTTCATGTTTAAGAACAAGTGAGCTATCAATAATTAGCAAATAACGCACTCTTGTAATTACATCAATGGTTCTTAAACCTGAAAATAACAATTTGGAACAAATGGTCAAAAATAAGAAAACTAGTCATAAATGGACATTAAGAATCAAAACTTACCATGAGGATCAACATTTCTTGCAATCTGAAGAGCATCTTAGTTTGTTAAATCTGAATTTACTTATGTAAAAACATTAAGTAAACAACTTGGGGCTTTTATGTATAACATGATCATTGTTCAAATTCATGCTTCAATGTCAGAAGGTCGATCTCCAACTAGAACCTTTGTTATCCCAAGGAAGATCAGCACATGTGTAATATCAAGAACATTTGGTGAAAAAATCTTCAAACAAATTTGCTTGTCTAAAACGTATTTGTTTCCACTAGCTTCCCTTCCAGTCTTAGCCTACTCTCCGTACTAGAGGAGGAAGGAGAATGTAAGAAATAGTATCTTCAACGTACTATTTGGTACAATAAATGCATACTATTATCCATACTCAGATGTAGACATTCGTTCACTCTTTCCCTCAACCATAGATGGAAATGATGCCTCCTGCAAGAAACATATGATTGCATTAAAATTGTTTGCCACTTAGACAACACAAAAGCCTACAAGACCTACATGGTGTAGAGTGTGCCAAATACACATGGACTTATTCATAAAGTCACAAAGAAAAGCAATCATCATACCTTCAGAATATTTTGAAAGAATATTCAGTACAAGAGCTCCCTGACTAGTCTATAATTAAGAAACATGAAATGGAGAAACCATCAAATCACTCCTAAATGATGTACGACTAAGTGTACACCAGGACTCAAATGCACACAATGTGATACATGTAGACATTACCTTTTCCTTGCGATTATCACGAAGCTTTTCCAGTCTGCTTTTGAAAGTCGAGAGTGAAAATGAATTTCCTACTAAAAATTTCCCAGCATCTTTACATGAATAGAATGAAAGATGAACTTCTGCTTAAACTATGAACTGCCTGATAAGATACATTATTAAGTTAATAAGAAGAAAACAAAACGTGAGCATAGAACTAGAAAATTATTCATACGAATTTAAATACTTTTTGTTAGTAAATGTAAAACTGAATGAATCTACCTCAAACATGGTGTCGGTAAGTAATTTTTCCGATTCCTTTGCACCCGAGTTGTTCTCCGAACAAATATCAGAAGCTAATAAGAAAGGGAATAGAAAAAAGGAAGAGGGGGGGGGGGATAAAGAGCATATTAGTACATAGTTAAAGGTAACAAAACTCTAGATAATTGGGTGACTCCAACACGTTCTCAAAATTAACGTACTGTGATAGATCTCTCTCAATGATCCACACTAGGGTTACGGTATAAGAACTCAAGCTCGTCATTAGCGCGCAAAGTGACGAAAGCCAAGGCATAACACCTTGGTTGAAGCTCAGCCCATCGCCAAAGACACCATTTTTCCTCTCTTGCGATCGTTCGAGAGCGAGAGATTAAGAGTGAGATAGGGAGAGAGAGAGTGAGATTGAGAGAGAGAGGGGGAGGGGGAGGGAGAGAGAGAGATTGAGAGAGAAGGGGGAGAGAGAGAGAGCGATGTGGACTTTGGGATTGGGAAAGAGAAAAAGAAGTGTAAACGATTATTATGGTGGCTTAAATAAGATGTCATTTTTGAAAATAAAATGAACTTTGGCTAATAAACGAGTTTTTTATACTATAAAACGATGACAAATTATTTTCACATTGTCATCGTAGGTAAGACATTAATGACAATTAATAAAAAAAACTGTTATAGTATCAAAATTACCTCACCCAACACCTTTTTCCTTTGACAGATTTTATAAAACTGTCATTGTACTAAATAAGTGGCTGTCATTGTATCTCATTTTTGTAGTAGTGCCAATTATTGGAGAAAATCAGGAATCGATGCATGACGCCATCAATACACTTCTTTACACAATAATTGAACATTTTATTGTAACGCCAAGTAATGCTACTTCGTGTATCCATGACCAATTAATCAATCTTAGGTGTCCAACCATAACTGATTTTGTTTGGTACAAAAAATATATTTTTGTCTAGAGTAATGTCAAATGATGATAGTAATCAACCCTTTTGGAAAGAAAAATTTATCAATGGCTTACCCAATTTGTTTGTCCATAAAATTCGGACAGTCATTAGTGATGACCTAGAAAAAATATACTACAATAGTCTCACCTATGGCACAATTATCACTATAATACAAAAAGAAGGTCTAAGAATGTGTATAGACATGAAAATTAATAAATAAATTAAAAAAAAAAGAAAACTATCAAATATGAATTAAGATATTTCTGCGAGCAACATGATTTTCCCGCTATTGCTCATTCCCAAAAGAATAGAAAAAATTCTCATTTAAATCCTAGAAGAATTTACAAACCTTATAGGGAAAAATACCACAAACAGAAAAGTAAAATTTTTGACAAATACTTCTTTAAGAATAAAAATATTATAGAGGAAGATTCAAAAAAAATATTGATTAAAGTTAAAATTAAGTATTTTAAATGTGGCCAGGATGGTCATTTTTCCAACACTTGTCAAGTCAAAAATAAAATTAATCAATTAAAAATCTTTGATTAAGATAATAAACAAGAATCATTTAGAATCATAGAATCAATAGATTACTATGAAAGTAGTAATGAAGATTTAGGAGAATTTGAATCTTCCGAATCTGACGAATTAAGTTTTTCAAGTTCTGGCAGTGATTATCTTAACATCTCTTTGGGATGCTGGGATAGCTGTTGTCAGAAAAATAATAATGTTTTAAATAAAAATGAAGAACAAGAAAATCTCTTGTCAGATTGAACTAGTAAAATTGAAAATCCTGAATTAAAATAAGAATACCCGGAAAGACTAGGAAGGTAATTCAAAAGAAGGAAAATTTCAAGTCTAATAATAATACTGCAAGGCTTTCACAAACTCTTGAAAAATTTAACAGATTTAAAGGAAAGGAAAAAGTAGTTACTTTACAGAAACTTCAAAAAGAAATAAAATAATATTAAAATTGGAATAAAATAATTAAAAGAACCAAATAAAAAAATAACAAAAGAATTAAATCTTTTAAAAATAGAGAATTTAATTAAAAATCATGAATCTAGTGAACTAGGAGAACCTAGGAAATCTCTAATTTATGATAATGAGGTTGAAGAACCTAGTATCAACAATCAAGATGATGATAATTTCATCTAAATCCTTAATCACATCAAAATAAAAAAATGACACATAATGGTCAGAATAATAATTCAAGATTTTGATTTCACTATAATAGTTCTTATTAATTCAAGAACTGATTTGAATTGTACGTAGAAATGACTCATTCTACCAAGTACTTCATGAAGATAAAAGAATTTTTGAATCTGCCGATTGTACTAGAATACATATCAATTTTGAAATCTCCATGGTTTATATTTGTCAATATAATGTATGTTTCAAAACATCATTTGTATTAGAGAAAAATATGACGGACAAAATAATTTTGTGTTTACCATTCATTTCTTTATTGTATCATTTTGCAACAGAGCATTACGAGATAATTACTTATCACGTGGATAAACCTATCAAATTCAAATTTCTTTCTTTTTCTTACAATAAGAAATTGAAAACTTTAAAACAAAATTCTATTTTTAAATCATAAATTTAATTTCTTGTAAAGGAAAACAATTATGTTTTCTACAAGATGAAATAAAATTCAAAAGAATTGAAGAATAGTTTCAAAATCCTGCTCTTCAAAAACAAATTAAAATCTTTGAACAAAGAATTTGTAAAGAATTATATTCTAACATTCTCAATGTTTTATAGCACAGGAAGCACCATACTGTCAGTTACATTAAAGGATTTGATGAAAAGAAAATCTCAACAAAGGCAAGGTCAATTCAGATGAATTCTGAAATGCTTGAGTCCTGTAAAAAGAAAATTGTAGAAGTTCTCAATAAAAATATTATTAGGAGCAAATCTCCTTGATCCTGCTCAACCTTTTATGTCCGAAAGACTAGCGAAATTGAACGAGGAGTTCCTTAATTAGTTATTAATTACAAAACCCCTTAACAATGATTTGGAATTGATAAGATATTCAATACCAAATAAAATGGATTTAATCAATAGACTTGGAGATGCTGTTATATTCTCTAAGTTCGACATGAAGTATGGGTTCTGGAAAATCCAGATAAATAAAAATGACAAATACAAAACTGTATTTGTAGCTCCCTTTGGCTTTTACTAGTGGAATGTAATTCCCTTTGGTCTTAAAAATGCTCCAAGTGAATTCCAAAATATAATGAATTAAATCTTTAATCAATTTATTAATTTTTCAATTGATTACATTGATGATGTTCTCATTTTTTTCTAGATTAATATAACAACATTGGAAACGCCTTGAATTATTTGCTAGGATAATAAAATAAAATGGTTTAGTTATCTCTGCAAGTAAAATCAAATAATTTCAATCTAAAATCAAATTTCTAGGATTTGGAATTTATCATTCCATAATAAAACCAATTGATTGAGTAATGCAATTTGCTGACAAATTTTCTGATGAAATCCTTGACAAAACCTAATTATAAAGATATCTAGGATCCCTAAATTACATATATGATTTTTATAATAAATTAAGAATTGATTGCAAACCTCTCTTTGAAAGGCTTAAGAAAAATCTCTCTCATTGGACATTTGTCCACACCAATTTAATTAAGAGAATTAAAACCTATGTTAAGACACTTCCTTGTCTTGGCATCCCCTCTAATATTTTTTTAAGATTGTCCACACTGATGCCTATGAAATTGGATATGGAGGTATCTTATTACTAAAACAATTCTCTAGAATAAATTGTTAGATTCACGTCTGGAACATGGACTCAATCACAAATAAATTATAGTACAATTAAAAAGAAATATCATCTGTTGTATTGTGTATACAAAAATTTGAGGATGACTTATTGAATAAAAAATTTCTCTTAAAAGTTGACTGTAAATCTGCAAAGCATGTTTTGGAAAAGGCTTTTAAAAATATTGCTTCCAAATAGATTTTTGCTCGATGACAGTTTATTCTTAGCATTTTTATTTTGATATTGAATTCATTAAAGGCATTAATAATTCAATTCATGACTTTCTTCCTCGTGAATTTTGTAGGAACGTCAAGATGAGATCTACGCCCCAGGCCTCAAATAATCTAATCAGATGAGAGTCTTCGACTCTACAATTAGCCCTTAAGGCCCAGATCAAATAGGATTCTTCTACTCTTGGACAAGCCCAAATGACAATATTTGGGTCCATCGGACCCAACTACCAATCAGTTCTAGTCAACCAATTTGACGAATTCTTAGTCTTCAAACCTTTTGACCCACAATTGGCCAATCAGTCAATCACAAAATATAAAAAATCATCCCCATATTATAGAAAATCTCCAAGAAAAAATCTATTTTATATTGATCCTTTGTTTGCTCACTTTAAAAAATCCAATTGAAATAGCGAAATCTCATTTCCTTCTAGATTTTCACTTTGTCCCTGATCACTAAGACAAAAATTTAGTTTCTACAAGGATATTCTCTTAGAAACAAAATCAGTTAATATCAGCCCAATAAATAGTTCAGAAGGGAAGATTCTCTATCATTTCTTCTACATTCTCAAAATCATAACCATGGAGAAATGAAAAATCCATCATTCAAGTCTAAAAACCCTTTTGAATTAAAAATAATATAATTATTTTGACTATGTTGATGCCAGACAAATGATTTCTTGCATTAAAATAGTGAATTTTTTCACTCTTGGATTTTGAATTTTGATAAAACTTTCAAAGATAATTTTCTAAAATTGTTTTTAAGCTGGTGGTCAATCCATGACTTTGTCTTAGAATTATTTCTAATTGAAATCTAACAAAATTTTAATTTATTTATAATGTTGTTCAAACCCTCACCAATTGAGGTTTCTTTTCCACAATTACTTTGTTTTATAAATAAATACAAAATTTCATGGATCTTAAAGTGACAATATTCAATTGAAGATGAAATTCTCACCAGACAATACTATGTTAAATAGTGGGATAAATTCAATACCCTAAAAATCTCCGCCTCCATAAACAGTGAATTTGCAAATATCTATCCACAGTTAATATTGGCCAATCCTTCTCCTATGACTCCATTAAAAATTAATGAGCCTGCCAGACCAATCCCACAATCAGTCCCACAAACCAAATCATCCAGTTCATCCAAAGAATTCAAGCCCAAATCAAAACCCTCCCAAAGGGAAAATCCAAGGCCACCAAATCAAAATATAAATTAAAGCATGAGTTAATGCAAAAAATGCTTCTCCTCCTTGAAGACAATACTGATTCTGACTCTGAATCATCAGTAGAGTCAAATCATTCAATTTAAATAAAAAACCAAAAAAGACAATCATCCAAAACTTTCCGTCAATAGTTATAGGACAAATCACATGGTCGCGTCTTTCCTCAATGTGCCTATGATTATTTCCTAGATTCACAAGACTCATTTGACAATATTAATCTCAGTGTGATAAATAAAGAAAAATAATTCACCTTTGGTAAAATGCCAATGCTTGAATAAATAAATAAAAATCAAAAAATGAAGTAATTTTGAAAATGTATCATGATGACTCTCCAGCATAATTGATTAGAGAAACCATCATGACTGTTGCATTATGCTGGAGAGCCATCATGATAGCAATTATCAAAGGATGATAATGACACTCTCTATTATACAGCAATAGTCTCAATGACTTTTCAAAACGAGAATCATGACGTCCAAGGATGAAGACACAAAAACTAAGATAACAATTATCGAGGAATCTTTGTAATTTGTCTTTTTCTATAATAATTTTACTAGTTGTCGAATAATTAGGTAACTATTTATCTTTTTTACCATTCTTAGTCAAGAGGAGAAAGGTAAAATGTTTTTATTTTTGTAGAATATAATAGTGCAGGTAAGTGATGGGTTCCCGGTGAATTCCACTTTCCTTGCCTATAAATAGGTTGTCTTCTCCCATTTGTTCCTCAGAACTAGTTTTTACTCTTAACGATTTTGAGAGGAAAACTTGTTTTGAAAACAAAGCATTATTCTTCCTCCTCTTTTTTAATCTCTTCTTCTTTTTTCTTCAACATTAATTAGTAAACGAGAGCACTAATTAATCGTTGCCAATTAATTTTCTTCAATCTTGTAAGTTTTGAATCTTACTTCAAATAACTATTTTAAAGTTTCTTGTTGTTTGAATTCTTGCATCTAATACCCAATATTTAAATACATAAATTATATGCAATCCACCTCTTTTATTTTTTTTCAAGAAGTTACTTCTTGAAACTCCCTTCCCTGCCCCATTTTAAACACCTTATTCTTGTATACATACACTTGCCTTCTGTTTGGTTCTGATATAGTCGTTCTTTTTTAAAGGGTATGATGACCTTGTTCAAGTTGACAACAACACTACCATATCTCTTGCAAGGATTTCAAGGAAGTTACGTACTCTTTATCTATCATGGTGTAGGAATTTGATTGACGAGGCTGTGAGTTTAATTATTGCTAGAGTTCGTCTTCTTTTTGTTTCATTTTCTCATCACCTTTTCTGCGTTTTCTTGTTGATTGTTTAGTTTGAATATGGTCAGTTGATTGGAAATCATAGCCTATAATTTTTTTCTATTTGTTTCGCCCTAGTTCTACTTCTGACTAAAAAACGAGTTACTATGTTACTTTTCATTCTATTTCTTACTAGAGGTTCTTGATCTAGTCTACTAGAAAGCTGAAACTTGGTTAGCCCAATTTTATTTTATCATAACACATGTTTTTCATGTAAGATAATACGGTTTTTGAATTGGCATTAGATCATAAATTGGCACTTGAACTGAATTGGTCTAGTATGAGTAACAGTTTACACTTCTCTAATAAAGATTTAGTTTTATAATGAAAGATATTTGGCCAGAAAATGATTTTTTTCAAGCACCATTTACAGACAGAACCCATGTGCCTAAAAATAGTTTAGCCAAAGAATTTTGGATAGAGCTTTATGTTTGTTAATAAAACTTGAATAGAGTTTTATGTTTGCAGACTAAACTCCATGGATTGACTGCTGATCCATTTATATTAGGGATAATTGATAACGGTTCACGTTAGTAGGAACCCTGCCCTTCTACAAGCTTATAACGATGGCAGAAATGTAGGATAAAAAATGATTTTTTTCAAGCACCATTTGCAGACTAAACCTCTGTGCCTAAAAATAGTATTGCCAAAGAATCATAGATAGAGCTTTGTGTTTGCAGACTAAACCCCATGGATCGACTGCTAATCCATCCGGTTTTACTTCATCTTCTGGAGTTTTAATTACTGCATTGTCAAAAAATCTGTCAATACATCCATGATATGGTTCGAGTCCTCATAATTATTTGTTGAGGTTATACATACTCCTGATTTTTATACTTGACATGGTTTGAGTCCTCATAGTTATTTGTTGAGGTTAAACGCATTTTTTAGGAAAATTTTGCATAATAGACAATATTATGAGGTGTTTTAAGAAATAACAGGTTTTCAATAGATTTAGCTAAATAGCAAGTTTCCTAAATAGTCAATAATTTTATACAAATATGTCCGTCATCTATATATAATATGCTATCTATATGTTTTGGGTAAATCATGTATGTAAATCTGATATACTTAATTGATATACCCTATAAATTAAGAAACTATAATCAATAATATGTTTAAACTGTAATTAATAAAATATTTAATATCCATCTAAATCGCTACTTTATTAACTTCATCAATCAATTAAATTTTGAATAAAAAATCTTAAAAAGAAATCAAATTAAGTTGAAAAAATTAACAATAAATCAGTGATAATTCATCAATGATATAAATTCAATTTTTTTAATAAATTGATATATAATGCTTATTTTCTATGACTATCATAGTAAATCATAAGTAAATAACCGATATAATTGACTTAATTATGACAGATATTACTACTTTAATTGTATAATTATAATTTCCATAAATGATAATTAAACATTTAATGAAAATTTTAAAAACCAACAAATATCTAACTATTAACTTCCCTATAACATATTAGTTGATAAAATATTTCATTTTGAAATCAACCAATCAAAATTCATTGAAATAATTAGAGAATTAAAAAATATATAACTATTCTTATGGAAACTACTAATTAACTATGATAAATAATAATTAACATAAATTGTCAATCAATCATCCAACAGAAAAACAAAAAAAACCCAAGAAACCCTACAAATCTCGTAATATATCATAGTAAATCATAAGTAAATAAGTGATACACTTTACTCAATTATGACATATATTAATTAATTAATTATTTACTTTCAATTTCCATAAATGGTAATTAACATATTTACCGAAGATTTTAAAAACCCTCAAATCCCAACATGCACTCATCTTAAAAAATGGAGCCAATTTTAAATTTCCTCTAACACATTAATTGAAAAAATATTCCATTTTGAAATCCACCAATCAAAATTCACTGAAATAATTAGAAAAGTAAAAAAACTCTAACTATGATTATGGAAACTACTAATTAACTATGGTAATAATAACTAACCTCACGTGTCAAATAATCATCCAACAACAAAACAAAACAAAAATGAAGAAACTCTACACAGCTCGATCAATACTTTTGAAACCTCCATCTACAGAGCAAAGAGAATCTCCATTGACGCCATTTTACAGAACATAGGTAAATCCATTTACGATGGCACAAAACTCGGTTAGCATAACAATGCTGCAACTTTTCTCTTTTATCTTCACCAACAAGTTCAAGGTATTATTAAGCAAAAAAAAAATCTTTTTGTTCTTCGACTACTTGAATCAATATATCAATAATGGTTGGATTTAGTAAAAATGTCATCATTTCTTTGTTATATATATATATATATATATATATATTATCATACTGATTTCATATGCAGGTACATTTTATTGATTTCAAAAAAAATTATGGGATTATTGAGTATAACATCTACTGAAGAATATTATTTTAGTCTAGTTTCCAACTGAGTCTTCCATCAACAAAATCTAAAACCATATTTCAAATTACTATCAAGTTTATCAAGTATAACATCTATTGAATATTTGACTAGTTTAGTCTAAATTCTAAAGTTTGTTGATGGAAGTCTAATTTTTACCATTTCGAGAATCAAATAGTTCTATACAATTTTAGTAATTTGTTTGATCCATAAATTCTTACCAATGAGTGGTTAACTTTGTTGTAGTCAATAAGATATTGGGTAGACCATCGTTTTGTACCATTTTCACTGTAATTATATTCAGGTATTTATGTGATTATTTTTTACAGAGTAAATAAATGATAGATCGTTGTTGCTTGATAAATGTTATTCAATTAATATTGTCTATCATTTTATAATACTGAATCAGTAATTTATAGAACCAAGATGTCGATAACATATTGATTATCTAATATGTTATATGATAGAACGTTACCAAACTCTGATATGGCAACACTGATTTATGGCAGATAAAGGTGTTGAAGGTGAGTCATCTAAATCAACTAAAAAGAGCACCAAGCAATTGTCAACAGGAAAACGTAAGTTAAGCTTACAAAGTTGTATTTCTTGGAAAATTTGTTGATTCCAAAGCATGAGATATTTTTGTTGACCATTTTCATATTTTATTGGTTGGTAACGATGATCTGTTTGATGTACATCTTTAGGGAAAGTTGACATTTGAGGTAACGGTCGCAAGCATGAGGGAAATCAGTGACTTTCCTGATAGTAATGTGCATGCTTTCTATGGTTTTCCACACACTTTAATCATTTGGGCACTCGAAACAATAACATTATTGATGACACCACCGATGTCATTTGCAAAAAGAGTGGGTAGTGGTACTTTGAGGATAAATAACTGTTGGATCTAGTTTTAGATTTTGTAGAAAATTAATAAACCATGACTAATTCATAGGCGGAATATCAAAACATTTCATGCAAACGTTTAATCAAATTAAAAACAAAACCAACCAATGAACGCACATAATTGTATAAACGTATCGAGAAGAGATAAAAACTCTTTATATATTTTCTTATAATGAAGAAATTTTGATTTGACGGGATCCAATTCTCTATCTCGTGTTACTCGTTCCTGAGGTCCACAAAGCTTGTAATTGATCTTCGCACAAACAATCACTCGTTAGAGTAAAAAATATATCTCTCAAGGATATTAGCAGGATTTGAGTGTGGTTTTTAAAACAACTGTGGAAGAAAAATGAAATTTTTCTCTTCCCCTCTCTTTGTGAATTTCGGTGGCAAGTAGTAGGGAGAGTAGAGAGAAAACCTTTTTCTCAGTAGTGATCAACAAACTTAGGTTTGGTTAGAGATGTAACCCTAATGAAATCTCTTATATAATAATTATGAAATTTACCCATATACTCCTATATGTTAAAAATGAAATTTCCCTCATTTGCCCTACATATGTGATTTTAGCATCTTTCCTAAAGCTAAAATTATGTCTAAATTTATCCGTCTAAATTGATGATTTAAATTTATCTCTATCAATGAATTAATTTCTTTTATATACTAATTATCTAATAATTAGATAATAATGAATTTTTTGAACATTAATTTTGGTCTTTCACTAATATAATGATGACACTCATCTCATTTGAGCTTGGGAAGTGTACTCTAGTCCAAAACACGCTTTTGGCCTAACTGTCATTGTTTTTCGTTCCTATCCTTATGAGCTATTCCTGAAACCAAATAAACCCACATGAACAAAGATATGGGATTCAAATACCCGGCTAATTTATCTCCATAAATTCATAACTTATTGAATCCTGACATCGTATGATTCCACTATAGGTCCGATGCCGAATGAACTCTTGATTAATGCGCGCTACATTTTATGTTGATGCAAATAAACATTTATATTTCACGGTCCACATAATATTTTATGATATTACCCTTCGTGAATAATATTTTATGATATTACTCTTCGTGACTATCATTAACAAGAGTGAGATATAAAATTATCATTTTACCCCTCTAGTTATTATTTCTTTAACTCATTTATTGACTGTGAACAAGAAATACATATCCGTGAAGTGTCTCATACAGTTCTATATGTGTTATTCAATGACTCATATCATCGAGTACCATGCTCAGTTTATTCATTCACACACTCATTAATAAAACATAAGGTGATATTATTGCTTTTGCAATCTTGCCACGAATTTTATATCTGTGAATCACACAACTCCATCATAATTGATTCACGGTCTTGACAGTCGAGATATTGTCTGATAATTTGAACTCGCTCCTTTGGTCAATCATAGATCGTGAGTAACTAGGTCAAGTTCAGTATTCACCTCAGAATTAAAGTAATTATGAAAATATCATTTAATGTGTAACAATTAGATTTAGAGTTAGATAAACAATTCTACTCTAAACTAATTGGTTACTGGTCTATTCAACATGATTCATAATATGTTTAGGTCAATTATTAGAGTCTCCACTCCTATGCTCCAATACCGGCAGTATTTGGTTCAACCTAACAGTCGTAATTGAATTCGATTTTCTAGTCGATTCTAAGACTGCGAATAACATTATGAACTATCTCAGAAGAGTTTAATTGAAAAACCGCTCGATCTTTCTCTTCTTTTGTTGATAATAGTTTCAGGACTTAAGTAAATTATAAACACACTTAAATTAAAGGAAACTTTCATTTATTCATAAAAATCAGTAATACATAAATGTCTCAGAAATAACTGTTTACTCATAAATAGTTATTACATCATACTTTGTGGACATATTTCCAATAATAATTGGACAATGATAGGTCAATCAGACAAGAGGGATTTAAATGACATGGTTTTTGGGCATTCGAATCTAAGTATAAATGAATTTTTATATATTATATTTGTTATTAACTTGACATACTTTCATATAATGATTGAAGTTGGAGATTGAGAAATTTCAAGTAACTTCTGATGAATTAAAGAGTATCAATTATGACAGAAAATATGGACTATCCAAAGGTAAAGAGGTGGTTGATACTCACCTAGAGATTGATGACGCTCAAATTGAATCTCAGAATATTGTCGAAGTTTCTGAACCTAAGAAAAGAAAAATAGTGAAACAATTCTCGATTGAAGCTAGATTAGAACATCTAGAGAAACTTTTTTGATAAGAAATTTGAGAGGATCAACTCCATGTCCTTATTTGAAGCTGTCAAAGACAAATGTATGTATATAGATTATTGATTATGAATTATTTTATGTTTTTAGATGAACATTCATGTCTTTATTGTTTGATCATTGCATGCACTGTTATAAAATGAAATGTATTTTATGTGGTAAATCATTGGAATATTGAATATAATAATTTTCATAATTATGAATACTAACTGATAACGTCTAGGTTAGGGTGTCGATAAAGGTGTGAAAGATCAACAAATTCACGCATAAACTGCTACAGCTTCAAATAAGGACATGAGAGATGGAGCTAACGTCAAATTGCCACGGAACTGTCAAATTGCCACGGAACTGAATAAGGACAGTCATGATGATGTGTTTAACGATTTGCCAAATTTAAGCTTAGGTGATATAAAGGTAAATAATTGGTATACTTTTGAATATATATATATACTATTATTGACGGATTTAAAATCTGAATTCAATGATAGGAAGCACCCATTGAATAGCCCACTATTCCACCAACCATTAACATGTCTCCAGCTAAACAAGTGTCATTAACCAGATAGTGCAAGGGAAAGGGACCTGACATAACAAAACTTTATGGCAAGAGACAAAAGAAGCAAAAAATCTGAACATAATATGAAAATCATCTCGTATCCTGGAACTAACGTTTTCACACCTCTAAACTTTCATATCATCACTCAGACGCAAGAAGGAGATGCATATATTGATGTTTTGGTTTACTGATTGTGATTAACTGAAAGACTTGATGTTTTACTGTTTTAAGTACTTTAACTGGTAGTTGATAGATCTGATGGATTTTTTTATGAATCATTTAAGTAGTTGTTAGTTACGAATTTAAGTAGTTAGTGTATATATGGATTGAAGTAGATGATATTTTGATCAACTGAATATTCAGAAGTTGGGTGATAAATATATGTTTGATTATGTTTGATGAATGTATCCTTATGATTATTTATTTATTTATTTTCAAAATGTGATGTACAATTGAAGTTAAAAACTAACTCAAATTTTATTGTGCTAGTGTCGCCACGCTGGAAATCCAGCGTCGCGACGCTGAGTATACTGACTTGGGAAGAAATTTACAAGTCTAAGCTTAGTGACTTTCATTTTGTTTCATGAGAATAACCAGAAGACCAAATAACCATTATTTTGATATATATTTGATATTTTCACAAGTACATATTGATAAGTTAATCATCGGCTATCCAAAAATGTATTGTTTAATTATGTCTTAATCGGTAACTTGTATTAAATCAATAACTGATATCAATAATCTAATTTTTTGTGTTGAACACTGATTGTCTATTATATCATTAGTCAATAATTATTATCAATAAATTGAAATACCTGATAAGTATTAAAAATCATCATCAATAGATTATTAAAAATAATCGTCACTAAAATATTAAACCTCCATCAAATTAATGAAATACAAAAACAATGATCAAGAAAACTTCTTATCATAAACATGTCAACCTCAAAATCTATTCTCTACTTTTTATTTTTTTGATTGATTGTTGGTTGACGCCATCAGGTTCTTGCATATCTTTCTATTATGTTCGATCATATGACACATTCTACATTTTACCTTGTTAAATTCACCTACTGATGAGATCCTTTGCTTATTCGATCTACCAGCCGAACATCTTTTTTAGGGGGTAGTATATGATAAACTTGAATGTCTTCCGAAACATTCCATTGACTATTATTATCAAGAAGATGAAACAATTCCTCATATGTTGCATCTAGCTCGTTCTTGAAATATTACGATGAAACATATAATTATGGACTTAAGTGTCTATTAACCATTATAGCTAAAGCATGTACACAAGATATTGCATCTATATCCCATCTTCGACACATACATGACTTATTGGGTATGTATATAATGAATAGTAAATCACCGTCAATCACCTGAAATTCATGCGTGTCAACAACAATAACCTGTAATAAAAAAATGTGTTATATGATTATCAACTACTAATAAATTTAAAAAATATATCAATTCAGTATACAATATAAAAATACTTTCAATCATTGATCGAGGAAAAGCCATTTGCTTACATAGACGTTTTACTGCACATTGAGTTAGTGTCGTAATCATGCAACTAGATGCTACTCTACGCTCATGAAACCACCTTTGTGTCAATTGCGTCAGAAATTCAATAAAAAATGTAACTGGTAAACCATGAGCATCTTTTAATACATTATTAAGGCTCTCTGATATATTTATGGTCATGACATTATATCAATGTCTAACAAAGTGAGAACGATTCCATTTCTCATACCCAACACCCTTATATTTATACTTGACATTAAATAAGAGATGTGGCATACACAGAAATGAACAGCATTCGAGAACTATTTATAAACCGTCTTTGGGATACTGTTGTGTCATCAGATATAATACACAGACCATGAACAACATTCCAATGCATGAATATTGATTTCAACGTCTTCAACTACATATGCTTTCGCACATCGATAAAAAATGGGGCCAACAACTGAGTTTCTATATTTAGACTTCACATTAAATAATAGATGTTTCATACACAGACCATGAATAGCATTCGAGAGCCATTTATAAACTTCCTTTAGGATACTGTTGTGTCTTTCACATATAATAACTACATTTTCCTATCACCACTTACTTCCTTCATTTTTCACAAACCATCCCCAAGATAAATCATTTTCTAAATCTACAACAGCAAATGCCAAAGGGAAAATTTGATTATTACCATCTAACAAAGATGTTGTTAATAGCGTACCGAGATATTTGTTCTTTAAAAATATTCCATCTGTTGAAATTACTGGTCTACAATGTTGCCAACCTTTCAATGTAGCCCCCAAACCATGAAGAGATATTTGAATGTGTCATTCCCATCATTTTGAATTATTGTCATGGTACCTACATAAGAAATCATCAAATTGATAATTAACATAAAAATGAATATAATCAAATTTACTGATTTCTTATTCAATCATTGAAATACTGAAAAAATGATATAGGTGGGTTTTTTTTATTTCAGTACATAATAATATGATGGTAATCTTGCATATGACTCTTCAGGAGTCCCTCGAAGTAAATCCAACACATTTTGCTTGGCTTTCCACGCCTTATAATAACTAATAAGAACCCCGAGCTTCAGACGTATATGATCAATAATATCTTTGGGAGTTGTCTGATCTCGTACACCATTCATATATCTACCTTTAATGCATTGACAAACAATATCGAATGTTACTTGTTCCTTAATATATTCATGTACCATCCAAAGCTCATCGCCTATGTATATAGATACCCGAACAAACCACTTACAATGATCATTAACACAACGAACATTTATTTTTTTTCAATTAGATCTTTCAATCTTAAATTCAAAATTCCCTTTCAATGCAATTATGTGTAACACATTTTTTAATTCATATTTATCTCTAAATAATGATTTTTCTTTTTAATGTCAAAATTACTAGGGATATTTTCTAAATCAACCATAGCGATAAAAATGTCATCGTCTTGAACATCCTCGCAATTGATTGATGTTGATTGACTACCCTCATCAAACACATAATTTTGTAATTCAGAATATTGGTTTCTATTGAACTTACTACTAACAATAATGAGTGGACAATTAACTCATTCTCATTCCTTAACAAAGAAACATACCATTGAATATTCTGATCATTTTTTTACTAACAGTAGTAGAAGAAGCATTGCAAATTATAATTTGATAATAATTTCAAACTGATATCTTCTATCAATAAAATCCAAAATCATATTGATTCCTTCTACTAGCTCAACAAACGTCATATTAACATCAGCCAAAAAAGATTTAGAATGAATATCCCTGAAATATAATTTTACAAAAAATATATGAAATTCAATCATCGAAACTCAATAATGTAAAACAATAAAAATAATGAATATAGTAATATTTCAATGTATGATATATTGTACGACAACAAAACTATATTATCATATATGTAAATGGTTTATTTACACTAATAATAGGATAATATATGTATTATTCTAAATAGACAATTGAAATTTATTCATCGACCAACAAATTTACTGTTTCATACAATAAACGCGCTATTGAAAATATGTACATGATGATTTACTCCGAACGAGAAAACATGTTTCGAAACATACATCACCGAATCAAACGAATAATTTTCTTGAAAACATGACATTGAAGCACATAAATAACATATATTGAACATCTAACAATGAAATACGTACTGAACACACAACGACAAATGATGATTAACAACAAATGAAAAATGCATATGTATCAAGTAAAACATTTGGGTAAAGATGAAAAAAATAATTGATACCAACAAATTATAAACAAAATACTTGAAATAAAAAAAATGATGAAAACTTAAATGAAATTGAAATAAAAAAATGATCCATTATGATAATCTAATAAGAAACAAATGACAAATACTTTTCTAACAAAAACTAATCTTCCATGATTGAATTCTCTAAAAATATATGGAGAATGGACTGTGAAGCTTGAGAAGTCTATAGAATATGAATGAATAGCAAAACCGAATAACCCAATTTTTTCTTCAGACTTGCACACATAAGCTTTGTGATAATCTCACGATAATGGATAATGAATGCAATCAAAATGATGTTAATTTTCCTTCAAACGAATCTAAAAACCTGGATGACAATATCACACTAATGGTAGTATCACGTTAATGGCAAATCAAAATGATGTTGAATTTCCTTCAAACAAAGTTGAAAATCCGGATGGCAATATCACCGTTATGAAAAAGATAATTTTCAAAACGAAATTCACTAAAAAAGGGAACCAAAACAAATAATTATTTTTAAATATTAAATAAAAAAGATTATATTTTAATGATAGTATAACCTGACATTTTTTAAAACAGTTATATCTCATTAAGTGAAATGGCCCACAAAATCATATGATTAAATCTGTCAATGAAAGGTAAAATCATCAACCGAAAAATCATTAACAGCTGGTCTGAAATCTGCTATTTACCTAAAATTTTGAAAAACCTACTATCTCTTAACTCAGCTTTCAAAACTTATCTATTTAATACAATTACTATATTTTTTAACTTCGTCGACTGTAAGCTTTATCTGATGTCCCAACATAGGAGCACTACAAATGTGGTATTGGTAGGTGAATTAAGGCAATGCTGATGAGTTTGTGGAATAATTTATATACACATTCATCCCTTTATACCAAACAAAAAATTGCGATGTTCATGATTAATACTTTACTTAATCAAATAAATTAAGTTGAAATTTAGCGGTCTAGTGTACAAAAGATTGCCGGTTACTAGCTCGGATGAATAAGAAATTTTCTCGGACCAAGCTAATTTGAGCTACAACTTTGCCCACTTGCGCTCTCTCTATCAACACAAAAACAGAACGTAGAAGCCCAAATGGTCGTCAATCCATAGGCCCAGACCGATCGTCCATTTTCAACTGGGTCCTTAGTAAATAAGATATTGGTGGACTAGGAAAAAGATCATGATCTTCTTCTAAAATTTGTTCAGAACTATCAAAGTAAGATCCGAGGGTCCAAAAGATTCAATCGGGAGAGGATACCAGTCTGTTCATTGAACTAAGAGAGAGGTAGTAAGTTGTGTAGAACCTTATAATATGTATAAGATAGTGTCAGTGTCGGAACATTGTTAATTAGTATGATGAGTTTGAACTTTGGACTTGCATCTCATGAGTTATGGGTTGTCTTTGTGTTTTATGTACTTCCTCTAATGGAAGAACTGCCTTGTATTTATAGGGTTTGTTTGGTAATCCGTACTGTACAGTATTAAAAGTAGGACAATACTATTTTAGTACTATCCGACATTTGACAAAAATATAGAGCATGTACTAGTTAATACGGTGTGACTCTTTAGTTCCATCTACATGAGATAATTTAGTCTCCTCCTTTTAGGGCCTACACTGAATTAAGAAAAACAAAGTTGTTTTTAAATTTATATCTTAAAATGATTTTTTTATTAAAATAATTTTTTAATTTATATCTTACAGGAACTTCACTCACTAACAAAAATAATTTATAAATTTTTGAAAGGTGCAAAATTAATTACTTATAACTTAATTTTACTAATTTTCAAACTCATTTATTATCTTTTTCTCCCTTTTTTTGAATTTATGTGTATTAAAAATTCAATGAATTTTTTTCTAATTTCAATGTTTATCACTATCTTAAAGTTTACGGATATAATTGAATTTATATTTTTAGTCAAAAAATAAAAAATTTACGGTGATAGCATGAATTATATAATTTATTTTATAGTTGAAAATGTAAAATAACATGTTAATGAATTTCAAATAGACTTTTGCGGATTAAATCATGACAAACAGTTTTACAATCTAATATTATAACGTGTCAAACATTGTATAAGTTACAGTTTTTTAACTAACACAGCACCAAATACTGGACAATATTATTTAATCCAGTATAATACAGTACAGTACAGTCTGATAGATTTAGTACAGTAATATCCAGTACTATACTGACTACCAAACGAACCCATAAGGTCTAACCTTAAAGAAATCATATGAAACATTTTATCTTTTGCATAAGTTGTAAATCGTACGTACTTAATATCAATCTTATTTGGTTGCCTGTTAAAGAGAAAACCTTAGCTGCTCCACCCTATCTCACTCTTCCTTTGATCTTTTACAGATCACTCCATATATTGTTTTACCTCCGCAGGAGAAAGAAATCCTTTAGGATTCATTTCTCTAGTCAGGGAAGATGGTTATCATATAATTGATAGATCTATAATGATTTTCATACACTCTGATTTAGATATGTGTTACATGATTTTATTTGATTTTTTATTTGTAGTCTCTCATATAGTTTCCTCTAGAATCAAATTCTGAGGCTTAGATCTTGAGTTTTTAGGCAGTAGAAGATTTTCATATGCATAATTCATTTTCGTGTCAATCGGTCGGGTTAACTTAGGTGGTGGAAGGTTTGCTTGAATGAGGCAATGAGTTTTAGATTACTCTTTTTTCCAAAGCTTATCCATATAAAAAAAAGTCAACCCAAAACAGTACTGCCCAACATGTTTCTTCAACCTTAGACCGAAAATTTAAATACCAATAAACTATTCAACATTAAGAGGAAAGACAGACTAAGAATATGCATTCTTTAACACGTGAAATATATGTGACCTAAAACATCGTTATGCTTTTTTTTTTTACAAAAGCATTCAACTTTTAATTAGTCTTTGTGTGGCGTGCTTAAACATTTAATAGAATTCAAACAAAATGACTTTGAAGAAGCTTCAACGAATTCATTCATGCTTGCCAACAATGGGTATTGGTCACTTTGAAGAAACAAAATGATTTAATTAAACTTATGAATCTTAAGAATACATAAACTGAATTTCTTTAGTTCATCTCATTTAACACGGTTCATAAAAGATTCTTGAGTATTAAGAAATTTTCTCCTATAAATGACATGTGTAGGGTTAGCTTAAATCCAAGTTTAATTGAATTTTGAAGATCATTTTTCATTGTGTGAAAGTTTTCGACAATATTTAATAAGTGATTACGTCCTTTTACGTAATGTATATGAATAATCTTACATACTAGACAATTGGTGTGAAATCCATGAAGAGATGATTTAACATATAAAATTAAGCCACTTCTTATTGGATGGAATGACATTACTCGCATTTCCTATAAAATTTTAATCTTTAACATTCTCTTGTCACGACAACCATAAGGATTTATTTTGACTAATATAACAGACTAAATTATTAGCATAATACTAGACAATTTGACAATGAAGAGTTATATAAGAGCGAGACAAAGTTCATATCAAATTCAAACTCCAATTTGAAGTTAAGTATAGATGATTGTCACATGACAGTTATAACTATTTTTATGGAACAATATACTCACGTGACAATCATAAGGAGGGACGGTCAAACCGCATCTCTCAATAAAGTCTCATTCCACGTTTTCGTGTCCTCTAGTAGCTCACCTTTTCTATGAATCAAATACTAAAAAGATCCTAAACCCAAACGGTCAAACCCTTTATAGACTCACAAAAATCGTCACCTCATATGTCAGCATACATGAATTAACCATTATCCAGTTTTAACAATTTAAGTTATGGATATAAATGTTCTTATAGACTAGATAATTGGTGTGGAATTTATGAAGTGATAATTTAATATACAGAATTAAACCTCTTCCAATTGAATCGAATGGATTTATTCTCATTTCCTAAAAAATTTTAAACTTAAATCTTCTCTTGCCACGACAATCAAAAAGATTTATTTTAACTGAATCTTATTTTAATGGTCAACATCAGTTTGACACATTTTAAAATATGACGATGAAGAGTCTTATAAGAAGGAGGCAAAGCCCACACCAAATTCAAACTCTAACCGTAGCCAAGTGTAACTGACGTGGACATGGACCCACAAGTCCCTTCCATGTCCTGTAGTAGCACCCGTTTTCCCTGAGTCAAATACTTGAAAGATCCCAAATCCAAACCCTTTACAGACTCACCGTCACCGTCAGGCGTCACCCGCATGCCTGCCACCATACATGAATCAACCATCATCAGCCATGCATACCATTCACATGCATGTTTCACGTATGATCATCTGGAAGACTAGAAGAAATAATTTATTTTCCATAGTCATAGTCATGGCTGAGTCAGACATTGGGGTCCTCATAATGACTCATCATGATGGTTTCAAATCTGTCCATCTCATTACAATACAGTGATGCTGACTTAACCAATACCCTTTTAAAATCATTATCATTTTAATTATTTTGCTTAATTAGCTTATCTGAATTATAATTGTGCTTTTAATTATTTTCTTAATATTTGTAGGGTTTGCTGCAATGTCACATTGTAATGAAGTGTAATGGATCATGCCCCTTTTAATTTAATTTCTTGTGAATGGAATCTAATAATGTTATTGTCTAACTTATTCTGTACAAAATATTAGAGATATACATATATATTTTTTTTAAACCTATGTCGATATCTTTAATCATCCATATAAAACTTCTATTCAAAATATACGAATTATTTATGTGATTGAGATGACTGCGGTTTTAATTAATGTACCTTTCTTTAAACACAACTCGTGAATTGACAATTAAACGTATTTAGAGCAACATGGCAACATCCATCCCGCATGCATGCATTGGTATATAAAAACGATATGAAATTAATTTATCCGCTTGAACGAAAACGATGTGATACATTATTAGATGACATTTTTTGAGAGAATGGTAAAACAATGTCAATTTTACAGGTCAAATAGTAAAAATTGCCGGAAAGTTCGTTTTTTTTTTTCAAAAATGTCAATTTTTTATAAATAAATTATTTACTCAGGTCATTTCCAATCAATTTTGTAAAAAAAAAAAAATTCTGGTCATTTTTACAGTTTGAACTAAACATTAGCTTTTCTTGTTATTTTCCAACAATTTTATATGTATATACTTTCTATAAGATTTTTTTTGTCAAATTTGTTTCTATAAGATTAACAATGTTAATTTTCATAAATAATTTGTAAGTTTGGTCATGATAGTAGCTATGAATCTTTAATCTCTCTAGCATTGTCTACAAGTCCTAACTTCCATGAAAAAAACAAAGGGAATCCAAAGTTGAAGATTTTTGTTATCATTCCATGATTCCAGCCAAGTAATAGACCCTTGAAGATTAATTTTGTTTGATTATCTTTAATATAATTTAGGTGAGATTAGTTCTGCAATTTCGGTAATTAATTAAAATGTGAGATTTGATCAGAGTTACACCTAACCCAACTTCAACAAATCCAATTAGAAAAAGTTCATCTTTTTTTGCTTGCCATTAATATATTTTAATCTCATGCATTACACTGCGTTCCTACAATTAGTTGTGCTGTTAGTTGTTAATACTGTTAATAGCTAACCACATGGCGGACTGAAAGAGATTATTTATGCTTGATTAGTGGAAGCCAAATTACGAAAAAGATTTTTATTGTATTATATATTGTTTATTTAAGTGGGTTTAATAGTTGTTTAAGTTAATTATTAATATTTTCAGTCGAGGGTTTAGTGTTCAAAGTCAATATTTGTCGGTGCAAACCGGGCAAGTAAAGCTCATTTTCTTGTTTTAATCATCGTTAATTATGAAATTAATAGTTTTTTAGATAAAGAAAAAGATATTAAAAACACTTAACTAATCTCCTTCCCTTTGTAGATTGTCAATGATGCCTTTGCATGGGTAGACACTTCTCGAAACTTCCAATCTATTATTTTTTTCAAAACGTTGGTCACATATTGGTTTAAAAAATTAACAAAATTTGAAGTAGAAGAAAAAAAAGAAAAAAGCCAAGGGAAAATGTATTAGAAAAAAGAAAGAATTAATTCCTAAGTAATCGGTTAAAATTGTAGTTGTAAATAAGAACAGTACTAGCTCAGTTTTGTGAAGCTAGAAAGAATAATCACTCTACTTCGTGCAAATATTAAGTATAAATTAATATATATTTTGTACCAGTGAAGGCATTGATAATGATTAACCGTTTTTCTTTTTAAATAATTGAAGAGTTAAACAGATGACAAAATAATGTAGTTATGTTCATTTTTTTATAGAGCCGACTGATTTCTAAAAAATATCAATTAACAATCATAACATCGGTATATAATACATACGTGTGTATATGAATATATGTTAAAATGATATAAAATACATCGTAAACATTAATAGGAGGGAGTGGAGTTGGTGATCTCAGAAACTAAATATTCATTCCGTCTTAATTACATATACAATAAAGAGAAGAAAATACAAATAGATTAAAAAAATAAAAGTAAACACGCAATGCAATGCTTAAAATAAATAAGTACACAAACCCAAATTAAATCATCATCTAAAACAAAAAGAGACACGATATAATTATTATTAATATAGGGGACAAAACTCACCTAATTCATGACTAACTAGATTGATCATTAATAAATAAAATTTTGATTCCTAATTAAGTTGGCAACGACGATTAAGTTCACATACATAATTAAAAAGCTCGTCAGCTTCATATTACTCTTTCACAAAATTTGTAATTTCATCAAAATATTAGGATTTCTAATCTAATATGATAACAATATTCTTTCTAAGTTGGAATTGGAAAACACAAATTATAGGGACATGAAATGAAAACGATTGACACTTTAACGTAAAATCACATTCAGTTCATTGATCACTTGAAACAAAAAATTATCCATTCCTTTGATGATCACTTTTAGATAATCTTACGTGAGATTTATGAGAGATCAATCAAGGGTCAAAATATTATTAATTCATGTTCAATACGATCACTGTATCGTAGAATTTTCTCCTAACCTAGTTTTAATTACCACACTTTGATCACAAAATGATTATTTTTGCAACAATAAACGTCACACTATTACCATATATCGATAAAAGACTATGATGATGGGTCATTTCCTCAAACAAGATGATCAAATAAAAGATTCGTGCCACGTTTAACAGTGGATTAAACTCAATATATATTATGAGCCCACAATTTCAGTTGTTGTAAAAAGCAAATTACCTATTTTAGAGGTTATTTTAATCAGACACTTGTCTCTAAACACATGGATAAGAATTAAGATATTGATCATCCGAACTTATAGTTCAGGTCACACTCATAAAAGGCCCATCGTTTTTACAGACACAAACTAATAACGATGAATATCTCTAGTCTAATCGTCAACTCACACTACATTTGTTTTATCTTAATTAATACGACGGTTTATTCTTACCATGGTATGAGAATGTCTATTTTTTAATCGTACCATCTAATGCATTCATATAATATGACAACATATGTCACATACGCTGAGAAGAAGACTACACTAGGAGAAGGGTTTGAGACCCGACCACCAAAAAGGAGGAAACTGACCTCGCCTGGTCAGCTTCCAGGAAGGTCGACTTACACCAACCCGAGCAGAGGAAGGGCAACGACAATGCAACTTTTGAAAAGAGCTCGGGTGACTCTCAGCGTCAGCATCATCATTGCCCGTCGAAAGTAGCATTCCACATGGCAACCTCCCATTGGGCTCAAACTCCCAACAAATCCAATCGTAACGGCATGGTCAGATCAACCCTGATAGGTCATTTCAAGGAACACATCAACATTTAATGACCATCACTTTATGTCAAGATCACCTCTCATCCGTCCAATCAAGGACAATCAACGTGTCTTAGGAGGCTTCCCTTGCACGCTCTCGAGACTTCTTCGAGACATTTCCTCTCGTAAGGCCTCACATATAAAAGGTCCTCACCCACTCTGGACAAGATAAGAAACTCTCCCCTAAGGAAAACTCTGCCAAAATTCTATCAGGATACTGACTTAGGCATCAAAGACCCTTAGGCAAGGAAACCACCCCGATTTTCCTCGTTCTTTGGGTTTTTTTATTTGTGTTTTATAGATTTCTATGCCGAAAAGGATTTCTAATCACCAAGGGGAGAGCGCATATTCATACTATTGAGATTTTTGGCTACAACAGTTGGCGCTGCCTGTCGGAATGACATCGAAACCGTCCTCATTCAAAACACTTTAGATCTTTGTCCCTCCATAAGAGAAAATGAATCTAAATTCCTCGTCCCACTCTGATGAGGTCCAGGACGAGAGGGGTAACCCACTCCCTCCTCTTCGAGAGAAGAACTCCATGCCGCTATGGCGATCCCACAATGAGAGAAGAAGGATATGGTAGCCGCGCCCCTTAAGATGACCAGGAGGGGGAAGAAAGACATGCTAGTCCTCACCCAAATCATGGCAGCCTCTCACCTAGAAATAATCCTCCCCCACAACCGAAAGTCTCACTGGGGGAGTCGTCATACGCTCGGAGAACCACAAGGGGAAACCATCCAAGAAGGGGTGAAACGACACCCTGACTCGAAGAAACTAAAGCCTCTTGAAGAAATCGGGACCAAAGCGAAGCCAGGCTTCGGATGGTCAAGCCTCCGCTTAGTGGTGGAGGCCCTGGTTAGAATCGGCAAGAAAATACAAAAGAAGGAACTGTGTAATGAGAAAGGTTCTAAAGGAGGACACCACGTTGAACAACCCCCATGTGTACTTCTGGTCATCCACAACACCGCTAGATGAAGGATGAGAACAAGATTACCAAAGAACAACAAAAGTCAAAGAATTTTGAAGAATCATTGGCAAGGTGATTGTTTGGGCCCCGTTCTATCTCTTGGTGTCCTTTTAGCCACTAACAATTTAGCAGAGCTGTCGCACAAATGAAAAGCCGTGGTAGGCAGAGAAACATGTCTCATATAATCCCTAATTGAAATACAAAGCCTTGCCTTGCTTCTCCATAATAGGTCTTTCCAAACTTGTAACATATATGTGCCACGTATTGTGAGTTTGAGATAACGTGGTTTCCAGCCCTCGAGTCCCACCTCAAGTAAAACAAGAAAAGGAAAACTGGGTCGAAATTGATACTCTAGCTCAAGGATCAAGTCTAATCTAATGCTTATGTTAGAATACCGGGATAATCATAAGACCCCTTACAGGGGATCAAACCTCTAATGGTGGAATAGTGCATGCTCTTCCTAGTGATCCACATAGAACAGGTAGACCTACGAGAATAGACGCCAACTAAGAAAAGGCCATGATCGGTGAACTACCTCGAGGTAATCCTATAAAGGGATCTGAAGAACCAATGGGATCAATTGTTCCCACACTGGGGCAGACATAATCATTAGTTTAGAGCAAAATTATATTCAATCCCGGACAGAATGAAGAACCCATGCGGTTCCACTGACAAAACAAAAATAATCCTTAGGAAACCCAACATGTAAGGCCCCAATAGAACTTGGAAGGCGGTGGCTTTGAAGACAGGAGACTCACTGGTCCTCGACGCCTCGCCTCAACCTCTTAATCAGAGCAAAAGAGTTAATCTCCCCTTTAATTGCCAGCATCGAGGTTTGGCGGACAATGATAGGCCATGTACATTGAGCGATAACTGTCAAATGAAAAACCACTATTCCACCAAGTGAGGTAAATAAGTAAAAAGTGAAGTCTGGTGAAGCACTCTAGATCGCCAGACGAGACTAAAAAGTGATGTCTGGCAAAGCACTCTAGCTTGCAAGATGGGATTAAAAAGTGAGTTTAGCGAAACACTCTAGCTCAGAACACGAGATTAAAAAGTGATGTTTAGCGAAGCACTCTAGCTCGACAGATGTGATTAAAAAGTGATGTCTGGTGAAGCACTCTAACTTACTAGACGAGATTTAAAAAAAGAGTGATGTCTGGCGAAACACTCTAGCTTGCCATACTGAATTAAAAAGTGATGTCTGGTGATACACTCTATCGCCAGGCAGGATTAGAAAGTGATGTCTAGTGAAACATTCTAGCTCTCCAGACGGGATTTAAAAGTGATGTATGGCGAAACACTTTAGCTCGCCAGATGGGATTAAAACGTGGTCTGATGAAGCACTCTAGCTCGTCAGACAAGAAAAAGGCTCAAGCTAGATCATTAATGCATGACTAGACGCTAAAGAAAAAAGTGATGTATGGCGGGCACTCTAGCTCGTCAGACGAGAAAAAAGGCTCTACACAAAACAGGAATGTCTGGCTAGATGCCAAAGAAAAATGTGATGTATGGTGAGTACTCTAGCTCGTCAGATGAGGAAAAGGCTTTAGCCAGAGCAGGAACGTCTGGCTAGACGCCAAAAGAAAAAATGACGTATGTCGAGCACTCTAATGCTATGTGACATTACAGTATTGCACACCCACTATTGTAATGTCATGTGGCACTACAGTGATCCATATCAATATCTGATACTCAATCAGTGATTGGCACGTGCCAATTACTGCATAAAAATATTTATTTTAATCAAATTAAATATCTAGATATTTGTTAATTCAAAATTAACATATCTGATTATCCCTATCAACTAAATTATATGTTATTTCACAAATAACAGATTTAGTTGATCCAAATTATTATGTAAAAATAATTTAATTATCTTATTTTATAAATTAGATATTTTGTCTCACTTATCGATAATTATAAAAAATCAATAATTATTTATATATGTATTAATTCTGAAAAATATAATATATATATATATATATATATATATATATATATATATATATATTTCAATTAGTTAATCAGACATAGTTATCCTATAATTATGTAATCACCCCGAAATAAAAATTCATTTACAAGTAAGTCCTTTTCTCATGTCCTGGAATATTTATACCCTAGACTACGTAGTATAGAGGTGACTTAGGGACCATGAACATATAATCTTAAACTCCAATAAACCAAATTATTAATTAAACTCTTTATTAAACAATCTTATTTATAAATTCTGTGATTACTCCACTTTAAATATGAAATTGCACTCTTAGATATTATAGAATGTATTTACAGAATATTCTCGTGTAATCTATTGATATAATCAATTACGTAGTTCTGTCCTCCAATTATTGGTTCGTAAATTAGAACTGATCAAAATTATCATTTCACCCTTCTTATTTTCTCTTGATCCTGAAGTACCATTAATCCACTAGTGAATGTATAATTTATAATCTTATTATAGATTTGAGCTCAATATCCATTCAATTCTAGAATTAACACTTAAAGGAATCAATATACGATCTGTTAGAAAAGTTTTGATTCCAAATCTTGTAAGATCATGTTCCCAGACATCCATATCACTGAATTTTCAAAACAAAAGTCACTAGCATGTTTTACAAACAAACCTTAACGAGTGAATCAAAAGATCCAGTATACATGCATAGAAGTTCATGATAACTCAAGATTCAGACTGATTTACTTATGATCATCGAATTGATGTGTATTAAATCTTTATGATAAACGGCATGTTGATAAAGATATTAATTTACATCGGTCCAGTTATATATAATCTCATTATATAAAGTACAATAACTAATATGTCTACTCACATCAATGATCCGGATCTAGATCACATGCATTCATAATACTTAGTGAACCGTACTAGCAACCATTCATTAAAGATTATATACTTTAATATGTTACTGACAATTTTATTCATTATCTTTGATCTTGATCCTCTTGTACTAATACAAGATCATAGTCTCATTAATGAATATGGAATTTTTAGATATTTATATAAAATATTCAACAATAATTTAAAAGAATAATTATAAGAAAATGTAATACTCATTAAATTTCATATAAAAATGTCAATATACATAATATGAGGGCATAACCCCCAACAATCTCCCACTTTACCTAAAGCAAATATGGCATCTCTCTTAATCTCATCTTACGCATGTGACCCTCAAATCACTTTGCAGGAAGTGTCTTTGTAAAAGGATCAGCCAGGTTCTGTTCTGACACTATCTTCCTAACAGTCACATCCCTTCGATGCACGATCTCTCTTACAAGATCATATTTCATGTATATGTGCTTGCCCCTCTTATGACTCCTTGGTTCCTTAGAATTCGCTTCCACCCTACTGTTGTCACAGTACAGGATTAGTGGCTTGACCATATTTAGAACTACTTCTAGAAGAGTATAGAACAATCTTAGCCATCGTTTCTTTTGCAGCACAAGCTGTTATATATTCAGCTTCCATAGTGGAATCTGCAATGTTGGATTGTTTGATACTTCTCCAGACTACATCTCCTCCACCTAGAGTGAAATACTTATCCAGATGTCAACTTTCAACTCTCTGTCTGATTGAAAATCAGAATCAGTGTATCTAGTGGGGTTCAGGTCTCCACTGAATAAACAAGAATATAGTTTCTCGTTCTTTTGAGATACTTGAGAATGTGCTTTATTTCAATCCAGTATTCCAAACCTGGATTCGATTGATAATGGCTGACAATTCTCACTGTATAACAGATGTCCAATCTCGTACACAACATGACATACATGAGACTTTCAACTGTTAAAGCATAGGGAACCTTTCTCATATCCTCTTCCACCTTAGGTGTCTTAGGATATTGTTCCTTGGAGACTATAATTCCATGTCTGGTTGGTAGTTGACGTTTCTTGGAGTTCTCCATAGAGAGTATCTCTAGCACCTTCTCAATATCAGATGTAAGAGAAAGTGCCAAAAGCTTGTTCTTTCTATCCTTTAGGATTTGGATGCCCAAAACATAACTCGTTTCTCTGAAATCTTTCATTTGGATTTTCTCAGCTAACCACTTCTTTACTTTTAAAAGAGTTTCTACATTATTCCTAATTAGTTGAATATCGTCAACATAAAGAACTAAGAAAACCATTATATTATATTTGATGTATTTATAAACACAGGTTTCATCAACATTTTGCTCGAATTCATAAGACTTTATAAGCTCATCAAAAGTAAGATTCCAAGATCTAGAAGTTTACTTTAACCCATAAATGGATTTAAGCAGCTTGTATATTTTTTTATCTTACCCATTTTGTACGAACCCTTCTGTTTACATCATATAGATGCTTTCTTCAAGAGAGCCATTAAGAAAAGTTGTCTTGACGTCCATTTTCCATTTCTCATAGTCAAAACTAGCGGCTATGAAAAAAAAGATGCAAATGAATTTTAGCATGATCACATGTGAGAATATCTTTTCATAATCGACTCTATCCCTTTGTATATAGCCCTTGGCTACTAACTGTGTCTTGAAATTCTCTACTTTCCCATCTGCACCTCTTTTCTTCTTGAAGATCCATTTATATTCAATGGGCCTGACATCTTCAAGTGAATCTATTAGTTCCTAGACGGAATTGGAATACATATATTCCATTTTCTAGTTCATGGCTTCTTGCCATTTCTCCTTTTCAGGATCATCTATTACTTCTTCATAAGATAATGGATCGTCTTTATCAGTGTCTGACATCAGGCCATGTGTTTCTAGTTCATAGCGAACTGTTTATCTCATAACCCTCCCACTACGACGTTGCACCAGGGTTTCCTTTACACGGAACTGTGCTTTCTCTGGTTTGTTGTTTATCACTAAAAATTGAAGGTTGTCTGATCTTATCAGCCGCTAATCCCTCGAGAACTACTTTGCTATGAGGTTTGTAGTTTTTCATATAGTCATGCTTTAGGAAGGTTCCATTTGTTGACACAAACACTTTTTGATCCTTGTGAAGTACCCACTTCTAGTCTCTGGAGCATGGCCTATGAATATGTATACCTCAAATCTTGAGTCTAACTTTTCAATCTTTGGTCTAAGAACATGAGCTGGACACCCTCATATAAAGAAATGATGCAAACTAGGTTTGAAGCCATTCCATAACTCTAAAGTCATCTTGCTTACAGACTTAGTGTGGACTACATTCAAAATGTAAGTTGTCGTGTGTAGTGCATATCCCTAAAATGTAAGTGATAGTGATAACTTAAAATTGACCTAACCATATCCAATAAGGTTCGGTTTCTTCTCTCTGCAAAACCATTTTGTTATGGTGTTCCAGGTGCTGTGAGTTTGGATAGGATTCCATACTCCAACAAATAATCCTTCAATTCTAAATCCAAGTATTCACCGCATCGATCAGATTGAAGGGTTTTCAATGATTTACCTAATTACTTTTCATCTTCTGCTTTGAAGTCTTTAAACTTTTCAAAAGTTTCATACTTTCTTTGCATTTGGTAAGTATAGCATATATTGAGTAATCACCAATAAAAGTGACGAAATACTCATACCCACCTCTAACTTGTATATTGATCGGTCCAGAGACATCACTATATACTAGCTCAAGTGGTTCCTTGTCTCTTTGGCCATTTCTTGTAAAAGGTCTCTTGATCATTTTACCCTCTAGGCATGATTCACAAATAGGAAGAGTTCCAACATTTAGTTCTCTCAAAGCATCATACTTTGTCAACCTATTTAACCAATCTAGATTAATATGTCCCAACCTAAGATGTCAAACATATGTATTATCATCATCGTGAGAAATTCTTTGTCGTTTGTTACGTTTAGGATTGCTACTATAGATAATTCAAAATTATTTAACGTGAGTTCAGTCGGTCAAGCATATACAGTTCGTTTATAATTTTTGCATGACAAATATCGAATCCATTCTTAGAAATAACAAACTCTTTATTAATAAAAGAAATTTTGAATAATTGTTCTTTCAAAAATGAAAGAAAAATCAAATTTTTTGAAAATCCAGGAATATAATAAACATCATTCAAAACTAACTCTCAAAGTATCCAAGATGGTTAGTGGCTCCTGAATCAAGTATCCAAGATGAAAAATCATATTCCACTAAGAAAGCTTCAAGTACAAGTAAATCATATTTACCCTTCCTTATCAGCTTAGAGAGATACTTGTTACAGTTTCTCTTCCAATAACCTTCAACCCTACAGTGAAAACATTTTCCCTTAGGCTTGCCGTCTTTATTGTTCTTCTTGACTTTTGGTGATGTCTTGGCTTTCTTCCCTTTCTTGTCCTTACTTTTTTTCCTTACCATCGTTCTTCTTCCTTTTTCTTGTTCTCAACAATAGTGGAAGAATGTTTTTGCTCAACAAAATTTGTCTCGCCCTCTTTGGTCATTCTAAGGTTGAGGGACTCAAATATCTACAGTTCATTCAACAATTGGGTCATGTTGAATTATAACTTTCTCATAACATAGTTGGTCACGAACGCAAAAATAACTGGTGTGAGTGACTCAAGAATAATGCTAACTTGAGTCTGTTCATCAATAGTCACCCCATGTAATTCTACCTCGTGTATTATATTGATCATGTTCAAAATATGTTCTCGCACAGAAGTACCATTTCTCATCTTAGTTGTCATATAGCACCTAGTGGCCTCATGACGACTTTGATCAGATTGTTGCCTAAACATAGCCTATAGAGATTCCATAATCTTATAGGCAGTCTCCATGCTTTCATGTTTGATTCTCAGAACATCATTCATGCTCATAGCATGTAGCACTTCACCTTGTTGTTTGATATGATCCAAGCATCATATTGTCTCTAACATTCTTAGGGGAATTAACAGCGGGTTTCTCAGGACATTCCTCAGTAAGATCGTACATATGATTCTCACAAATTAGCATCAAGTTCATATTTGATTTCTAACGTACGAAATTATCACCATTCAATTTCTCGAGAGTGAGTAAAGCAGTAACAGGGTTGCCCATGGTAGACATAATAATGATAACTGAAATTTAAAACATATAATATTCAATATAATTGATAAATATCTAGAATTTGAAAAATAAACATGATGCATGAATGTAACATAATAAATACACAAAATTTAACATTTACTAATCACGATAAAATAACCTAATGATTAATGTGTTGCCTTAGGGTCAATCTGATTAACCTCAGACTGTTTATGAGACATTCTCATCCTTATTAATTAAAACTTAAAATATCTCATATTTTCTCTTTTAACAATAAAGTATCGCTTGTTCGGTCAAGTCACAATTATCCACATGAAAGCTTAATCTGTGACTTTGTAAGTGTAACCCATCATTTCAAATTTCATGACTTCATTTAGAATATGCCGCCTTAGGGTCGATCAAAACTAAACTACATCACTTCCTCCTATCTTTTTAAGAAGTCCAACATCAGTATTGGTATAGCTCGAAACCTTCATTCGGGGGATGAAAACAAAGCCATCTCTAAGCCCTTACCACACTTCACAGTGTTGTACTAATGATGGAGACCATAAGTTATATTGACATATCAACCTTTTCATACTCACTATTTTAGGATTATGTATTTCCATCTTAACTAATTAATTAATTTCAAGTTATTTACTAGTTAAAATAATAACCCTATGAATATTTAATAATCAATTATGTCAATTTTATCGGTCTAAGTTCATTTAACCTTCTAAAACGCCTAAGTCATAATTATGTAAACTTAAATTAACTAATTAATGACATTCATCAAACTTTAATAAAACACTTTTACTAAAGTTAGTTATTCTAAAGGTTACTATAGTCGTTAGTGTGGTGTGATTACCAAGTTTTAACTAATTAAAATGTAGCACTTTACATGGAATTAATTTCAAAAAAATATTACATATAAACATATTCGGCCGATCTTAATAAATCATATTTCTAGTGTTGAGATGCATGATTAAATGAAATTGAGTGAGATTTTCTTGTATGGCATGTGATCGATTAATGCATGAAAATGTTATCAAACATAACAATTAAAATAATTATTTTACAATTAAATAAAATAATAATGGACCGAGCAACTATTGGGCATTCTCAAATTACAATCCTTGAAATAAAGAAAAAAAAATTACAAAGTCAAATTCAAGAATACATATTTCTCAAATATTGTCTTCTCCTCCTAATGTCCATCTTCATAATCTCCAAGCTTTGAACAATATCTATTTCATTTAGAAAAAAATATTTTTCTTAATTAAAACTAATTTCTATAATTATCCATTTAAAAATAGTTGATTTTGACTTAACCAAATAAACACTTTATTTAATTTTGTCAAACTTGGGTTAAACCCAATCAATCTATTAATTTGTAATTTCAATAAATTAATAATTAATAATTAATTTCCAATTTTCATAAAATTAAAAATTAAAAATTAGTTTCTAATTCTCATAAAATTAAAAATTATAAAATTATATTAATTTAAAAGAATAATAAATAGATTTAGGGTTATCATAAAAAATCTACGGTGATAGAGTTGGTTGGTATCAGGGATTGTTCGAAACTTTCTTAAAAGTGAGAACAGTTGCCGCCAAAGACATGACTCTGCTATCACCGCTCCATCACCACCGGCTACCACTACCGCCGCCAGTCCTACCACCGGCAACCGCCGGCACAATATTTTCTGGCATGAACAATAAATTTCACCATTCGTCTCGTGTGTTCTTCGTCTTCGCATGATCAGAATAATTACTGTAAATATTCAACATAAAAATTAAAAAGATTTCTACGTCACACAACGGCTTACACAAGATCTAAGAAAAAATAAAATGAACAAAGCTTAACCCAATAATCATCATACAATTAATGATACATTATTTTCATACATTCAAAAAATATAACCATCCATTCATTCATACATATCTCATATTATATGAATAATGCAAGAAAACCCATAAAGCATTTAACATATAAATATAAAAACCGTTCCGATACCACTTGTTAGTCGCCGCGGCGTGTGGCCATTTTAAAAAATTAAACTTTTAATAAAGATAAAATCTTTTAATAAAACAAAACTAGCGCAATGCCACAATAACCAAATAAAAACTTTTTATTGAAAACTCATTTCAATCAGTCATGATCCATTATATATTTATATATATCAAATTTACAATATATAAGGTTAGAAATCATATACATTTTGTAGTCTAAATCAAGCGTCCTCGCGAAACCAATCGATTCTCAGTCCCACAAAATCGTTCCAACGATCAGCAGACTCTGAGATCCACACAAAGATCTTCCAAGTCAATCCTCAATGCACTAGGACGTGTGTGAGCACATAGAATATTACGAAGACACTTTTCTGTCTCTAGATGTACTCAACACATGAGATCTAGAGATTTTACTGAGAATGACTTTTGTGAGTTGGTTCTCCAAAAGAACATGATGATAATTCTTTTAGAGATTTTGATTAACTTTTAATCATATAAAATCACTCATTGAGAAATTGTGCTATTCTCTCAATTCTTGATTGAGGAACTAATACTCTCATTCAACTGATTGATTGATTCTTGATTGATTCATACATCTGAGGCTAGTATAATAATATCAGTATATTTTTTTTGATAATGACGTATCAAATATTTTGGGGTAATTGAAATAATATCTAATTGTAAAATTGTCATTAGCAATGGGCTCACTGCTATTGTGCACAACTGCAGTGCTACATGGCACAGCAGTGCGCCGTGAGGCAACGCAAAGCCTCACGGCACCACCGTAGTGCCATGTGGCACTACGATGTTGTACACCCATTATTATAGTGTCACGTGGCACTACAGTAGTCCATATCAATCTCCGATACCCAATTAATGATTGACACGTGGTAATTACTAGTATTAAATATTTTAATCAAATTAAATATCTAGATATTTGTTAATTCAAAATTAACATATGTGATTATCCCTCTCAATAAAATTATCTGTTATTTCATAAATAATAGATTTAGTTGATCCAAATTATTATATAATAATAATTTAATTATCTAATTTCATAAATTAGATATTCTGTCTCACTTATCGATAATAAGAAAAAATCAATAATTATATATATATATATAAATTATTTAATTAATTAATCACACATAATCATCTCATAATTATGTGCTTAACATATAATAAATATTACTTTGCAAGTAAGTCATTTTCTCATGTCTTGAAATATTCACACCCTAGACTGCGTAGTACAGAGGTGGCTTGGAGACCATGGACCTATAATTTTAAGCTCCAATAAACCAGATTATTAATTAAAATCTTTAACTAAATAATTTTATTTATTAATTTCATGATTACTCCGCTGCAAATATGGAATTGCACTCTTAAAAATTATAGATGTATTTACAGAGTATTATCATGTAGTCGACTGATATAATCATTTCACGTAATCCTGTCCTCTAATTACTGAATCGTAAATTAGAAGTAGTCAAAAGTATCATTTTTCCCTTCTAATTTCCTCTTGACATTTAAGTACTATTAATCCACTAGTGAATGGCTAATTTATAATCTTATTATAACTTTGAGCTTAATAACTATTCAATTTCAGAATTAACACTTAAGAAAACCAATATACAATCAATTAGGAAAGCCTGTATTTCAAATCTTGTAAGATCATGTTTTCAGCCATCCATATCACTGAATCTCCAAAATAAAAGTCACTAGCATGTTTTACAAACAAACCTTAACGGGTGAATCAAAAGATCCAGTAGACACGTATATGAGTTCATGACTACTCATGATTCAGACTGATCTACATATGATCATCGAATTAATGTGTATTAAATCTTTATGATAAACGACACGTTGATAAAGATATTTATCCACATTGGTTCTGTCATATATAATCTCATTATATAAATTATCTTCACTAAAATGTCTATCCACATCAATGATCCGAATATAGATCACATGCATTCATAATACTTAGTGAACCGTACTAGCAACCATTCATTAAAGATTCAGTACTTTAATATGTTGCTGACAAATTTATTCACTATCTATAATCTTAATCCTCTCTTACTAATACAAAATCATAGTCTCATTAATGAACATGGAATTTCTGGATATTTATATAAATTATTTAATAATAATTTAAAAAAATAATTATAAGAAAACGTAATGCTTATTAAATTTTATATTAAAATGTCAATACACATGTTTTGATGACATAATCCCTAACAGTAATAACTATTTATGATTGTTTAGTTATTTCTATGACATTTTTATATTACTAAATTTAATGAATAAACAAATGTATTCCTTTAATTAAAGTGTGTTTATAATTTACTCAAGTTCTGAAACTTTTATCAAAGTAAGAAGAGTAAAGATAGAGAGGTCAGCATACAAACTCTTCTGAAATAGTTCATAATGTTATTCACAGTTTTAGGATCGATTGGGCAATCAAGTCCGATTACGACTATTAGGTTGAACCAAAGGATGCCGGTTCTGGGGTGTGGGCTTGGAGACTCTAAAGGTTGAGCTAAACTTGTTATGAAACATGTTGAATAGACTAATAACAAATTAGTTTAGAACAAGGTCATTTATCTAGCTCAAAATCTAATTGTTATACCTTAATGATATTTTCATAATTACCTTCATGCTGAGGTGAATACGAAAATTAACCTAGTTAGTTGCGATCTTTGATACGATAAAGAAGTGAGTTTAAGTTGCCAGACAACACCTCAACTGTTGGGATTGTAATTCAAGCATGTTGGAGTTGCATGATTCACAGATATAAAATTCCTCGTAAGATTGTAAAAACAACAATATCACCTTATGTTTTATTTATAAGTGTGTGAATAAATAAACCGGGCATGGTACTCGATGACATGAGTCATTAAATAAAATATTATGAACTGTACGAGACATTTCACTGATATGTCTTACTTATTCACAGTCAATAAATGAGTTAATGAAATAATAAATAGAATGGTAAAATGATAATTTTACATCCCGCACTTGTTACTGATATTCATGAAGGGTAATATGTTAAAATATTCTGTGGACCATGAAATAAAAGTGTTTATTTACACCAATAGAAAATGCAGCGCGTATCATCGAGAGTTGATTCGGCATCGAACCTATAGTGGAGTCAGTCGATGTCAGGATTAAATAGGTCAAGATTTTATAGAGATAAATTCACCGAGTATTTGAATCTTATAGCGTTATTCATATGGTTTCATTCGGTTTCAAGAGTAGCTCATAAGGATAGGACTGAAAAACATCAGTTGGACCCAAAACTTATTTTGGATCATGGTCCACTTCTCGAACCCATATGTATGTTGGAGTTCACAACTATGTTGAAGTTCATGACTACTCAAGATTCAGACTGATCTACATATGATCATCGAATTGATGTGTACCAAATCTTTATGATAAATATATTAATTCACATCGGTTCAGTCATATATAATCTCATTATATAAAGTACATTCACTAATATGTCTATTCACATCAATGATCCAGATCTAGATCATATGCATTTATAATACTTAGTGAACTGTACTAGCAACCATTCATTAAAGATTGCATACTTTAATATGTTGCTGACAATTTTATTCATTATCTATAATCTTAATCCTCATTTACTAATACAAGATCATTGTCTCATTAATGAATATGGAATATCTATATATTTATATATATTATTCAACAATAATTTTAAAAAATAATTATAAGAAAACGTAATGCTCATTAAATTTTATATTAAAATGTCAATACACATGTTTTGAGGGCATAATCCCCAACAATAATAACTATTTATTGATTATTTAGTTATTTCTATGACATTTTTATATTACTGAATTTAATGAATAAATAAATATTTTCTTTTAATTAAAGTAATTTACTCAAGTCCTGGAACTATTATAAAAGTAAGAAGAGTAAAGATAGAGAGGTCTTCCAGACAAACTCTTCTAAAATAGTGTTATTCACAATCTTACGATCGATTGGGTAATTGTGTCTGATTATGGCTATTTGATTAAACCAAACAATGTCGGTTGTGGGGTATGGGCATGGAGACTTTAACAGTGACCTAAACTTGTTATGGAACATATTAAATAGACTAGTAACAAATTAGTTTAGAGTAAAGTCATTTATCTAACTCTAAATCTAATTGTTACACCTTAAGGGTATTTTCATAATTACCTTAATCCTTAGGTGAATACAAAAATTGACCGATTTAGTTGCGGTCTTTGATACGTTAAAGAAGTGAGTTCGAATTGCTAGACAACATCTCAGCTGTTAGAAACGTGATTCAACTATGTTGGAGTTGCGTGATTCACGTATATGAAATTCAGGGTAAGATTATAAATTCAACAATATCACCTTATATTTTATCGATGGGTGTGTGAATAAATAAACTGGGCCTGGTACTCGATGACATGAGTCATTGAATAAAATATTGTGAACTGTATGAGACATTTCACTTATATGTTTTACTTATTCACAGTCAATAAATGAGTTAATGAAATGATAACTAGAAGGATAAAATGATAATTTTATATCTCACTCTTGTTACTAATATTCACGAAGGGTAATATGTTAAAATATTTTATGGATCATGAAATAAAAGTTTTTATTTACACCAACAGAAAATGTAGCGCGCATGAATCGAGAGTTGATTCTGCATCAGGCTTATAGTGGAGTCGTACGATTTCAGGATTAAATAAGTCAAGAATTTATAGAGATAAATTCTCTGAGCATTTGAATCATATAACTTTATTCATATGGTTTCATTCAGTCTCAGGAGTAGCTCCTAAGGACAGAAATTAAAAACATCAGTTGGACCAAGGTACACTTCTCGAACCCATATGTAATGGGTGTCATCACTGAAGTAGTGAAGATCAAAATTAATGTTCAAATTAATTAATTTGTTACTTTCTAAATATTAGATAATTAGTAAATAAAATAAATTAATTAATTGATATAGATCAATTTAATTTATCAATTTGGATTGATGTTTTTGACATAATATTGACTCTAGGGGAGATGTAAAATTCGCATAAGCAGTGTAGGGAGATGGTGAATTTTGGCAATTTATAATATAAGGGTATATGTGTAAATTCTATGACTATTATATAAGGGATGACAATAAAGTTGCTTCCATAACCCTAACCACAATGTGTGATTACACAGAGCAAGAAAATAGTTTCTCTCTCCCATCTCCCTATTGTCGTTGAACCCCATAGGAAGAATTAATTTATTTTTTTCTTCCCCTAATGTTTTGAGAGTGCACATTCAATTCCTGAAGACATTCTTGTGATAAATACTTCTGAATTCTATGAGTGATTGTTAAGTGTGAAGATTGATTCAAGTTCTACGTATCCATAGAACAAAGAACGGAAGACAATCAAAAGGATTCCACCAAGTCAGAATTTCACCGATATAAGAAAGGTATAAAATTGTTTCTACCCATTCTAAATACGTTTATCTAAATACGCATGATCATAGAAAATATTTTATATTTAATATGATTATATGTTGTTGGGAAATTTTTTTTGATTTCTCACCCACGAACCGTTCGTGGTTTATTTATTTTTCATCAAATTTTAAAACTCGATCCAACAGGAATGTTTGGCTAGACGCCAAAGAAAAAAGTGATGGCTGGCGAGCACTCTAGCTCGAAAGGTGAGAAAAATTCTCTAGCCAGAGCAGGGTTGTCTGGCTAGATGCCAAAGGAAAAAGTGATATCTGGCGAGCACTCAAGCTCGTCAGACGAGAAAAAGGCCCTAGCTAGAGCAGGAAGGCTTGGCTAGACGCCAAAAGAAAAAGTGATGTATAACGAGCACTCTAGTTCGTCAGATGAGGAAAAAGATTTAGCTAGAATAGGAACGCCTAGCTAGACGCCAAAGGAAAAAAGTGATGTCTGGCGAGCACTCTTACTCCTTGAACAAGGAAAAAGCTCTAGCGAGAGCAGGAACGCCTGGCTAGACACTAAAAGAAAAAGTGATGTCTGACGAGCACTCTAGCTCTTCAGACGAGGAAAAGGCTCTAGCCAGAATAAGAACTGGCTAGATGCCAAAGGAAAAATTGATGCTGGCAAGCAATCTAGCTCGTCAGATGAGGAAAGGGCTCTAGTCAGAACATGAATGTCTGGTTAGATGCCAAAAGAGAAAGACGATTGACGAGCACTCTAGCTCATCCGACCTCCCTTAGAGGGGGCAACCCACTAGGAAGTAATGAGGATCAAGTCTATTACTTAAGGGCCACTCAAGCTCAGGGTCTGGACAACTTTGCAGCTCGGGTCAACATACATTAATACTTAGAACATGCTAAGGTCTTATCCGGATCAAATTAAAGATCGATGAAAGTAAAAGCGAAGCTTAATTTCACTTAAGGATCAATTACTTAAGAGATCAAATTCTTTGCTTAAAGTTCACGCAAGCTCGTGATCGACAACCAAGCTTATGGAAGTGCGAAGAATATAACAGAGTAAATAAACAAGAGCAAAACCAAAAGCAGTGGAAGGACCAGAGCCATTAAAAGAAAATTTCATTCTTATAAATAAGAGAAAAATATTACAAATAGAAGAAAATGAATGTTACAGAAACCCCTTCCTCAAGTAGAGGGCAAAACCCCTCATCAGGTTAACCCAAAAGTAAAAAAGTCCCCACACGTTTGGGCTAGTGGTTGTAGGATTTTCATAGCTTTCTGAATCTCTTCTAAGGTCTTTAGGGCTCTGGTCACTTTTCGGCCATGGGTTCAGGATCATGATGACTAGTTCTAATGCCCACACCAATTCGAGCCAAAAGGGAGCTCAACTCGCAATTCATCATTTCGAGTTGAAGATGAAAAATGCTTCAATCTCTCCAAAATGGAAGGAGGCAATCGTGCTCGGGTTCGAGATGATCCCGAAGGATGGGAGTGGAAGGATTGCTTTACCCCCTCCTGATGCATGCTCGAGTAAGTTGGTAGATCGAAATGACAGAGGTGGTAAAAGAAAGGAATGATGACATAGAAGGATGAAGAAGGATTGTAGTCGAAAAAGGTGTTTCATTACATATCAAAGGTCAAGATTATCGGCTAGGTTGCAAACTTTTTCTACGAATAATGCTTTGTAACAAAGGGGATTTACAACTATGAGCTGGTAGCTAAGAAAGCAAATGGTTCACCACACAGGATCATCAACGGCAAGAAAGCCGCCGCATACTAAACACCCGCAACTTTTAGGCATGGCATTTAAAAGGTGACAAAAAAGAGGGAGGCAACGACCATGTAAAGAAAAATCAGAAAAATCTTGAGAGGAAGCCTCCACAACGAAAGAGGCCGTAGAAGGGGAATGATTGTTGCTTTTGCAAGAAGGAAAGAAGAATTGGGGGCAAGGACGAAGATTGGCAACGATTTCAACTTTCTTAGGAAGGCAAGGATGGGGAAAGTGAGAAAGGAAGCTACCTATTTATAGGCCTTGAAGAAGGAAACTGCTCATTCAATGGGCATTAAAATATGCCACGATGACAATTGTTTAAGTGATCCCACGCCCATTGAATGACCGTTTCATGAACCAATGAGAAAATTTCAGAAAGCCAAATGTCACTCATGTGTCCGCATAAGTGAAGTAATGCATCAATGAGTCAGGTCTGACGGTTGGCAATGCTCACCCTCCTTTGAACGCATCCACATACCATTATTGCCCCTAATCCACACGCCATTATTGCCCCTACTCCCTAGTATTGAACGATTTTGAATCGCGACAATAGTAGAAGGATGCATGCACGCAGACAAGTTATGACAGTAGACAGTCAGACAATTAATCTCTTTCACCACAGGCCTCCCAACTAAACAAGAAAGTACATGTGTAGGTTACCCAGGATGAACGGGGCCCTTAGCTTCACACCACATAAAGTTAGCTCGGATGAGGAACCCAGATGAAGAGGTCTTCAGACTTGGGTGAATAAGGCCTCCCTAGTCCTCGACCGGGGTTAACTATTATATGCGTTCCTCGACTACGTTAATATGGAAACACGTGTCACACTATGTTGAGAAGACTATGCTAGGAGAAAGGTTTGAGGCCTACCCATCGAAAGGAGGAAGTCGACTTCGCCTTATTGGCTCCCAGGAAGGTCAAGTTACACCGACTAGAGCACAGGAAGGGCAGTGAGAATACAACCCTTGAAAAGAGCTCGGGTGACTCCCGATGTCAGCGTCATCATTGCCCACCGAAACTACCAATCCACATGACGACCTTCCATTAGCCCAAATGCCCAACAAATCCAATCGTTATGGCAGGGTGGTAGATCAACCCTCGATAGGTCTTTTCAAGGAACACATAAACACTTAGTGACCATTAATTTATGTCAAGATCGTCTCTCATCAGTCCAATCAAAGACAACCATCGTGTCTCAGGGGCTTCCCTTGCACACTCCCAAGGTTTCTTCGACACACTTCCTCTCGTAAGGCCTCAAAAAGTCCTCACCCACTCCGGGACAAAGTAAGCAACTCTCCCCTAAGGAAATCTCTGCCGAATTTCTACCAAGATACTGACTTAGGCATCGGAGACCCTTAGACGAGGAAACCACTCGGTTATCCTCTTTGGGTTTCTTGTTTGTGTTTTGTAGATTTTCAGGCCGAAGAAGATTTCTAGTCACCAAGAGGAAAGCGCATATTCGTACTATTGAGATTTTTGACTTCAATATACTTTAATTTTTATGCCATTTTTAGTAGTGGATATGTCATATTTATGTACTTATCCCTACAAACTATATAGAATTAGGATATATATTATTATTGTAGTTTATAAACACAGGTCGGAATCGAGCAAAACAAAACTACAACTATACATGAGTGCACACGTGTGTGAGAAGCGAGCAAACATTTTGTTATATTCACATATAAAAGTGTGAATATGACTGTTTAATTATATGTGTTAACCTAACTCATTAAAAATATATAGTATTTAAGAGTTTATGAATTGTTAATTACTGTGACCTACCAGTGTCTACAATTATTTAAATATAAATACTACTCAGAAAAGAAACTACTTAAACTTATAGCTTAAACTATGTAGTTGTAACTTATTTAAGTTTAGAGCTTTAATCTATAAATTAAACCGTGTTTGACTCAACTTATTTTAGTTAATTTTAACTATAACTTAATTTTAAATTGATATTTGGTAAATTAGTTAAGAATTAAATTATATTAATAGAAATTACTTTAATATTCCTCTTAATGATATTTCGCATTAACTCATTAATTTAACATCTATATTTTTTCAAATCGTTAATCTAAACTAAAATCGTTCCACCAAATAATTATGTCGTGAATGTACCGTGTGCCATAAACATACAAATATTATATATATATATAATTATCAAAAACTCATGTAGGGGGATGAAAATTAACCAAAACTTGATGATTTTGAAGTCAGCCCAAATTTTAAAAACCCTAAACAAAATAAACTCAAATTTTATTAACAAACCCAAAACAAAATCCCCAAATCCCTCAAAAACCCTAACTACACCGCATTCAATCTCTCTGTCACAACCGCAATCTCTCTCTCTCTCCTTTTTAAACTCTCTCTTTGTTTTTGGATATTAACTATATCAGATTCTTCAGTTCAAAATTTAATTATTATAAGTCATCTATCTCTCTTTCTCCCTAAAGTGTAATCTCTCTCTAAACCTCAGTCTCTCTCTCTAAAAACAGTATAAGCGACTATGAAAATACAGGTGACAAAACAATGCCACTCTAATGACGGTGACACCGTTACATCGACGACAAAAAGCATTGCTGAATTAATCAACGATTACCTCGGCGTCACCACTCGAGTTCAATACATCATAGTTTTCTTCCCATTTCATAGATTTGACTTGAAGAAGATAAATATGTTTGTGTAGTTGTAAAAAAAGATTGGGATAATTGTAGAGATGTGAAGAAATTAAAAAAAAAATTAAGCTAAAAAGCTATATTAATTTAGCTTAAAGTTTTTTAGCTTAAATAAACTGTCAGCTTATTTCAATAAACTGTACCAAATGTCCTCTAAAAAATAAGCTTTTAATTTATTTAAGTTTTAAGTCATAAACTACAGCTTATAAGTTTAGCTAAACATGACCTAATGTCTACGAGCCAAGACAGTATGTACATGATGCCCTGGATTCCATCTGTGACTGTCGTTGTGTGTAAAATCAAGCCATATCTTATAGTTGGATATGACTGTGAGGACACAAGTATGTATGTTATAATTTGTACCTTTGATGTGTTTCACGTAAACTTTTATATCTTCTCATGTTCTTTTAGACAAAAGAAGTCACTCTTCCGACAAAATATTGTTATGGATGGTAAAATGTGATTGAATATGTGTAGGATTAAACATTAACAACTGACTTAAAAGTTATAGTTGATAGTTAATGCATAAATTTATTTCACATATGCTTAAATTTTAACTATGACTTAACTGTCCACTAGGCCTCTTCCACGTGACAAGATACAAGTCTGCCTGAGAGTCGTACTTATCTCCACCGGACTATGATTACAATTGTAGGATCTAACAATTATTGTTGAACTAAAAACTATAGTTATACATAGTTAATACACAACTTCATTTATCTTATTTAGTTTAAACACTCATGATGGTCCATCTGCCAACAATATTGCTATGTTTGATATACGTTTAATTTTATGATAAATTTGTGTAAAATAAATTTGAAGATAATTCAATTATATACTTTAGAATTATTTTGTCATGATAATTCTAGACTGCTCAATTTTTGTTAATAAGTCGTTCAATTGTCTATTTAGATAGTAAATTTAAAATTACACACAAACTATGATCGGTTAACTAATTTAAAAATATCAAATAAATATAATAATTTAATTACAAGAAATAAAATTATAATCCTAAATAACATCCTGCAAACGTCTCGAAGAGAATCCTCCACTATTTAAATAAACTAATTAATCGTCCGTCATAATTGATCATATATTATCTTATTTTAACTCAATTTTTTATTTTGATTTGGGCCAAATAAAAACGTCCAATCGTTGATGACGAGTGCAGATGTTTTAACTTTTTGAGGCTCAAATGATTGGGTAGCTGCCTTTTGTCCTCATTTAATATATACGTTATCATATACGTCACGTCGGCATTTTAATCTCTTTATAAATCCATTTGTCGATTGCACCATTTTCAATTTGTACCATTTCAATAATAATTTCTTATAATTACACCTCTTCTTAAAATAATTTAATGAGTGAATATCACTGTTTTAAATTATTTTTGAATGAACTTGTGTTTAACTGTGACACTAGGAGTGAACAGTCATCTTGAAAAATTTATCTCATTTAGAAAAATTCGTCTCGTCCCGAATTGAACGGGACGGGATGAAAGACTCAAAAATTATCATGTTCCGTCCCGTGCACATTCCTAACTAATACATCACGTGATCAATTAAAACTCAGTTCTATGACTTAGTCATTGAAATTTACTCATCTAGATTCGCACGGCTGATAAATATATATAGTAAGCAAACTATCCAAAAGGATTCTTGTGATAAATATATATAGTGAGCAAACTGTCCAAAAGGATTCATGTCCAAAAGAATTTTTTATTCAATACTCTGAATACAAAATATCTAATATTTCTTCGTATAGTTCTGTCGTCACGTGTTTTAATTAAAATGTAATATTTATTTATATTTTGAGGAGAGATATTGAATGAAGTTTTAAAATTACATAAATAAATATTTGAATGAATCTTCCAGAGTGTATTTTTGCGAGTACTAAAAACTTTTATACAATTTTACTAAAAATATTTATAAAAGGGAATGTGAAGGATGAAATAATTGATTTTTTTTGTCACAGGAGAATTGAAATTCATGGGAATTCTATAGCAGAGTGATGAAGTAATTAACCTGAGCTACCCTTTGTGTTTTCACATAGGATGGGGAATAAGGAGTATTATAGTAATTAAAATTAAAATGAAAAAAAAAAGAATTAAGCATGAGCTTATCCATTTATCCTTTGCTCGAATATTATAATTAAAATAATAATATTATAGGTGAGAATAAAATAATATCTAATATAATAAAATTGACCCAATTAAGATATACACTATGAAAATGTAAGCACTATTGGACTCATTCTTTTCAAATTGAAGCGAATACTTTTTTCTTTTCTTCGTTGGTCTGCATGAGAAAAATATATATTTAAATTTGCAGCCAATTCAGAACAGATTAAACTTTAAAATTATCCAGCCTCAATTTTAAATAAGAGTTAATCGTGTAAGCAGGCGCTAATGATTTTCAATATCATAAACAAGTTGAACATCAATTAGGGAATTATTCTTTTGTGGAAAAAAAATCCACAAGACGATAAATTATAATTTAGGGACAGAGTTACAATGTCTCCTTAAGAAATAGCTAAATGGGTGAAGGGGTTTAAAATCACTGTGCCTCTGGTCAGGTGTCCAGAATTTTTTTAACTCTGATTAATCTTGAAAATACATATGAAGTACATTTTAACTTCACTTAAACTTTTAAGTTATAATATATTTAAGTTTAACTTTAATCTACACGTTAAAACGTGTTTGATTTAACTTATTATAATTAACTTTAAAATATAACTTATTTTAAATTGATTGACAAATAAGTTAATAATTAAATTATTTTAATTGAAATTACTTTAGTATCTCTCTTAATGATGTAGTTTGCATTAAACTCATATCTTTAGTATCTATTTTTTTTCAAATCGTTGATCTACATGAAAATCATTTTGACACGTTCGCTTTTCCTGATCCGACCTTGTCACCCTGAGCCGTCCCTGTCGTGTCGTGTCACGATCCCGAACCCAACCCCGTCCTGACCCGACCCCCCAACCTGATCTCGTGTCCTCGACATGTTCCTGACCCGACTCCCCAACCTATCCCGACTCGTGTCCCACCCGACCCCGGCATGGCCCATGCTCTGACCCGACCCCATGACACCGACATGACCCCCCAACTCATCCCAACTCGTGCCCCATCCGAGCATGTTCCCCCAACCGACCCGACTTGACTCACTAACATGCGTCTGCGACCCAACCTACTCCATCGATCCCGTGTCCAACCCGATCCGACACCACTTCCCGACCAAATCTCCGGTTCCCCGACCTGAACTCCTTACCTCATGTCCCCGACCCATCTCAACCCGTGCCTACCGAAACCCAACCCCCCAGCATGTGGCCCCGTCCCGACCTGACCATGTCCCCGACCTAACCTGTGTCCTCGATCTGACTCCCTGACTAATCTCGACCCGTCCAGGCCCGTGTCCCACCTAAACCCGGCTCCCCAACCCGATCTGACTCGACTCCCCGACCTGTGTCCCCGACCTTCACCCCTGACCCGTTCCCTCAACCTGACGCCACCAATCTAGTTCAAAGTAGCGCGATTTCCTTCTCATTTTGTAGATCTGTCTTGAATAAGAGATGTATGTTTGTGTAATTTTTAAAAAAGATAAGGGTAGTTTAGCTTAATGTTTATCAACCTTTTAGCTAAAATGTGCTATTAGCTTATTTCAATAAACTGTGAAAAACTATTTGTTAAAAATAAACTATTTACTTATTTAAGCTATAAGTTATAAACTACCACTTATGAGTTGAGCCAAATAGGACTGACGTATGGTCATGAGTTTTCTACAAATACACATCGTCATTATGAGCCAATAAAATTCTCAAATCTGATTTTCCATATGAGAGTAAGAAAATTTTCTAGTCCCTGAAACTTTGCCAACTAAACTAACATCTGATTTGTAAAATAGAGAGAATTATGAAAATTATCGAAAAACATGGGTGAATTACAAAAATGTCAAAATCTCTTTTCAGAAAAATGATCGGAGTAAATAATTTAGATACCAAAATTTACAGGTGTAAACGTACTAATTTATATGTGCCTATGTAATTTTCATAAATAATTCAGTTATCTCGTTCAACCGTTTTGTTAAAAAAATTTCCGATCATTTTTACCGTCACACGCTGAAAATGTGTATTTTTATCGTTTTCGGTAGAAAATATGCATCATTTGCTTAAGCAAAATGTATTGCAATAAATTAATTAGCATTAATCAATGGAACTCTTGCAAATTCCAGAAGTGCACGTCGAGGGAGTCATAACCAACATATTACCTTTACTATGATGAAAAGGCATATTCTTAATAGGGCCTAAGAATATTTGGGATCAAAGTAAAGCACCCAAAATATATTTATTTTTTCGCCAAAATACAAAAGGTTGGATTAATATTTTAGCAATCTCTCTTTGAATATTTAAATAGTAATGATATGTGGTGGCCAACCTGTATTAGTAGAGGACCCTGTTATTTGTCTCCACGGGTACAACTAGGTAACATCATGATATATTCAACCTCCTTATGGTTTGATGATATATATGTATATGATATAAATAATGTATCAAAATCATATATTTGTATATGCACGGCGTTATGATATATATACTATCAATTCAAGATAGTCATCATGGTACGAACTAAATAACAATTTCTTTAGACCACATAATGTTTTTCTAGCTACAGGTTGATTAATATGAGTAATTTCATTTCGAATCATAATTTGACGAATTGAAAAAATTATTATGGCTATGTAATTTATGGAGTTAATGAATCAAAACCTAATAATAGGACAAAAATCACCTAGATAATTAGCATAAATAAATGAATTGATAATGACCTTCATGGCATGGGTAATTGCGTAAGCTTTCAACCGCCAACTTACATTTAGCAAGAAAAAACTGATAATTTAAACGCTATCATTTTCAAGTACAATGCGAATATCGGGGCACATTATTAACTTCAAATTTTCACTCAAATTATTTTCACAGATAGAAGATGAGAGGTTCTGAATTAAGATTCATTCTTTTAAAATAAACATTCAAATGTGATCATCAAAATAAAATTCACGATTGATATGATTAATTGACGTAATTATTAAATCTCAACGCGTATACTCAAAAAACTATAAGTTCAATGATTTAGTCATAAATATTAGAATATGGTACATAATGAAAAACATAGTGTTTAAAGGAGTTTTAGACATCGTTAATCTTCATTTTAATAAAAAACCTAATGTTTTGATTTAAAGATTATGCGCTTGATCTTTTGATATAAAGATTATGCACTTGATCTCTTTCACTCATAAAGTTCGTAGATTCGAATGGAAAATTAACAATGTGAAAAGAACACTTTCGGGTAATTAACAATTAGTTAACAATAAGTTCTTCGATTATTATATAAACTAAAAAATTCGTGACAAAATTTTTAAAATAGAAAATGAACAAGGAAAACAACCACCAACCAGCTACAACTCCCCCCACAACAAACTGAACCGGATTCACCGGCCGCCGTCTGCCGGCTTGCTGGGTCCCTTAAACTATATACCCAGTATACATATAATTGTTTTTTTCTTTTTCATTTCTTTTTTTCTATTTAGTCTCTGACTTTCTATCTAAACTTTATTTACAGCTTCAGGATTGATCTTAAGTCTATTGATTTTAGACCGTTGATTTACATGACAGAACAAGCGTTCGGATTTTCATCGCTGAACATCTGTGGGGCATGTGAGTGGTGGTTCATCGGTACCACGTATCCTTCTTGTACGTATCCCGGATGTACGTCTACGTATCCTTGCGACATGTAGCTCGGCTGAGCTTCCATGGCGTAGCTGTGAGCGTATACTGGGGCCTCGTAGTACGCCGTCATCGGCGGCGGAAAGGGAAACCCGTAATACTCCATCTTGTTCACCTCCACCTTTACATCACCACTTCCGGCATCCTCTTTTTTGCCACTGTCTCCGCCTCCGGAGGCTGCTTTTCCTTTATCGTCTTTCTTGTCGCCACCGCCTTCCTTTTCCTTTTCCTTCTTATCGCCGCCGCCTTCTTTCTTTGGTGGGACTATTTCTACAGTTCTTTTGAGTTTTTCTTTGAGGTATGGTTCGAGTTTTTTTAAGTCCATGGTGCCTACTACAGTCACCAGGTCCTTGGCCGCGTCTGCGTTCACAGATTTAACTCCTGCTCACCACCATGCCAGATTATCATTAGCTAAAGAGATAATTTAACTCTTCATCGGGTATTAATTTGATTAAATTCGACATTTGCTATTAATTATCGATTCTTAATTACCTTCGTATCTCTTGATTATTTTGCGAATTTTCTGAATGCAACCTTCGCAATGCAATCGAATTTTGAACACCACAGTACTCTGCGTCCAGTAAAATTAAAAAAAACTGTAAAAAATTTGTAAGAAGAATTATACAAATTAACATGTTAAGAAGCTTGGAGAAGGTTTAATTTCACTTTGTAAGTACCTCTTTGGGCTGTTTGTCTTCAGCTTTTTTCTCTTCGACCTTTTTCTCGGCCTTTTCGTCAGGCTTCTTCTTATCTCCGCCACCGCCGCCGTCCTTTTTTGGTTGAGGAGAGACGAGCTCGACCTTCTTTTTGGTCTTCTGCTCCAGCCTCTCCTTGATTGCGGCGGGGTCAACTTTCCCGGTCACCGTCAGCTTATTGGCATCGCAGTCAGCCTTCACATTTTCCACACCTGCAGACAATTTAAAAAGAGAGTCGTATCAATAAAAAGTTTCGTCTTACACACGAAACAATTGCTCTTAACACGAAGTGGATGTGAATCTTTTAATATATAATTACACTTTGTGCTTGATGACCTCAGCTACGAAGCTCGATCTTATGATCGCATTCAACATTTTTTTAAGTTAACATCACAAGTGAGAAATCGATCCGAATTTGTTTTTTCTAAAAACTTCCTCAATCGGTTAACAAATTCGTAAGTAACAATCCAGAGAACAACTTGAAATGCCGGCAATGGAGTAATCGGTTAAATCCGAGTAATCAAGAAGGAAAAACAGAATGAAAGCCCAGAATCGTGTCTAAACGGCGATAAAGGCTAAGAAAAATTCATCGCAATTGGAAAATTGAGTCAATATTCTAGGGCAAAATTTAAAATACCTTCGAAATGCTTAACAACTCGTTTGACTTTCTTAGCGCAACCATCGCAATGCAATTCAATCTTGTAAACAGCGGTGATAACACCGCCGTCCTTCTTCTCGCCGTCACTCTTAGCACCACCATCGGTGCCCTTCTTCTCGCCGTCACTCTTAGCATTTCCTTTTTGCTGCCAAAGTAGAACACAAAATCAGTCAGACAAAAATCCAGATAACACCAAATTCCCTTCAACCTTAAGAATTGAAGTAGAAATCGAAGCGTGAGGAACTCCAACTACAACAAACACTACTAACCTCACCCATTTGGTACTCAGTATCTCTGTCTCTGTAAATCTGTAATCTGTAATTAATAAAACCCTTGATTGAAGGAACGAAAAGAAGGCGAAGATGAATATATATAGAGTCCAGGAAGGCAAGGAAGTTATGTATGTATGTAATGTGTTCATGTGTGTACGATGTTATGTATGTATGTATGACGATGAGTCGAGTCAGAATCGATGGGTGTTGGGGAAGCCGTCGGGTTGGACTTGGGGCATCGTGTCTAATAATTTACTTTTGACTAGATCATTTGGTATTCATGAAATGTCGAGAATAACCCTGAATTATCGTCCGGGTTATTCGAGGGGTAGTCTAGTAAACCGTGATTACTAATGACTGATTTGTTTTGTCTAAATCCACTGTATTGCTTGGAGTAACAAAAGTAAAGCACAACGAGTTTTCGTTTTAAAATCAATAATTGCCTTGTAATTAGCAACTGAAAGCTTGATTACATCGTAAGATACAAATAAAGAAACTAAAAAACTAAATTACAAAAAATTCTGAATTCTGATTGTTTTTCAATCATAATTCTGCAATTTTTTTGGGCTTTTTCAATCCATGTATTTTGAATATCTTGTTATTAAACACCGTAATTAATAAAATCAAGTAGTTTTAGCATTTATAAGTTTTTCGGTGTTCACTCCTTTCTCATCTCCCTTTGATATATTATGTACTTCGATTTTTTTTTTAAATTTTTCTAACACTTCTTATAGTTTACTTAAATGAGACATACACTGTTCTGATTTGAAAAATGACAATTAAGTCTATCTTGTTAAAATCTGTTCGTTTGAGTGTGGAGAGACGATATCCCGACAACATATCTAATCTAAACCATTTTTTAACCTGAAACATAATTTGACCTTGATTTTTTAAGGTTTAGGTGAATTCTAGTCTGAATATTAGAAGGAATTGATTTTAACGGTTTCATAATTGAAAATAAAACTAGAGATGATTTTAATATTACATTATATTATGGTGTTAGTTTAAAATTTATTGGTTCAGGGCATTTTTGTCATTCAAACTAAAGAGAGATTTCAGTCGTTTTTCAAGTTAAAAGGCGATCGTATCATTTACACAAACTATAAAAATTTCAGATAATTTTTTTGTGATATCTCATGTACTATAATTAATGTATCACATATGCAATAAATGTACATGTCTTCATCTCTTTAAATTAGGGTGTCATCTTTTAAAATAAAAGGTATAACTATATTTTATCACTCTCTGTTAGAATACTCTCAAAATTTAATCTCTACATAAGTGTGGTAGGGAGAACATAAAATATTTCTTGCTGATTAGTAGGATAAACTCTTCATTTTACCATTTTTTGTACCAAAAAAGATCCTAACTTTCTCTGAAATTAATAGAAACCTTGTATGGGGCCGTCTAGTACAGTTAATTTACCTTTAGACGTTAAATTAGGAGATACCTTGAAGAATGCCTTAGCTTCAAGGAAATTGCGACATTTTTTACGTAATAACCTATGGTACTCACATCTACATCATACTGCACTGGCTGCAAACCCCACTACACATAACCTTCATATTTAGTGCTATTAGGTGCAATAGTATTTACTCGTAATAATGAAAGCATAGACGTGCTGGGGAAGGTTATATAACATCGAGGCTTGACTATTGGCCAAAACCAAGATGAATTTGACTTTGCTTTTTGGCATACTTAAGCCAAATTTTTTTTTGGGGGACCTTTGATTGAATGCCAAGGAAAGTGATGAGGAGATACAGCTCTTAAAGATACCAGTTTAACTCAGAGTTGAGCTGGGTGATTGTGAGCTCTTTGTATCCTTGTTGTGGGGCGACCTTTTCCCTTATTAAGAGCTTATTATTTTGCTTGCGAAAAGAGAAGCTGATTAAGGTTGAGGGGACCTCTCTTACCCAAATGTCAAATTTAATTTGTCATGAACAAAAATGTCAAATTGAATTTGAGTTTTTTCTTTCTAAAATATCAACGAGGTGAAATAAAGAAATAAAGAAATAAAGAAATGATATTGTTGTATTGAAAGTTAGACCAACCGGTAATATTATGACAGAAAAAATTATTCGGATTCTCTGTCATTGGGCTTCCACGACAGAGACAAAGTTAGATTTGACTCGTTCATCCAGATCTGAACAGACCATATCCATTAATGAAAAGACAAATGATAATATTTTAATATTAAAGTAGTTGGGTCATATCCGTTCAGATATGCTAAGCAACGACAGAGAATCCATTTTTGAAAAAGAAAATCACAAATGGTAAAGTAGGGTTAATAACACAAATAAGCAATTTTAAGTAGCCAAATATGTCCAGAAACTAAAATAATATCTGTTATGGATTTTCCCGAACACCAATGACAAGGCAATACGTATCACACCGCAACAGAGAGCCAACGGTGAGGGAAAATATCGAAAGAGAAGAACCGACATCAATTGGTCAGCCCCAAAGGAGCTCGGATCGCACAGATCTGAGCATATGCGAGACAACACAAAACCTACAAAGAGAGCTCGATTAACCTCGAGTACGAAGGTCATCATTACCCACTGAAAGTAACATCCTAGATGACACCTTCCTACATGCCCAAGCACCAAACAGGTCCAATCCCTATGGCAGAATGTCATAATAGCCCCCCTCCACTCGTCCGATCACTTCGAAGGCATGTCAATATTTAATGCCAATCGCCTCCCTCCTGTCCAATCAAAGACAAACCTCGTGTTCTGGGAAGCTTCCCCAGCACGCTGCTGAGACTTCTTCGACACGCTTCTCCAGTAAGGTTTTAGGTACAAGTACCTCCATCTACTAGAGAGAGAGGTATGACATTTTTCCCCTAAGGAAATCTTTGTCAAAATGATGCTAGGATACTGACTTGAGCATCGAAGTACCTTAGGCAAGGCAATCATCCCTCGGTTCTCCTCACCTCCAGGTTCTTTGTTTGTGTTTTGCAGATCTCCGGCTAGGAGGATGATCGTACTTAGCAAGGAAGATAAGTATCAATACTGTTGAGATTTTCAGCATCAACAGTAGGTGTCGTCTGTGGGAACGATGATAAAACAATTCATATTCAAAGCGTTTGAGGCCCATCCTCCCCCGAAATGAGAAGATGAGTCTAACACCCCACTCTAATGAAGTCCAATATGAGGGGGAAGATCCACCCCTCTCCTTGTCGAGAGAAGAATCATCTTCCATCGCGGTGATTAAACGAGAGAGGAAGAAGGAAACGATGATTGTAACTTTTGAGTTAACTAGGAACGAGAAGAAATTCATGCCATGTAGAACCATGGGAAAAGCTATCCACAAGAAGGTAGGGTGATACCTTAACCTGGAGGAACTGTCACCCCTCAAAGAAACCGGGACCAAAGTGAAACTAGGCTTTCAAAGGCTAAGTCCCTCCTTTTGTGATATTCTGGTTGGGGTCATCCCAGGAAGATGAAGGAGGAGAACAGAAGGTAGAGACCTCTGAAAAAACCCTAGGGGGAAATATGTGAGCAACCACGGAAGATGGAGGAAAGTATCAACAGGCCACCCTCCGCCTAACCTTGTGGTGTCCCTTTGGCCACCAATAAACGGGCCTGAGATCATTTCCAGTTGAAATATAAAACCTTACATCAACCATCTGCGACGGGCATTTCTCAACTTTCACGCCCTACACCAGCACGCTAGCTTGTAGGTCAAGTCAGAACCTGAAGCCCTAGTGAGAAGACAAGGATGGTCACAAGACCCCTTATGCTAGTTTTCGATGAAATCATGTATTTAATAGTAAGGCACGCAAATGTGATCCCCCAAGCCCTCGCAGGCGAAGAATAAGCCCACAAGAATGAAGGACCCTATAAGAGGCGGACTGCCTGGAAAAGCAATCCGAAGAAGAGCTTGAAGAGCTAAGGTGGTTAGTTGTCATCCTGTCTGGGCAACCATAAAGAGCGACTCAGAATGGGTAGACACTTATTCCCTAGCGTAATGTGAAGCTCGAGGGGTCCCACTATTAAAGCAAAGGCGAAGCTTAGAAAGAAGAACGCTTCAACAAGAAATGAATGGCAACATCTCAGGAAATAAAACGCCCGGCTATCTTCAATCCTCCACCTCGGGGGTCCCTTAACCAGAGCAAAAAAACAATCCCCTTGTCAAACGGCCAACGCCAAGGTGTAACGAACAACATAGATCGTGTACTCAGCAACCTTTTTCAAATAGAAGGAGAAAATTGAATCTTCTACAATATATGATTATTGATTAAAAAGTGATGAATGGTGCGACACTCTAGCTTACCATTCGGGATAAAAAAGTGAAGATTGGTACGACAACCTAGCCCACCATTCGAGATTAAAAAAAGATGACTAGCTCGGCAGTCTAGCCCACCAGTCAGGAATAAAAAGTGATTATTGGTGTGACTCTCTAGCCCACCAATCGAGATTAAAAAGTGATGACTAGAGCGGCACTATAGCCCACCAGTCGAGATAAAAAGTGATGATTGGTGTGGCAACCTAGCCCGCTAGTTGGGATTAAAAAGTGATGACTGATGCGACATTCTAGCCCACCAGTAAGGATTAAAAAGTGATGACCAGTGTGGCAGTCTAGCCCACCAGTCGGTATTGAGGATCTGACTAGAGAAGGCACACATGGAGGTAAAAAAGGATGTCTGTCGAGCACTATAGCCTGTCAGACGAGAATAAGAGTCTAGCTAGAGCAAGCACATCTGACTAGACATCAAAGCAAAAAGCGATATATGTCAAGCACTTTAGCTCGCCAGACTGGATTAAGGAAATGGTCTAGCCACATCAGACATGTCTGACTAGACATCAAGGTAAAAAGTGATGTTTGTCGAGCACTCTATCTCGTCAAACAGGAATAAGGGTCTATCTAGAGCAGGCATGTCGAGCTAGACGTCAAAAGCTAAAAAGTGTTGTTTAATGAGCACTCTAGCCTACTAGATGGGAATAAAGGTCTAGTTAGAGCAAGCACGCTTGGATAGACATCAAGGCAAAAAAGTAATGTATGTCGAGCACTTTAGCTCGCTAGAAAGGATTCAAGAAAAGGGTCTAGTCAGAGTAGGCACGCCTGGCTATACATCAAGGTAAAAAGTATATTTCGAGCACTCTAGCTCGCCTGATGGGATCAAGGGTCTAGCCAGAGAAGACACGCCTATCTAGATAGCAAGGTAAAAAGTAATGTCTATCTAGCACCCTAGCTCACCAGATGGGATCAAGGATCTAGCCAGAGCAGGAACCTCTAGATAGACATCAAAGTAAAAATGATATATGATGAGCACTTTGTCTCGTCAAACATGATCAAGAATCTAGCCAAAATCAGGCACGCATGGCTAGACGTCGAGGCGAAGAGCGATGTCTGGTGTATCCCTTTAGCCTGCCTGATAGAAATAAGGAAAGGCCCTAGTTAGAGTAATCACGACGCCAAAGGCAAGGGATGTCTATCGAGCACTATAGATCGTGAGACAAGAACAATGTCCTACCAAGCACCAATGACAAGGTAACACATATCACACCACAGTAGCGAGCTAATGATGAGGGAAAGTGTCGAAGAAGAAGAGCTGACCTCAGCTGGTCAGCCCCAAGGGAGCTCAGCTCGCACAAATATGAGCATATGCGAGACAACATGGAATCCACGAAGAGAGCTCGGTTAACCTTGAATACCAAGGTCATCATTATCCACCGAAAGTAGAGGCCTGCAGCCGTCCCGAATCGAGCGGGATGGGATGGTATTTTTACTCTTGGCGAGACATGACGAGACAAAAAAAACCCCAAAAACCATCTCATGCACACCCTAACCGAAAAGTAACATCCCAAATGGCGCCTTCCTACACGCCCGAGCACCCAACAGGTCCAATCATCACAGTAAAATGTCAGAATACACCCCGACCGTTCGGTCACTTCGAAGGCATGTCAATATATAATGCTTATCGTTTTATGTCAAAGGTCGCCTCCTTCCTGTCTAATCAAGGATATGCCTCGTGTCCTAGGAAGCTTCCCTAGCACGCTGCCGAGACTTCTTCGACACATTTCTCCAGCAATGTTTCAGGTAAAAATATCATCGTCTAATGGAGAGAGGTATGTCATTTCTCTCATAAGGAAAACTCAATCAAAATGATGTCAGGATACTGACTTAGGCATCAGATGCCTTTAGACGAGGCAACCACCTACCGGTTCTCCTCACCTACGGGTTCTTTGTTTGTGTTTTGCAGATCTTTAGCCAAGAGGGTGATCGTACTTAGCAAAGAAGACAAGTATCAATACTGTTGAGATTTCCGACATCAACAATGTCAAACATATCCATTTTCCTACAAAAATACAAAAATCCAAAATTAAAAAAATAGTTATTTGGAAGAATATACCTTTTAGAAATTTACTTAGAAAATATATACCACTCTTTCAAAATTAAGATATCTATATACTGGCCCCACTAACTTCAACTGCTGTATAAAATATTCACTAAATTGTCATTCAATTTCAATAATGTCCTTTTGGTTTAGTTTAATCAAAATATTTTTTAACTATAATTTCTAATGAATCTTACACACTACTCATTACAACTTCATTCTATTCACACATTTTACATCATAGGAGCTTCACATCTACTAGAAGGCATCAACTACTAATATTTGACTACTCAAAATCTTCATGTATTTAATACTTGAAGGAGATGTTGTTATAAATTTCTTCAACTTACTTTCCATATTTTGAATAAGAAATAAAAGTGCATAATTGAAAACTTCATAAATCAAAATTTGAGTATGTGTGACGATGAAGAGATGCTTTCATCAACAAGAAAAAAGCCTTAAACGCGAGCATGAATGAAGCTTCAATCATTAAATAGAAAGAAAAAAATAAAAGAGAAACATAGGAAGGCGGAGAAGAGATGTTGTGATGAGTAGTGTGTAAGATGCATTAAAAATTTTAGTTGAAATTTTTTTTATTAAGCTAAACCAAAAGGTCATCATTGAAATTGAATGACAATTTAGTAAATATTTAATAAAGTAGTTGAAATTGATGTGGCCAAGATATATATTTCTTAATTTTGACAAAAATGTATATATTTCTAAAGTAAACTTCTAAATAGTATATTCTTCCAAATAACTCAAAAAATAGAGTACTTAGGAGGCTAAATATTCATGAGTGACCAATAGTGAATTAGTAAAGAGAGGGAGGAAATATTTATGGTACTTTTGGAGTACTAAAAATTAATTACTCATTCAAGTCATTTTTTATCACATGTCTTAAAAATAATATTATATTCATATATTGAGAAAGAGAATGAGTCGGCTCTTAGAATTGAAAAGATGGACACATGGCGTTGATTGTCTGGTGGAGTACCCAAAATTTGCTTCGACGTGAAGGGTGAAAAGAACTCCCTTAAGTTTTCAAGCAATGTAAAGTAGACCAGGACTCTGAGCGAGTGCAGACTGTAGAGACTCAGGGAGAAAATAGTTTGAAAGTCACTATTTATAGTAGATGAAGTAAACAAAAATGGGAGAACATCTAGAATAAGCAACTTTTTGAAAAAAATAATTAAAGATAAAATATAGTCATCCAATTTCTAAAAAAATTCAGTGCCAAAACTATTTCCCTCCCGTGTTTCAATGAGTTTTGAGTGTAATCTCCACGAAGCTTATATATATAATAAAATATATTTATCACATGTGTATATATAAAATATATTTTATATATTATATAAACTACTGAAATTTAGAACAACGGCGCCGAATTTTTTTGAGCATGTGAATTCACTTTAAAATGTGTCAGTTGTTATTTTTTATGTTTTCTTTATAATTGTGACTTTTTTTAAACATGATGTATTTATGAACATTATTAATAAAAAGTATAAATATTTTTGTAACTTAATCCATGGTTGAGAGTATGCAAGCCCAAGGAACGTGCAGAGTCAGTGCTTGAAGCAAAATTGTGATTTTTAGGTAACTAAACAAGATAATATTATCTAATTAAATTTGTGTCAAGGTTTTCAAAACATTAGATTTGTGTCAACCTTTTAAAATATTCAAATTCCATAATCTTAATTTACCATAAATACCTTTTATTATATTTAATAACTATAAAAAAGATTTCAAAATAAAAAGTTCATTAACAGCCGATCTAACAAAATAAAAATACCTCTCTTAATTAAAACAATCCCTCAAATCCATAAATTTTCCTAAACTTGCTAAAGAACCACAGACATAGCAGTATAAACCTAAGCCAAGCAAACCGACGAAGACAATGAGAAGATGAAGTGCAGACGCTTCCACCACCGTCATCCATTGTCATTCCATTCCAGCTGCACCATATTGCGCCTCCTATAGCTTGCTCATAATTCATTCACAGAAAAAAACACGGAACTTCAAATGATTGAAATCCGAGTGCAATAATATTAGACATAGAAAACGCTTAAAAACAAACATGTGGAAATATGTACAACGTGTATGAGAAAATAGATATTTACATATTACTTGATTTAATAGAACTCTTACTTATATTTTAGTTTCTGATTTTACATTTTTTTCAATCTAGTTTTGCTTAAATGGAAAATCAAACAAGGGAATCTTGAAATATGAAAATCACAATTAGAAATAGATACCACTGTGTAATCTCTGGGTAAATAGGTGTGCTGAGGCAATCTCTGTGTAAATAGATAATTCTCCATCAACTGGTTTGTTGTCTAATTGATAATATTTATTTACATGATTGATAAATTATTTGTTAATGTAAAAATACATGTAAAGACAATCTCCGTGCTAGTATCAATTAACAGAAATTGGTCTATGAGTGAATAAATGCTAACACACATTATTTATATCAATGCAATTAATCACTATAGTTGCACAAATATTAATTTTACTTCATAAAAGCAATATATAGTTAGGTATTACTCATTCGAAATCTCTGTGAAACTTGTATTTTTGCTTTACAATTTTATACTTAAATTAACTTATTTGTAAGCAATTAATTATTGCTACTTAAATCGACATTTATCTGATGTAAATTGTCATTTTTTTCTCTGTAGATAGACATTTGTCTTTAGTAACAATTTAATATCATGTACTATAAACATAAGAGAATTAAACCCAATGAACAAGACAACCAACACAAAGAAGATGTCTTTCATGGGAGAAAGGGTTCAAGTCTGGTGAAACTATTTTCATTTATGGATTTGGAGGAAATGTTGTTTTTTAGTTTAGATCATTATGTTGTATGTAATAGTTTGAGTCTATAATTTTTTGTAAGTCCAGAATTGTCTTCTTAATGCAACATGTTCTTTTACTAGATAAAATATTTAGTTGTAAAAGTTTATTTTACAGTAAATAATTAGTTTGAGTCTGTAATTTTGCATGCGTGCGGGATTGTCTTCTAAATGAAACTTGTTATCTTTTGTTAATAAAAATATTATGTTGTAAATATTATGTCTTCTTTATATAACTTGTTTTAACCATTTTAAATTATTCTAGTGTGAGTGTTTATTCACAGTCGATAATTGGTTGGGTAAAATTGATGCACAATACCTCTCGGTATAATTATTTATTGTATATAACATTTTCTCTTTTCTTGAAATTGCTTCTAGATTTTCAATCAGTCATTTTATATATCCAGATTTTAAGAAAATTTTAAAACAAACACCTAAAACCTTAGCTTAAAAAAATCTGAAAACGTTAATTTAATTAGAGAGATATGAAGTTACCATAATTATAGGGTATTGAAATATACTTTAAAATATTAATTAAAAATTAAAAAAATAATTAAAGAAGTTTAAAAGGAAAACATCTTTTCAATACTCTTTACGATCAAAGTTTTCCCTTAAATTAAGAGATATATAACCGGTTTAAATTCAAAAATAAATCTTAAGAAAATAAAAAATATTATTATCACAAAAATGGAAACTGAAAAACTTACCATCAAATTCAAATCAAGGGTAAATAAGTCTAATAAAAATGATTTTAAATTAAAATAGTAAAAACTGACAGAAATCTAATTAATTAAAAAGCTTGAAAAAATTTAATGGAGTAGTGAAAATGGAAAATGACAGGAAAAGTTAACTTTCCACCTCAAACTGTAAAAATTGTGGAAATTTTTTTTATTTGCAAAAATGATCAAATATGACCAAAGTATATTATTTATCAAAATTACACATAGGTAGATAAATTAGTTACCGCATTCCGGCCATTTTTGCAATAAAAAAGTTTAGGATATTTTTGCAATTTAAGCTGAAAAATTGACCATTTTTACAATTCTCCTTGTAGAAAGTTCATTAATCGTAGGCTCAATTACGAAACTAGACCACTATAAGAAAATAAATAAGAGAATGGCCCATAAGTTGTAAATTGTACAGATGTATAAATTTTATAGTGGCCCATTATTAAAAGCTAGAAAAATAGTGAACTGGTGAAAATGCCCTCATTAATAGGAGGAATCTCTCGCTCTCTCTCAGATAACATTTCTGCGAAAATGCATAAGGAAATAAAACCCTAGGCCCCAAACTCTCTCACGTGACGGTTCAACGAAACCCTTTGAAATGACATGCACGTTGCAAAATTTAAGATAAAATCATCGCAATATATACGAGATTCATAAAATATAAAGAATCACGTAGGTCAAAACCATATGCAAGTTTTTCGTGCTTGCAATTTAAGCTTGATCTAAAGGTTCACGCCTGACTTTTCTGAAATTTGTGATTATTATGAGTTTTTCTTTCATGAAACCTACTTAGTATACCTATTTTACTAGTTAACAGTTTGTCCATCTGTTTTGCTCTATTTTCTGAAGGTAAACTAGTGTATTTTCTATATTCTACAGATTTCTCGTACTTAAGATTTGTTATTTGGTATATTATTATCTACTATGAGTATATTCTTATATACTATACAGCTACATTCTATTTTGTATGTTATCGTAATATATTGATTGTTATTATTATTATTATTTTATTCTTAAATACGTGATGGTTAATAATCTATAGTTCATCTTTACGATATAGGTAGATGAAGGGAGAATTGCATTAACTATTAATTGAAGTCATTGTTGGTTGTAATATGAATCGCATGATATATTTTTATGTAGATATGACAATTTTTGTGGTCAAGTTTATCATGTCAATGAGAATATCCAGCGCCAAGTTTATTAACAATATTAAAACTTTCAATAATATATCTTTATGTATGCATAGTATAGTACCTTATACGTGTTGAAACCATGATTCAAGTATCATAAAAATCACACATTTTAAAAAGATAAAGTTTTATATCCATCATTGTAAAACTTAGTATAAAATCTCAAATCATTTCAATCGATCGTTTAATCATAAAATAATGGCAATCATTGAAAATTATATGTAGTATAAATTTATGTACATGTAGTAAATAGGCATATACACATCGCTTAAAAAATATTTATGAAATATTATACACATCATCATAAAATCAATATCAGCCCTGAAAATCATTTTGATCTATACTCCTATCATAAAAGAATATCATTCGTTATAAAATTCATATATATCATCAGAAGTTTACTATACATCATCGTATCAACAATATCAATTATAATTATCATAGAAATTATGAGTATATAACTACATACTATACGCATATAACTGTAGATGATATTTATATTTACATACTGATAGTATATATTTATGTCTATATGACATTAATTACGAAAATCTGTAGAAAACAAAAATTACAGAAAATGAAATTTTATACTCGTATCACTGCCTATAATATAAAATTGCAGAAAACGTAAAAGAAACTTAAAATTCCTAAAATTGAAATTAGATATGGCATGCAATTTCTGTGATTCACATTGAAATAACGAATGAAGTAGGGAAAAGAAGAAATAACTAATAGAAAAAGAAGCTGCAAATCGGAAAATGTTCGAATATTCAATTCAGATTGAAATTTACGAAACTCGTAAAACTTGAAATTCGCAAACACTATAATACACGAAGGGAAGTCGCGAATAAGAAAAGTTACAAAAAATAGAAGTTGTGAAGAAGAGAATAACGAAATACCTAAAACAAAAATCAATTATATTAAGAGAAGAATTGTAAAACAAAAAAAAAACTTAATTACATAATTTAAGTATCGTAGATTTATGTAAAAAAAAAAAGCCCTTTAACAAAATTAATTAAAAACGTAGATCAAATCCCTAATTTTCCCTTTATGGTAATCACGACTGGGCCCGTTACCGATGAAAGGCACATATGAACTGTGAAGCCTATATCGATGGAAGGCTCATTCGAACAGAAGCCCATATTCCCGCTTAACAGCTAACAACCAAAAGGAACGTGCGAAGTGCGAGCGTGTGCGTGCTGTCTCTCAGACCACCATGCCTGCCACTTCTTCCACCCTCCTTATCCTCCACCCTCGCTTCAAACTCTACCTCAAGCCTTTCATATTCAAATCTTCGTCACTCAGCTTCAATATATCTATCAGATTCCCAGTTCCTAGGCTACCATTCCTTGGCACCTCCAGGACTCACTCTTCTCTATCATCCGCCTCATCGGCACAGTCAATTTCCGACAATGGCAGTGGAGGCGATAGGTCGGGAGCGTTATCTCCGCCGCCTGTCACTGAAGAATTACAGAGAATTGACGTAAATCCTCCTAAAGGGACGAGGGACTTTCCGCCTGAGGATATGCGCCTCCGTAACTGGCTCTTCCACAATTTTAGAGAGGTTGGTTTTTATTAAAGTATTGTTTTTGTTGTAGTGTTTTTTTTTGTGAATTGATGGTTATTGGGTTTTTTGTTTAAGGTTTCGAGGCTGTTTGGGTTTGAGGAGGTTGATTTTCCGGTGCTGGAATCCGAGGCGCTGTTCATAAGGAAAGCGGGGGAGGAGATTAGGGATCAGGTTGGTGCTTGTATTCTTGTTTGATTTGCAATTCTCGTATACTTGTTTGACGCTATACGATTTCATCTACTGAAGTTACTAACAAAGAAAGCATCCGACGCTTCTAGTGAGTATGAGTAGTGAGTATGGATGGACATTAATCAATCACACTTAATGATATATGACTTTTTACTACCATTTGATAATAATGTCAAATCAAAAATGCAAAAAGTGTGTTTTTTTTATCAGTAAAGATAAAAACTTTATGGAAATAGATGGACTGAATTTATACTCCTTGATTCTGCTGTAGTTGTACTGTTTTGAAGATCGGGGAAATCGTCGCGTTGCTCTGAGGCCTGAACTAACTCCCTCTCTGGCAAGGCTAGTGATACAAAAAGGGTACGACCTATGATTCTGCACTTCGGTGTTGCTTTATCTGTGAAAATGATGTATAGTATCTTTCTCTTTGATGTAGATGTGAATGTATGTAATCTTATTTATATGTTGTCTAATGTCTAGTATAGGTATTCACTTGTTCATACTTCCATACACATTTGTATTTATCCTTCTTTCTTTGACATTGCACAAGGTATATAAGCAAAATTCAAAATTTGTTCATATATTTACTTAAAATTTTTGTATCCAGGTACGGATGCCAGAATTTGATCTCCATGTTTTTTTCTATTCAGAAAATCCGTATCACTTCCATTGAAATGGTTTGCTATAGGGCAATGTTGGCGGTATGAGAGAATGACTAGGGGACGTCGCCGTGAACATTACCAGTGGAATATGGATATCATTGGTGTACCGGACATCATGGTATGTATAACCGGTGAAGTTCAATGGCTTTTGGAAGTGTTTAACTGACTGATTTTCATGCCGCACTTTGTTTCTGTGTGCACTTCTAATTAAGCTTGTGTTCTTTATGCTCTAGGCTGAAGCAGAACTTCTATCTTCAATTGTTACCTTTTTCAAACGAATTGGAATAACAGCATTGGATGTTGGATTTAAGGTTTCAAGCCGAAAGGTCTAATAATCTACTAGTTCTGTCATTACATTGTCTGTGCGTATGTTTTCTTTTGTCATCCCCCCCCCCCCCCNNNTCCCCCCCCCCCCCCCCCCCCTTTTAAGAGACCTATTTATCTATTTATGCTTAATATAATCAAATAGTTTGCAAAGTTGGAGAGTTGAGCATGCTATAATAGTCTTTCCCTCTGTAATCAACAGGTTCTACAAGAGGTTTTGAGGTGCTACTCCATTCCTGAAAATCTTTTTGGCAAGGTGTGCATCATCATTGACAAGGTTAGTGGAGTGATGCATCATAGTGTGTTCTCCAGTTATTTTCAGATCTCGTCTGTTAGTTCATTCCTTCTTTTAAGCTGTTTAATCGAATAAACGTTAAAAGTCATGATCTACTTTCTCTTATGGAAAGAAACACTAATCTTGTTACTGGTTCACTTCAACTAAATGAGAACACTTATCTAGTTTTTTGGTTTTTGGGTTTTATTGTTATATTTTGAACTAGATTGAGAAGATACCAATGGATGAGATTAAGACAGAGTTGAAGTTAGCAGGGGTATCAGAAGAGGCTGTAGAGGAGTTAGTGCAAGTTCTTTCAATAAAGTCATTGACAAAGTTGGAAGGTCAGTTTCAACTTGACTGAGAAGCGAGGAGTGATTATATTTAGTTGGAATATTGTTCGGTCTTTATCTTGTGTACATTCCATTGACTTCCAATATGCACGTGTTGCCCTATTATGCACACTATAGAAGGGGAAAATATCAATCTGTTAACAAGCTTCTATCCTTTTTTAGATGCAATATTCTAATGATCGCATTTAATCAATTTTCTGAATCACCAAGTTGTGAATGTTAACAGGAAGGCCTTTATGTAGTACGTCCTTGCAAACCATCCGCAATGGTGGCAGAACTAATTTTACATTCTGTACTAACCTCATAACGTTAATGTTTTGATCATCCCCTAGTAGAATAATGATATGAAACGTTGGTAGTGCTAATCTTGCATGTTCATTTGTGTACAGAAGTACTCGGGGACTCCGGGGAAGCAGTTTCTGATCTGAAGCAGCTTTTCTCACTTGCTGAGAAGTTTGGGTATGCAGATTGGATTCAGTTTGATGCATCTGTTGTCCGTGGCCTTGCCTACTACACTGGTATTGTTTTCGAGGTTAGACTTGTTATATCATTTCTTCTCCAACTTTCACCTTCGTAAATATAAAAGTTTTGATTTTAATATTTAACTTTCTTTCTCTTCTTTAGGAGTTTTTCCCTTTGTTGAAATCAAACCTAGTGAATATGGGCTTCAAATGTGTTACTTTCTTGTTAATATGCAAACAAAGAGGGGACTATTTATACCTTCGTCTACATACAACGGTTGTTACTTCTAGGGGTTAGCCATATTTATCAATCCAAAGCGATTGAATAGCGTCTTTGTGCTGATATTAGTCGAGAAACAGTAACGAGTCAGAAAACAGGGGAAAACAGAGGAAGTTTAAAGTGCTTCACTCTGAGCTAATTTTCTCATTAATTTCAATAACAGATACGTACATGAATATATATAGACAGCTCAATACATGACTATCATAACTAACAATCTGATTGAATTCAACGGCTAATATACAATATTACGTAATCTGCCCTTGATCAATACCAGCTTCGTGAGTGTTGGTTACAGTCTCTTTGGTAGTTATCTGACGTGGCAAATGAGCTGAGTTGGCTTCCCTATCAATATTATCCTCTTTTTTTATTAACTTGTTTCAGAGTTTTGATAGAGAGGGAAAGTTGCGAGCCATTTGTGGTGGTGGAAGATACGACCATCTACTCTCTACTTACGGCGGTGCTGATATTCCTGCCTGTGGCTTTGGGTTTGGCGATGCTGTTATAGTAGAAGTAAGTAAGTTGGAAAGTCGTATTACATCCCGCTTTTATACAGTCTACCTTAATAGAAGTAAATTCTGTTCTAGAGTTATATGAACTCATCCTTTTGCTTTTTTCAAATTAATCTTTTGGTATTGCAGTTGCTTAAGGAGAAGGGTCTTGTACCCGAGCTGAGCCTCCAGGTTGAGAACATCGTATGCGCTCTAGATCGCGATCTTCGAGGAGCAGCTGCGACAGTTGCTTCTAAACTTAGACAGAAGGGCCAAACTGTTGATTTAGTCTTGGAGAATAAACCACTTAAGTGGTATCATATTTTGATCTTTTTTTTTCTATAGATGCTCACTAATGTGTAGATCCAGTTTCTATCTTATTACGCCAAATTATCGTTGGATGCTTGAATTTTTGAGTTTATTTGCAGGGTGTTTAAAAGGGCAGCAAGAATCAATGCTCAAAGGCTAATATTAGTAGGAAACTCTGAGTGGCAAAAGGGTATGGTTGTCGTCAAAGTTCTTGCTTCTGGTGAACAAAATGAGATCAAACTTGATGAGCTCGAATAATGTAACCTTATTATTTAGAGATTTTTTACACTTCAATTAAATTTTATTTTATTGTAATTGTATTTCTTTCGCTATTACACAGTTTTTTTGTTCTAATAATTTTTTTCTCTCCATATTTTTGCATTTGGTGCTCTTTATCTTGGATTATCATAGATTGTCCTATTACCTCATGAAGAAAAGTTACCAATTGGGATTGAGATCCTCTACTGTTTGGGAGAACTTTGTTCGATCTTGTCATCACGAAATAATTTGACACTCATATTGGCTCAATATAAATAATATTTATACACAAAAACACACACACACACACACGTATATACCAAAAATGGTCTTATGGTTTGTTTACCAATAAGCAAAGGTAATGCTATAATCAAAGGTAAGGGCGTATGACTCACCTGAAATGAGTCACTGGCTATGAGAGAAGTCTTTCAATCAAAATAGAGTAGAATTTATATTTAGACAACTTTTCCATTCTAAAATAAACTGTCCACAACTTTTGAAAAAAAAAATCAAGTATAGCACTTTTCTAAAATTAATTTAGCAAATTTTATTAGTTTTCTTATTTAATTAGTTACTAATTTACTTTTTTTATTTTTTAATATAAATATATAATCATTCATATTTTCTCTCTCCATATATTTATATCCATTAAACATTTCTCTCTCT